>OX393570.1:14170450-14197950 GCA_947652115.1 Blastomussa wellsi | reverse complement strand
GCTTTGGGGGTAGGCTCCCGCGGGAAAATTTTGAAAATCTGAATCCTCAGAAATGCAATTTCCACTTTTATTGGTAAAATACGCAACTTTCCAATGCCACCGTCGTTTTCACTGTTTATTATGTCGCTGTCGCTTTTTAGCAGCGTATTCATCTCACTTGTCGCTTTTTAAAAATGCCCGTGTCGCATGTCGCTTTTACCCCTTGGACGGCCTCAGGTCTGAGGTCCTCACGAAGTGCGTGTTGTTTCGCAGAAAGTGGCTAAAAACTCAACACGCTTGCGATATGAATGTATTAAATCAAATACTCCTTAGCATTATTACATCAAATACTACAGGGCTGGGAGACTAAAAGGAGCTAAAATTCAAGCAAGCCCCCAATCAATGAACCCCCCTCGGATTACCTCAATAACAGGTACCCAGGGTTGAAAACCACAATGAAGCCGATGAGCCGAGAGATGCCGGGTTTGGTTGCATCAAATTATAATTTTCGAAATATCTTACTTTAATTCATATTGATAGTTCACCTGAATCAGAATTTAAACCTACTTATTTTGCTAATCCCAAAAAAACAGCCCTTGAAAACTTAGCCCTCTCAGGTCTCTCAGCTCCACAAACAAACTGAGGAAGCCTCACAAAATACTTTTCTTTGGTGTGCGCTGATTATTTGGTTCACATTGTTTAAAAAAATACGAAAGCGAGCACATGTTAGAATTGTAACTGAACACATGGCAATCTGAAGGAACATTTGAAAATACCCGCAAACCTCTATCAACAAAAGGAAAGTACAACTGTGATGCAAAACAAGTCCAGCTGCTCGCTTTGCTTGGCGTTTGGCCACTTTCTTTTCAAGGCTTCTTGTGATTGGTTGCTTTCTCAGCTAATCGGAACTTGATTGGTTAACTTTTATTGCTCCCATGACGATCCTTTGTTTAACCACGAGTGTTTGTCTTTCAATTTTTTCAAACTCAAATTTACTCGAATTCGACTGCTGCAGGAAAATGTCTTCACTTAGAAGAACCCTATTATTTTGGTATCTTGTTGTTTATATCTACGTTTTGTGCTCTGAAGCCAAGCTGGGGGATTCCGTGAACGATCCTTGTTCTTCGAATCCTTGCTGGAACGCAGGAATTTGTTCGGCGAATGGCTCTGTGTTCACTTGCAGTTGCCAGCATGGATTTAGCGGGCAGAAATGCGAATTTCATGTTACAGATTGCCCAGTAAACCCGTGTGTTAACGGCATTTGTAGGCTCAGTGAAGCTGGGTCACCTGACTGCTTTTGCACTCCTGGATTCACTGGAAAGTTTTGCGACATTAACGAAGATGAATGCGCTTCGCAGCCTTGCAAGAATGGTGCTCTCTGTGTTGATGAAGTGAATGGCTATAAATGTGTGTGCAAAGGTGATACCTATGGCCGTCAATGTGAAATTCACGAGCATGATATAGTGCAGTGTGTTGGACGATGTGACGAGGAACCTTGCTGGCGGAATTACTCTACTGTTGTGCCAGTAATCTGGGGATATGGCGAAAGCATCTGTAGCACAAGCCATTCTTGTTTTGGTGGTGAAAATAACACGGAAGCTAACTTATACGACACGTTTGTGGAAGTGCAGCTAAAGCCTTTGCAAATTCAAGTGGGGGACACACTTAATTTCACTGCTGACGAGGAAATCGTGGCTTATGCGTATGGATTTGTTCCTCATCACGTCGTTGCTGCAGACGGATTTAATGCATTCCTCGCCTGTAATGAGAGCAATGGAATTCCACTTGTAAACAAACCCACCGACAGTGTCGTTGTGGATTTAGATATTCTGAAGTTTGGGATAAATTACTTTATTGCCAACATAGATTCTACGTTTCGCTGCGAGTTTGGTTTACGTCTAAATGTTAGTGTCAAACAAAGCAATTGCAAGGCCCCATCCTCGAGCAAGATTTGTTCAGGTCGAGGACAATGTAGTACGAACTTCAGTTTACCAGACTTCCGCTGTAAATGTTGTGGTGGGTTTAGAGGTGAATTTTGTGAAAAGGTTGACTACTGCTTCTCGAAGCCTTGCAAAAATAACGCTTTTTGTCAGAACAGGGAAAATGCAGCAGACGGCAGTACACACGTGTGTATCTGCGAGCCTGGATATGAGGGGCGAGATTGCTCTGAAATAAAAGATTTCTGTTTGTCTTCTCCATGCCTTCATGGAGGGCGGTGTGTTCCAAAGGTGAATAATTACACATGTCAGTGTGTACGTGGATTCAGTGGTAGGAACTGTCAGGTGGATACTGATGAATGTAGGTCCATTCCTTGTGTTAATGGTGGCAGCTGTGTGGATGGTGTTGGATCATTTTCATGCCACTGCCCTGCAGGTTTTACAGGTATAATTAAATCTGTTTGTTTATCATGTGATAACACTTTATTATTAAGCAAAATACAAATTCACAAATTAAACAATAGGTGTAAGGTAGTCACAAAAATTTATAATTACTATGGATTCAGGACAGATCATACCGGTAAATTATAATTGATATTAAGCAAATTGTCGATTGATGTTGGTAATCATTCGATTCATATCGGAAATCGATAAAAATTGATTGGTTGCTTTCTTGTGATTATCTATTTTGATTTTTGCAATTACCGGTAGCTATTGATTTCATTGATTTAATTGGAAGTTATTGAGTTAAAATTGACGGAGTTCATGTCGATTCACCTTTGTAAAGTGAAACAAAGAACCTTCCATTATGGCGTCATGCATCAATATTGTTACAATTTGCATTAGTATTATATTTGCGGCAATTGTTATTACATAATTTTTATGTTAGTATTATGTTTTGTGGTGATTATTACATTTTGCAGCATAACGTCCACAACCACTGATAGGCACTTCAAAAATTACCGAACTGTGAAATTGGCCCAAATTTTCATATCACCATCCCACCCAATTTGTTCTACTTGCCCATGTATATGGCAAATTCCAAACGTCAGTCAATCTCGTAGAAAATACAACTCACTATTTACATTAGAGCCATCATTGAATAAAGCTTCAAAGCAAACTAGCAAAGAAATTCCCTAAAAGTTCAGTTAAAAGAAGTATTTTCTATTTCCTTTAAGAAGTGGTGTCGAAAGTTTGGTCCTAATTTTGTTTTTCTGTAGAAAAGTTTATTTAGCTGAGATCATATTTCTAGCGTGGCTCAAGAAAGCAACTGTAAACAATGGTGGTGGCAAGGAGACACACCATGCAAGCCACAGGAATTCCTTGAATATGCAGGGTTGTCCACAACTTCTGAAGTTTGCTGGCAAAAAATTGGAAGTAGCCGGGTGGTGATTAATATTTTCATGTTGCTTACATGAAGTACTGTTTCAAAAATCTCATTTTGTCTTTGCTACAAATATTGCTACAGTTTCTTTTCTCCTGGCTTCAAAAACTCAATGTTACAATGGTGTTGCTGAAGGGCTATTTAATTCTCAAAATTTTGTTTAACATCACCAAAAAGATTTGTGCTATGGGCGGTAAAGTTTACTGGTTACCGCCTGATAAGCAGAACACTGTTAATTGTAATAGAAAATCACAAAAGTAGCCGGCACAAATGACCCAAGTAGCCGGTTAATTCTGCCGGCTGCCGACTGTTAGGGACAACCCTGAATATGTCAACAAAAGTTAGTGTGGCAGTGATACCAAAATTTGGGCCCATTTCACAGTTCGGTGATTTTTGTATTAATGCTAGTATGCACTACCCGGTACATTTCAACAGAGCACCTTTCTTCGGTACCTTGATGATAATGTCCTGATTTCACTCTTCGGGATTTTTGTTCTATTCCATATGGTGTCGAAAAGTGGTTGCAAGATGCTTGTAGAAGTCACAGCATCTGCCTTGAACACCTTACTATAAAAATCACGAGAGTGATAAAATGCAGTCGCTAAATTTCGTCTTGCACTGTACCAATCTACAGTAGATCACATGAATTGAAAACTTGTCACATGGACACTGTTTATTTATCGGAAAGCCAACAGAAAGCTTTGCGACTTTCAGATACTCTCTGCTGCAAAACAGTGTGAAACCATTAAAATTGAACAAAACCCACCTTTCTTTCAAGCTGAATGCATATTGTGAGTTTTCCGTCTTTGTTAACTCGATAGCCTAATTATTGGCTATGAAGCGGCCGTTAAAATCACATCACTGCTGGCAAGACACTCACAAACATGGACCAATTAAATATACGTGTTGAAACATATTTCACTTGTTCACTGCGCTCACTCAGGAAATATCTTCCAACACTCGAAGAGAAATTTCGTATCTCTGTGCGGCCATGTAATATCCTCTATCTATTGTATTCTATCAAGCTTCTGGTCTTGGGCTCCTCTTCTAGTGCTGGTCTGTTGAGGACTCCATTGAAATGTTTGACCCATCATGAGCAGCTTCCCTTGTTTATCTTGTATGGGGACATTCCTTGCTGCCACTATATTTCCCACAGGCCTGTATAGTGAATTTATAGACATTCCTCTGCTCTCCTTTTTGTGGCACTTTCTCAGAGCTCTTGTTTTTCCAGCTCTTCCACATAAACCTTTTTTGTCTCTTGGGATCTTTTTCTTGACACTGCCCTGTTCTTTTCTTGAAGTCGGGCTGGTCTCCTGTAATTTTTCTCTGTAGCTTGTACCTCTCCTAATCGTAATTTTGTGGCCATTTTACTAAAAAAAGCTGAAAAATGACAGTGTCACTGTCCCTTTAAATTGCTGTATTTCATTTCTCAAATTTGTGACACAATATTTACACAACACCATCGCAGCCTGAGACATCTTCACGGAATATGTGGGCAGTAACGCAGTATGCCTATTATCCCCTGTGCTCGTTATTAGCCGAGGTCTCAATTTCACGTTGTTGCTATGCATGGCGTATTTGTTTACAATGCCATGTTCAACTTCGTCACTACAGATAGATGGATAACATTGTAAATTTAATAAGCCTTTGTTAATACAAACACTTCAGACAGCGGTTTTCTATGGAGAAATAAAGATGGCTCCCGAAAAACAAACATTCACAAAGAGATTTAAGCGATGAATTGCACAAAATTAAGGACACATATGGACTGCATTTAAAGCTTTTTCAATAATAAAGACAAAGAATTATCATTTCTGGATGAAATGTACACAATGTATTCTATAGATATGAAAGAAACTTTCTGTGCAAGCCCGGATCGGAAATAGCTTTCTTCTCGATAATATCGCTGTACAAAGATATGTTGCATGCTGTTTACAATAACAGCGAATATCTCTCGATATAAACACAGTTTCGATCCTGGCCCGCCCAGATTTTTTTCTTTTCTGGATGTGAATAATCTCTGATATTATTTTAAATTGTGTCTTGAAAGGTACAGCTATAAAATGCAAAAGTCTTATTTTTGAGCCCGCAATCCATTTGGCATTTGTCACATGAAGTGTGAAAATTGACAGTTGCTTTAATTTCGAAAATTCTGTCCAAAGTCAGGTCTACCACCTTAACCCTTGACTGACTTATTTCTTCATTCCCTTCAAGTCTTTATCTTTAATCTGTGATTCATTCCAAATGCATGCGAGCGGCCATATTTGTTTACATATGCACGACTGCAAGTGACTCTGGTCTATGGCAACAATGGGCCATGAAGATTTTTGTTTCAATTTTATTTTAATTTATTTCCATTTTACTTTTATTTTGTTTTTTATTGATTTCTTTTGCTTTCATTTATAATTGTTTTTAAAATAACTTATTGGTAAAGTTTTTATTTTTTTTTTTCTAATTATTTTTTCGAAATTTTAGTATGGCAAAAGTAGTTCACCATAGATTGATAACCAAACATAAACAGGTAGTTTCTAGTGAATCAAATCCAGAGGGATACACCTTATTCCAAAATGGCCGCTGATTTATGCACATACAAATTGGCCCTTATTGCCTCATTCAGGATAAAATATTCTTTTGATTTTGATTTTTGTTTTTAAACAAGGCAAGAAGGGCTAATTTGAATGCAAACAAAAGAATATTAATATGGTAGCCATTTTGGAATAAGGTGTATTGGCTGTAATTCTGTTAAGTTCTTGAACCAGGAAGATGTTTTCTCCCAGGTCAAGCTATATAGTATTTAAATATAAGCACATTGTTAGACCCGTAGGTTCATGCAATGTTGAATAGATTGTGTCAAATGTGGCAATACTGCTGTACATGACTGCAGGTTGAAACAAGGTCCTACTAGCCCAAATCTCTGAGGCACTAGCCTGAAAATATCCTTTTTACTGATTGTGGCAGGTTTACATTTTATCTTTATCACTTACTCTCATGGCGCAAGTGTGTAAAGTTTGCCATCAGAAAAACAAAAAAAGCACCAACATTGCTTCACTCGTGTCATGCTTATCAACCTCCTTATTATTCTTATCAACCTGCGATAATAAGGTGCTAGCCCGACCATTCATTTCACTAGTCCTGGGCTATCAGACAGCCTTTTTTGTTGCACCCTGATGAGATGCAACAATACAAATGTTTTTCTTGGTTTGTTTGAATCATGACATCCATGTACTAATCACAACCTGACTCTTCTTGTTTTCAATGAATAGTAACAACAAGGAAATACTTTCTTGAAACCATATTCACAGTATGCCATAGTACATTGTTACAAGTATTTCACAGCAGCTTTCCAGTATTGTTGTTTGTGGTTTGTTTTGATATTATTGTATAAAATATAATTTTTGATTGATTTCTTCCAGGTTCCCTCTGTGAAGTTGATATTAATGAGTGCTTGTCCTCCCCTTGTGTTCATGGAACATGTGTTGATCAAGTGAACAGTTTTAAATGCCACTGCTCGCCAGGCTATGCAGGAATTAAATGTGATTACAACCTCAAGGAATGCCTTTCCAACCCTTGCCACAATGGAGGAAGTTGTGTGGATGAAGTGAATGGCTATAGATGCGACTGTGGGCCAGGCTACAGAGGGGACCACTGTCAGATTGATGTAGACCTCTGCAAGGAACCCATGATGTGTGTCAATTCAATATCTTGTAAAGACAAAGGCCAGAGTGTTGAGTGCTCTTGTAGAGCAGGTTTTACAGGTTACAACTGTGCAGTAAATATCAATGACTGTCTCTCACATCCATGTAAGAATGGTGGCACTTGTAGAGACAAAGTCAATGATTTTCAGTGTATCTGCAATGATGGCTTTTCAGGAAAGACATGTGATGGTGAGATTTAAATTGAATGTCTTACTCTCTCTTACCCTTACAGTAGCACTACTCGAACAAGCCCATTTGGATAGTGGCCTCTTGTGTAAATGAACCAGTGGTGTTGAAAAATACAAACAATAGTACAAACAAACACACAATAGTTTTGAAAACAAACAAAATTTCTGACCTCTCAGGATATTTTGTTGTATTTCTAGATTGGTTTCTTTATTCCAAATTTTGAGCGGTTACATTAGTTATGATTGGCTGTCTTATCAAGCTACTCATGTGCATTGTAGTGTCCATACATGTACATGTGTAAAGTGTAAAAAATAAATTCTGGACAGGGGAAGCAACTTCCAACACATTGTTTTAAAATCTCCCTGTATTCAGAGCGAACTCTGGGAGCAAATTGCTGAGATTTGACTCTGGGGTTAGCCCTTGAATCCATGAAATGTGAATGCTGTTCTTGCAACTTACCGTAGTTTTTCGGTTATAAGGCGCACTCGGCTATAAGACGCACCCCCAACTTGGCAAAATAATTATGCCACATTCCCAAACTGAAAATTATGTAAAAGTACTTAGTTATAAGACGCACCTAGAATCCAGAGTTCAAATAGACTTGTGTGTTGATGAATTAAAGGGTCATGTGCAATTGTCTTTGCACAAACACATGAACTTCATTTTTTAACCACAAACAAAAGTGGAAAAATCCCACATTTAAAGATATATGCGAATGGGTCCGTCAGTGAGCTACGAATCGTAAGTTATCAATGTGAGTTAATGTTCACAAATAAACATAACATGCATACACCTCAATACAGACGAAACGCCAATACAGTTCGAGCTGCTGCCACCGAACCTTGCAGTTTACCAGGATGTGGCGCCGATAAGCAGAGTTTCAGAGTTGTGGTGAAAGTGTCAGAGCGAATGGCGAGAAAATTTCGCCAAAGGTCATATTAAGGGCATTCGATAGCTGAACATCAACATGCCACTAAGTCTAGGTTCACAAAGAAGGGCTGGATGACCGAAGAAGGAATGCATTACTTCCACATCATAAATTCTTTGTGGGATCTTTTCGATACGCGAAGCAAACAAATAATTTCTCGGAAACGAGGTTCAAATTTGATTGTTGATGTATCGTATTACTGAGCACGTGCTCGTATGCAAATTTTAGTTTGTTTGGTTTCCGCTGTCAGTCGATCATTGCTCAATACAAGGCAGCCCTTCAAACGCCCATCAAGTGGAGTTAATTCATCGCAATCTTCATTACACTATAGACCAGAAAGCTCTTCTCGTGTGGAATTCCTTCAGTGGACATTTGACAGATACTGTGACAAGGCGAAATGAGTTCGACATGGATAGCGAGCAGGAAGACCAGCGGCCGTCTTTGTTCAAGATAAATGGTACTTTTTGGAACCACTTCAACGGCTCTTTTCAGAGCCACCCCGGTTCTTTTTCAGAACCATCAAATCTAACGTGAAGTGTCTTTTATTTGTCTCGTTTTAATTGTAATTCAGATAAATTTGTGATCTTTGGATTTTGTTTTGTGAAAAATTAATATTTGGCTGTAAGACGCACCCCAATTTCAGGAGTAACTTGCAACAGAAAAACAATTTTTCTGTGAAAAAACCGTGCGCCTTATAACCGAAAAACTACGGTACAAAGCAATTATTTGGTTGCTTAAGTCAACAGTTACCTGAAAGGTGCATGAAAAGTACCCATCCTTGCACATTCATTAGGATTTTGTGAGTGTGTATCATGAAATTTAACCAAAATTTCAACAACAACATGGTTCCACCAGTAAGAGAGTTCAATACGGTACCTTTTTATAGAAGTTGAAGAAGTTTTCTCAGTCTTTAAAGCAGGAAAAATGTTTTTGGAAAGGGTTTTTTTGTCAGGGTTTTGCTGGTTCTTGTGTACTCAAGGCATGCCAAAAGACATGACAATTGTAATTTCCATGTACTTTGTAAACTTTGTGAATTTTTCAGATTTGAACTATGTGGCCATGCTTTACATTTTCAGCAGTTCTGAGAAACACTTGAGAAACACTGAATGCATGAGTTTGGTGAAGTTGTTGTTGAAAAATACGATTTGCAGGATGCTGTACTTTTGAAAAATAACTGACTGAGTTGAATTGATTGCTTTGCAAGTTGTGAGAACATCAGCCCCAGACTCCCCCTCCTCCCCTCCTCCCCTACAATTCCCCCCACGTAATGGAATTTTTTTTCGGTCTGTACTACGTAAAACAGTTGTTGCTGAATGAAAAAATAGTGCAAAGGTTGAGTCTGCCTCAAAGGGTGATGTGTGATGCAGAAGATGCACAAATATGTTCCTACGAAGGCAAAACATTTTGCAATTACTGACACTTGACTTTTTCATCAATGATGGCAATTTAGTATACAGATTTATTATATAAACAGCAGTGAAATACCAGGTGAGCTTTCGCACGAAAACATGATATCTTCAAATGTGAAGATATCACCGTTGCTATGGTTATGTAATAAGTCGTGCCTTTCACAGCAAAGTAAAAAGGTTTGGAAGTTCATTGGTGTTTATATAATAAATAGAATATTACATGGTCGCTTGGAGATACAAAATTTCTCTTCTCGCGATGAAACATATTTCACCCATTTGCTGTGCTCACTCGTGAAATATCTTCCAACAACACTCTAAGAGAAATTTTGTATCTCTGAGCGGCAATGTAATATCGTCTATGTACACGTAACAAGTCAGGTTTGAACATTGAAGCACTTATGAGTTAGTTGGACTCCGTTACAGGTTACACTGGTAATATGGGGCATGGAATCAGCAATGCACATAATGAGATTTCATTCTCATGTTAATCTTTCAGGGTCAACAGAAACAACACATGTTGAGCAATTTCACCGGCAGCTTACTGTCAAGTTAATGACTGAAGATTGCAATCTTCTAAAGGTATTGTTAGAATGTTATAATTACATGTATGATGTAAGGCTCCTTAATGTTCCTTGGGATACTGAGAGCATTAGGTTGCATTAATAATCCAAATCCCCCAAAAATTCAGCTTTGTTTCAAGACTTTTTGGATCACATGTGAGAGCTATAACCTGAATTAGGCATTCACTGTCTGCCACATCTGCCTTACAGAAGTGTCTGCCTTATAAGTTACAGGCAAATACATTGAATGGAAGGTAGCATAGACCATCCAGCCATGCACGACTAGCAAATTTGCCTGCCCTACAGTGGTGTATGCTTTGAGAGGCTGACTGTACTCTCAGACATTTGATTGCATGTTACTATTAAACAAATATTAATTTGCACATTATTTTCCAGGGCTCTCTTGCATCAACACACATTATTCAGGGAATAGCATCCAGTGTAGCAGAATCATGTAACTGTAGCTTTGGCACAGAATACATAGTGAAAGAATCTGTGCTGCTTCAGTGTAGAGACAGTATCAGTGCTGAAGTGAGCATGGAAATCAAGCCTGTGAAGGACCAGTCAGTTAATATGTTGATTTGCCAGTTTCACAAACTTCTCATTCACCACCAGAATGTCATTGACTTAGGTCAGTCAACTTGGTTGTTCCATCGTCTTTTAAAAATGTCAGCTAGGAATCATTTTGAACAGTGTATATGTTGTGGTTTAAATTTATCCTTGGTTTAAAAATTTTTAAACCAGTTTGATGTTGATTTCCCTCGGTTTCAGATTATACTAATCAACATGAGACAATGAGAAATGAAAATCAAACTGGTTTAAAAAATTTTAAACCAAAGATAAAATTAAACCACAACATATACACAATCATTACCCATTCAGGTGAACAATCATTCAAAACACACCATGCGCTGGAATCCTCATGGACTCAATCTGTTTTTAAATCCAGCAACTATTAGCTTTCAACATATGTACAGCTATTTCAGTTAATGTTTCATTGGATCAAAGCTTTAAGCTATGAGACAAGACCCAAAGGTGATATAGATAGACTTAGATCCTACAATGTTAAGGTGATTCCTCAGTATTGGATTGTACATCTTTACTGTGCCGCATTTTACATGCTATTAGCACACGCAGCGCGCACACATGAAACAATATGGTGGCTTTTTCTATAGGGATTTGCTCATGAGAGAGGTAAATCGTCGTTATTCTCGTAAACAAGCACGGTGACCTATGAGTTTTGGTGTACTAATTATCAACTTTAAGTTCAAACAATAAGTTCAATAAGTTCAAAAGAAAAATTCTTGGATAGGAAAAAAAGATATAGTTAAAACCTCTCAGAAAATCGTTACTCGAGGATGCCAATTATAGCCTTGGGAACAACGACTTGAGGTATGTTTTGTGTCGCTATCGTTTGAATTTGTCTGATTTTTGCCATAAATCATATGTTAAATACTTCCATATAGTCGAGACTTACTAGCTATCAAGTTTTTTGCCAATTGTTTGGTTAATAATCTGTCCTTTCAGCTTCCACAAAATTTACTGTGAAATGATAAAATAGCATGCGTGATTAGCATAAATGGGGTAAGATTGGCCCATCATATCTCTTTTGTGAGCATGGTGACCTACCTTTTTATTGTATTTTTCGAAACAGTGCTTGGAAGGGAACATTCAGGGAAAGTTTCAAAAAAATTGTTGGACAACTTCTATTTCTGAGGAAACACCTTAATTGAAATACAGTAGTTGTTAACTTTTGATAGTAATTACCCTGGTCATTTCAATATAAGGTGATTCCCTAGTGTGTTCGGCCACCTTTGCTATTATTAACTACTACTACTACTACTACTACTACTACTACTACTACTACTACTACTACTACTACTACTACTACTACTACAATCTTTATTGCATCACGGGGTCACTTTCACTACAAGTGGTCTTCCAGTGAGCCGTAAAAATTAAGAAGACTATTACATAAGTTACAACAATATCTAACACCTACTTAACACCTATGTAACATCTACTTAATTCAACAGAATCATGTTCAAAAACGTTATTTTATCTCTAGGTTACAACACTTATGCAGTGAGGGTTCTCAGTGATGTTTCAACATGTGATCACATGAATAACGGGGTCAATGTACCAGACATGAAGGTAGAGGAAAAAGAACACATCAGCAATTCAGGGAACATTGCTGTAACCATAGCATCTGTGTGTGCTGCTGTTGGACTTATTGTGGCCGCTTTAATAGTTTGCTTGAAGTGCCGAAGAGCACCCCCATCAGTCAAGAAACATATTTTCAAGTAAGTGTTACTTTCCTGTATCCCTGGTTCGCACAGGCCTTGAAAAGTCCTTCAAAAAGCAACAACCCTTGAAATGTACCTGAAAATTGGAAAATTTTCAGAAATCCTTGAAATTTCCTGGTTCCTGGAATAAATAAAACTTTTTAGCACAACTTTGACTTGTACACATAAAACGTTGAATGCTTAGCTATACATGATTTTCAGCTTGAAACATGGCGTGAAACAGTATTTTATGTCTGTGTGGCGTTCCCTGCTACAGTTCATTACTTGGGAGCTGTTATAAACATTGCAAGTTGAGACAGCTTGAAATTAACGCTCGCAAACTCGCAAAATGTAAGTGTTTTTTGGGATTTGCGAGTGAAAAAAATACCCACTAGCAAACATTTGTGAGCAAAAATCATCCCTGTCTCCAAAACATTTTCAAGAAAACTGTTTGAATTGAGCTTTATGTCAAGAATTTCGAAAGAAAGTACAGACAAACTTTCTTATTTAGCTATTCAGCTCATAACTTCAAAAGTATCAATAAGAATTTTAATTTTTGCGTAAAAAATTGCTAGTTGGCTACCAATTTGCTAGCTAGAAAAAGTTAAGTTCAAACCTTGTGAGATAGCACAGTATGGACTGGAAATCAACTTTAATTATGTCAAATTTGGTGGAAACCAAGTTCTTGAAAAGAAAAGATATCAGAAAAGATATCAGTTCTTGAAAGAAAGATATCAGATCTGTATGAACCTGCATGTGTATTATTTATTGTTTTAATGTGCAATGAAGTAGAAATTTGTAGTGCCTTTGATTAAGGACCTGACCAGACCCATTTCTCTGAGCCCCCCAACAGCTTTGGAAATTTATGACTAGAGTTGGATAGAGGGGTAACTGGAGAGTCAGGAATGAAGTGAAAGGTCATAAGTTGCTAGAAGTTGAAGAGTTCCGGGTGTGATTTCATGGAATCCATTGAGCCAATAGAAAATCAGTCATAAAACTAAATTAAGAAAATTTATTTTGGGCATTTTTCATGTCGTACAGTTTACCCAGATTAGTTTAGATGCAGAAAGTTCCTAGCATGATAAAACAGGCTAGCATTAATTTACATATGAAATACAGGCAATGGAACAAACGTTGCCCCTGTGAAAAGCATAAACTGTCGGGTATATTCAGCAGTAAATTGTTTCAAACTTTTTATAATGTTTTTGACAGGAGTGAAAATGAACTGATAGAAGATCTCAGTGCAGACCTACTCTCTGCTGTTGCTCCAACCCCAAAGTCTATGTATCGAACAAGTGGTGGCTATCACAACATGGCTTTCTCTGGAAGGTTTAACCCTGAAAACCCAGTTAAATCACGGCGAGTGTGAAGAAGCTTGTTTTCTTACTTTTATTGTATGTTTACTTAGAATGTATTATTGCAAGACTGTATAGTACATGGAAATATGGATTTACTAGTCATTATAGGTCTCAAAGTTATTGATTTTATAAAATTATCATCATCATTTTGTACAGTCAAGTCTCTACCAACAAACACATGTTCAAGCTGAGTTGAATCAACTGTGAGGTAGTTTTTGATTGTGTAGGAAAAAAGCCATAGCCGGAGGTCACTATCAATTAATGGTAATAGGACTGAGTGGAATCCAATTTGGTCTGTAGTCATACGAGTGATTAACTAATTAGCTCTAATTACAGACAGAATTCAATGACACAAGGTCATACAGTCAACTCTGTCTAAGACGGACACCATTGGGACCGGCCTCAGCTGTCCGTCTTTGAGAGGTGTCAGCTTATAGAGAGTCGACATAACATGACCGCAGGAATTTTCAGCTAAGAAAGCAAGAAAATAACTGTTTTAGATTACAATACAATTCGGTTCTCATCTCCAAGTTATTTTTGGAATGGAACAATGACTGATTTAATTTTTTTGTACTGTATGTATTCCGCCGACAAGAAAAGAGCAGACAATTATTAAACGTCTGGTGTTAAAAAAGAGTCACATACTTAGTAATTTAAGAATTTTTCTTCCCAAAATCGTAATTTGCGGTCACATTCAGCATCTCACAAGTGTCCATTTGACGATTTCAAAGTGTCTGTTGTCCGTCTTATAGAGGTGTCTGTCTTTTAGAGAGTTTGGTTGTAGTAAAATGACTGAGAAATGGCCAGGACCAACACCAGGTGTCCATCTAATAGAGGTGCCTGTCTTATAGAGGTGTCCATTAAGTGAGATTTGACTGTAATTATTAAACATAACTACAACAAAATCTGAATTATCGCAGTTAGAATGCGCAATACCAATCTTGCATACCAATAGCTTCATGACCATATATGGGCAACATGACAATTTGTTGAATAGTGACAACGATTATAATCCGTCACATATTTTTTCCCGTGCGCAATTGGCCTAAACACCTCACGTAATGCTGACAAAACAAGGGAATAATTATCCGAGAATATGTCCCAAGCGATATTCTCCAGGTTTTGAACTTTGAGATTTATGTCCGAACATTTAGTTTTCATCCTGAGTAAAGTGTTTGTTTGAATAGAACTGAGCATTTTAAACAGAATGAAAATATTTTGAACACCCAAAGAATGTTTAGGTGTTGAGTAGTTTTCAGAAAAGGTCTTCAAAATTGGGCAGCCTAATTGAAAAATATTTGAAGGATAATAAACGCAATGGCCTCCATTTGGCACTGAAATATGCTTCGCTCCCAGAAAACAAATATTCAACAAATATTCGAGGATATTTCCACACTAAATGGAGGCTATTGTTTTCGTAATCAGTCACAATAGGGAACCCAAAAAAGCGTGCGCATGTGCAGCATGCAAACTTTTCTGTTGGACACTGGTTGTTATTGGTTACCTTGTTATTGTAATTGGCCACTTGTAGTTACTGGGCCGTAGCTGACAAGAGGCAAAACAAGACAATTTTACCCCAAAATGAAAAACAAAATATGTTCAGTTGATCTCAGTTTAGAAAACATTGATTTTTCTGAAGAAATACTGCATGAAAAATGTTAAAGATAGTATTCAGAGGTTCTAGATATCAACATTTACTCAGAACAACCTCGTCTCCAGGGCACACTGAAGATGAAGTTGGGGGGTGTGGGGTGCCCCCCTTCCCCGCAGAGCAGCTAGTGCATTCGGTACTCACAACTTTTGTCTCGTCAATGTAAAGAGTCTGGCTACGGCCCTGAGTTAGCTGTGCAAAGAACTAGTCAGATTCAAGAATTTTGTTGTAGTTATGATTATAATGTAGTTATTAGTTTGGTGTTACTAAGTAACTTAGAATATTTTGTGATACCATACTTGTATAAAATATATTTACTGTAGCAACCTCGTAGGGACACTGGGAATGAGGATGGTGTTTGATTTCACCAGTATTCAGCATGTTAAGGTAGATAATAAGTTTCATTTTGTAAAGGATAAATGCAAGACCGAGAAAGTGCATTGTGGCTGTAACAACAAATGGAAGGAAACGTTGGTGTAATCTTGTAATATTTCGATGTAATTCGATATCATCTTCTAGTATGCAGGCAGTGGGGAGGGAGGGGGGTAGGGAAGTGGGGAATCAGAGAAAAAAAAAATGTATTTTTTCCCGATTCCCACTGCCCCTTCTCCCCCCTTTACACGCCTGCTATGCAGGTTAATCATCTTCAGACTAAGTTAGCATACAAGTAGCAGAATTTTAAATACTAAAGGATGGTATATTAGCATTAATACGCACTTGAAAATACCAAACAAGGAGACAGAAAGTTCCCTGCCGGCTTTCAAGCCATTGTTCAATGATGGTACCGAATGCTCGTTATGGTAAGCTTCTTTATAACAGTAAATTCCAATTGTCATCGCTGTCAGTCTATTCTCTTTTTTTGTTACCACGCACGGTTTGACGAAAAATTACTTGCTCGTTGCAATACTATGTGGAATAGACCCTTTGCATAAATGGAGCCCAAATTTGAATAACAATACTTTATTCATCCTTCTTTGTTCTATGTTGGTAGTGATAAAAATCTCAGGTAGATTGTATAAACCTTGTATGTGTCCGATCTGATCACAATTGCGCTTTCTTTGTCCGTGAGCGCGTGTTCTCGTGTACGGACAAACAGAGTTATGTTTGCCAATGTACGTAGAATTACAACCAGGGCAGGTGAATTGATATACAACATTTGATTATTTCCGTATTGGCGGCGTTTTCTCTTTGTTGCTAACTTAGTCTGAGGATGATATAAAATTATATCGAAATATTACAACATTACACCAACGTTTCCTTGCATTTGTTGTCTGCATTACACTAGTCTTGCATTTATCCTTTATCTTTTGAATTGCCAGCAGGTAATTAAATAGGTTTCATTTGAATGCACTTGTAAATAAGTACGAGGGTTTATACTGAAAGCCATGCTTTACATAAATTTTTTAAAATCTAAAGCACAGCTTGGCCATACTAAATACTGTCCATAAATACTGAGTAAAATGTGTATCTATGTTTTATATATTTCTAAAGTAGAATAACTGTTCACATTTTGGTAAAGTGTAAAGTTGTGATTTCTAGGAATCTCCGCAAGTAAGCTGTGGTCCTTTCTCCAATCTTGGAATGGCCTTGCCATTACTGCCAAGGATTCTAGAGAGGAATTATTGGCGTACTGTTATGGTAGCAATATTTTTTAGAATAAAGCATTCTAACGTTTGTAGATTGCAGAAGAGTTTTGTTGCTTGGTGCATTATTTTAACCCAAATTGCTGTATGATAATATTGGTGGCTGCCATGTATAAACTAAGTCATTTCCCTTGAATCTGCCTCACTCAGTCAAACGAACACTGCAAGTTTCTCTGTGGTTTAGTTTCTCTTGGAGGAAATTGGTTTTCCATTTTTGAGTTATTTTTTTTTTCAAAAAAAAAAAAAAAAAAAAACTCTTAGTCGGCGTACTGACGTATGTCGCTATTCAGTGGATGGATGGGTGGACGAGCGATGTATTTCACACCAATCAGAATTAGGATACTATCGATCGATAACCAATGAAATTGCCGCTTGTATGTATCGTTTAATTTTGTATCAATATTTGTTTCGGATTCAAGGGACGGCCATCTTTATTTTCGTATAAACTTGGCCTTATTGGGCGGTGTTGGCATCATCTCTATTTCCAGCACTCGGTGTTTATGTAGCTCTGGTGTACCACGTTGTGTGTGGGTTTAAGCGGAAAACTGTTTGGAAATTTTCATGGTGGTGAAAAAGGCACGAGGATGTGTTTTAGTTTTACATGCTGCGAGCAGTCTGTTTTGGCGGCTTTGGGTTGAGGGATTGTTTTTCGATTGCGGTTAGTTGTGAATAAGAGCCATGGTGAATTTTAAAATGTTTCTGACTGAAGTAACGATAGTTTTAATTTTGGTTAAATTTGAAGTTGCGGAGGTATGCAGCTTCCTATTTCTCGGAGATGAGTTTGAAATCAGTAGAGCTGAGAGATCAGACATGATCAGAGACTTCAGGACAGAATTTGAAGTTAGGGAGGCCACATACTCAAGAACGCAGGGTACAGTAATTCCGGAGAAACAGCTTTCATTGCAGACGCACCAGCTCTGGTAAATATTTCACGAACCGTTTTTTAATTAAATATGCAAAATCTTTCACCAGTATTTTCGGCAAAAATTTCGTAACAACCAGAAAACAATGTACTAACTGTACTACGTTTAAAAAACCCTTTCGAAAGATATATTTTTTCCATTTGATCCGTTTATTGTCTTTCGAAAAAATACTTTGGTGCGTGTTTAATAAATCACAAAATATGACGCTTAGTGTTGAAAATCAGCCATGCAGAAAAACAAAGTACCATGTTTCAACATTTCGAAGAAAAACAAAAGTATCATATCACAAATAAACAAAAGTATCGTGTTACCGCTGTCCAAAAAAGGCTAGGAATCATGTTTGGTGTCGCATTCTGCACTGTCCTGGAGTCTCAGAGTTTTTCATTTTCAGGTAGAAATAGCTTTGTTAATTAGAATTGGCATTTAGTCACAACAAGCGGTAGGTGGGTATGTCTTCACAACATTGTAATGCCGTGTAGTAATGAGTAGTGTTAAAAAGAGAGTTTAAAAGCATTGATATTTTCTAAAGATTTGTGGCTCCTTTCCTATTCTTTCGAGGAAGTGGCGAGACGTACGGGTTAGATTTCTCCTTCAGTTTTCTTTATAAAAATAAACGTAGTCTTCATGATTTCGTATGCTATATATGTAGTCTCAGTTATTTATGATATATATACAGTCTAGAAAAGCGTTCAAATTCATGAGTAGACGTGCAACAATTGCAAGTCGGTCGTTATACCTTTATTACGGACGACGTCACGATAACAAGTGGCTAGGTCGCGAGATACCAGGGACTTTGCGGTCGCTTTCAGAAAAGTGTAGTTCTTGAAAAAACTTCTTCATGTACTTCTTTTGCTATTTTTACAGAAATCAGTATTTTTATCTCGTACTTGTGGTCGATCGACGAGGACTCCCGGGGGTGGTGAATTGCCTTTTTCTGTGTGCCCGGGGTGGGGAATACACCGCAAAATAGTTAAAATATTGCAAATGCCGGGGGTGTGCCCGGGGGGGATGGTTACAGGGAAAATTGAACCACGCATTTGTGACGTACATCAATCCAATCAGGTTTGGGGTTGCATCAAGAAACCAGTCAAATTGTCCATCTCGTCCCCAGAGCCCGCTTTTCTTGATAGTGACCAAAAGAAAAGCGGGCTCTGGGGACGAGATTGT
Source organism: Blastomussa wellsi (assembly GCA_947652115.1). NCBI lineage: Eukaryota > Metazoa > Cnidaria > Anthozoa > Scleractinia > Plerogyridae > Blastomussa > Blastomussa wellsi. The sequence goes on along the minus strand of OX393570.1, from coordinate 14,178,842 downwards.
CAAATTGTTTGATTAAAAATGGAATGACATGCGCAGTAAAGTGATTGATTAAACTGATTACTGCAGTTTTTACAGATATATAATTCATGGTCGACAGGAAAGTTTCGTCGTGAATGAATTCGCTAGTCAAACGTATTTAGCGTTGCGGTCGTTTACTTGAAATGCACACGCCGTCAGCAAAAGGCCCAACGCTAAATTGGTCATTGAGCGTTCGTTTTGGACGGGCTAGTTTTGCTGACCAAAAAAATAATACTGGTAAAGCAGCTTTTTGGGGATTAGTCGGCTACTTCAACACTCTTTTGTTTGATTACTTCTATTTTATTTCCAATGACTGCTGTTACAATGCTGTCCCGCTTTCACTCTTCACTGATCTTAACTATTACAGCAACTACTTCAACTACCACTACTGCAACTTCTTGTGTTTCTTTTATGGGGTCAACCACATGATCCGTCAGATCACCGTCAAGCTCTCAATTCCTTAATTTTATGCTAACGTCAGAGCCTGCGCAATCCACATAAGATACTAGTGCGATTGCGCGCAAAGCTATTTAGCATATTTTCCTTCGAGGTAAAATGCAGTGACTAAAATCTTTTCGACCCAGATTTTAGCTATCAGTTTTCAGGTGGTTGACCAACATAAAACAACGCGAAAAATATAAAACTTACAATCTTTGTTTCCATCAAGTCAAACTTGAAAATCACACTAAATTTAGGCATAAAAGTTGTTGTTAAATATCTCTCACAACACACGTGTCACAAACGCAATCCCAGCTTCGTGGGTTGGGTCAACCTATATTTTAAGGCCGCCTATTCCATATCATTAACCATTACGTGCGTTTGAGTTTAAACATATGCATACAAACACCTTAGTCCTTATGGTAGTAATTAAACTTTTCCTGGCGCTTCCGTGCAAAGTATAACAAGATACGAATTTTAATTAGACAGTCGAAATTCAAGGTCCAAAAAGAACTATTAAACGAATAAAGTTTGGCTGAAAATCCTGACAAGTTACAGAAAGTCAAAAGGTTATTTCTAGGAACAGCGCTTCCAAAACCCAAACGTCGGATTTATTTCATTATCTCTACTAGCGTCAAGAGAACCTAACCATAGCAACTGATTAAATTGATGGTGTTTGATGAATATGAATAAGCTCAAGCCCAACAACATAGCATTAAGAGAGAGTATAATTTTAGCAGTAATTAGTTAAAGGATCAAGTAACACTTTTCAAATGCGCTAAAATATCACACGATTATATTACCCAACACCAAAAACAAGTTTTTCCCTAACAATCCGATAATGAATGAATAAATAAATAAACTGCACTCTAGCTTGCATTTTTATTCTCTAACAATACCCAATACGTCCATATCAAAACTGAAAAAATAACTCTCGCACGCATTGCGTACCTATGTTGTTAGTTATGTTAACGTTATCCTTACTAAATATCATGAAGGAGACTTGTAAGACGATTAAAAAATGTTAAACCTTTGAATAACATGGATTGGACTGTGCTTGCTAGCAACTGTATTTCCTTCAACTGGTGGCTGAAAGTGTTCATTCTATTCTCGTCCCAGAGCGGCTTGTCCCTCGTTGCTGGGTTGGCCTGAGGAACAAGTGGCTCTTGGGGCACATGATTTGATTGGCTGAAATCTAACAAAGGGAGTCCAATCCCATCAGCCGTTTTAAAATCCCTTTGTCCCGGTTGATATGATTGGACTCCCTCTCTCTTTTCTGTAATGGATTCTAACCAATGTCGCCACTTGCCCCTTGTGCACAGGTCTAGCCGCCACGAAATGACCCAGCTATGTCTATTTATTGTGACTCGCATTTGTAGCTACTACATATAATATTTAGCTGTAAATAACTGATGCTTTTTGTCAGTGCGTTTCTGAAGAAAAATAAAATCCAGTGAGTACTTTCTTTGTATGTCTTGTACTTCTTTGTATGCACAATGAAGACAGATAGGGAGATAAAGGCCTGACATTGCCGTCGACAACAAAAACAGAAAAAGGTTGCGTATTCATCAAAATGCCCATCCCAACTGACAGGAACACCCCAGTAAAAGTAACAGAATAACTGTCCAAATAAGATAAAGACCTTGAAATGGATGTGGGGAATGAAAGCCAGAACAGTACCAGTGCAAAAGATCCTGGGTAATGTCAAAATACAAGAACTACAGTAGATCACACTACTTGAAACATCTCATATCATATCACATATCTCATCTCATATCCAAAGTATGGAACAATCCAGCTTGTCTCGGTAAAGGTCAAGAGAGGAGACTTTCAACTTTCTCAGCTTCCCTTCCTGATACATAAGTGCCCAATTATGTCATCATATGACTTGCTATTTTCTTCCTTTTGGAGCCTTTTTCTTGATTCTTCGCGTTTCTTTTTCTTGTGATCGACCAAGAGACCGGTACCGACACAAGTTCATCTGAGCCAAAACTACGGAGAGACAAGGCCCTTGGTTGGATTCCGAATCCACGAACCCCTATGAACGTCCTCTACAACCATGCAATTGCAAGTGTATGAATCATTTTATGCTGAAAATATCTCCTTCTTGGCTTTATCAAAAAGTAAGTTTTCTGAAGAGTTTCACAAGGAGGCAAGGCGCCAGAACACAGTCCGCCATGGCCATGAAGTGGAGAAGCTGAAAAGCAAAACACAGCAACTGGAAAACACAAAAAACAGCTGGTTACCTGCTCAGTGAAAGCCAGACATTAAAGCCCCATGATCCAAGCATTAAAACAATGAACTCGAGTCGAATAGATGGGTTTGAAAAATCTGCGCAAGAAATTGAGAAAAAAGTGAAAGGCGATCACCAATCTGCAATTCTTGAGTGGAAAAATTACAGATGGGCGAAAAACCGCACATAAGTTTGACGAAGATATCATTTTTGAGATGCTTGAGTTAAATACGAAGCTGGCAACCACAAGATCAAAACTAACTGAGCTTAAGAAAGCCTCGAATATCTTTAAAGATGACTTTGGAGCTTTGAGGAAAAAGTCATGCTCCAAAAAGCAAAACAAACACCGAACAGCAAAGCGTATAACATCGCCCCAATTGGACGAGGAATCCATTTGTGAAAAAAAGTCTTTTAAGACAAAGAGCTCGTCTTAAAACTCAGTGAAAGAGAAAACAATGGTTGCAGTTATTGGAATGCCAAACTAATTCATCTCAGCTTAGCAGCAGTGATGCAAAGAACTACCTGTCAGGCATAATTGGTATGGGTAGCAATGGCGGCAACGCCGCTACTAATAGCAACAACGGCGACAACCACAGGGATGATGATGAACTTGATTATGATGATGGTGATGATGATGATGACGGGAGATGCGAAGGAGATGACTGCAGTGCAGTACCTGTGCAGGAGATCGATTCGTCAGATGACGATTATTGTCCACTCCCTACTGGGAGAAATCCTCGACATCCTTCATGCCTTATCTTGACCACTTATCAGACTAATTGTCTTACTAATTAAAGTAGTTCTAGGGTTATCTCGATCAAGAAAGGTTTAGGAAAGTCGCTACAGAAGTAAAGTTTTTGAACTCTTTTCTTGGTTTTGCTGGCTCAGTACGTATGACCTTTTGAACACCGAGGAATCGACCGCATGGCATGGTGAATGTTTAAGTCAGCTGTTTATTAGATTACATTCCCTCTCTGATCGTTCTGTTTGATTGCTTCGTTTTCCTAGCTACTGATTTAGTTTATAATAAGTACATTCTATTGTACAATTTTATTTTTTATCGATAGTAACGCCTTCTTAAACAACAAGGAAAACAGTAAAAGCTTTATAATTAGTCTCGACGATAAACGTAGTTATAAGTAAATTGTAGGAAAAATAAAGTTCAAGAATGTGCCATTATGGCAATAATCTTTAGCGAAATTATCCAAGTTTTAATATAGTTTTATAGTATCATCCGAACGTTTTCTGACATGTATTTGTTTAACATATAGTAAATATTGTTGTGTTACGTTCAAAAGGTAGAGCTTACAAAAGTGACCAAAATCCAGAGATATCAGAGTTCGATACAACTGAAAGTACCAGCCTCCAAAAAATTGTAGCCCTCCCTCATCAACAGCCTTTTTATAAATATGGCCCTCCCCAAAATGGAACTTAAAAAATGGTGACCCTCCCCCCAAACCGGTCCCTTATGCTACGCTATTTCTCGAAATGCTGTGTCATTTGATGTCACGCTAGATCGTTCGAAAATAGACTGTGCTGTTGCAACATCGAACGCTACCCCATTTTTGGTTTGCCCTGACCATTTCTCTTTATTGTATACCGTATTACAAACGAGAGCTAAGCTATTCGCATTTGGGCCAGTCTATTTCACAATTTCACGATCCAATTTGACATAGTCGCCTGGACCGTTCATTACTTGGCTAAACAATTTATGTTTAGCGCGTTCTATTTCGACAAGGAAAGTTAAACCGTTTGTCATTTGGCTCTGCGGTTTCTGTATTAGCTATACCATACTGCAGCTAATCCCTAGACCATTTCTATACACCCCTCTGTAACAGACCCACTGAAACCCTACCCAGTGGATTATTTTCCCCTACCCAGCGGAAATTTAGTCTCCCCAGTACCCAGTGAATATTTTGATTTTACCCAGTTACTGTGCGGTGTGATCTAGCGTATTTTGTTTTCACAAACTAATAATAAATAAGCAAAATAAAACAGAAAACGAGCAGACCCAGTGGGAAATTAGCGAACCCGGTGACTTTTTCCCGAAAACCCAGTGAGCATAAAAATTCCACTGGGTCTGTTACAGAGGGTGTTTCTATGCCTGCTGATCTACTTCCAAATCCTTGTATTTTTGGTGGTGACGGCTGCCCAACCCCCTCCCCCCCGCCTAAAATTTAAACTACACATAATGAGCAGTACTATAAATTAATATAGAGTTACTCTAACATCAAATGAAAGCTAACCGCAAGCAAAATGGAGTGAAACTAACCGCAAGCAAACCTAAAATAGAGTGAAACTAACCGCAAGCAAACCGAATAAATAACCTACATAGTAGTGGTAACTGCTCTTGCTGAGTACATGAAGGAGAATATTATAATGTGGGGTGACCGCTGACAGGATAAAATCATACTGCGAAAGAGAGTCACAAGTCTACGGGGGATTTTACTGTGGGGGGAATTCGCTACTCAAAAGAGTAGTCAGCACTATAGACAATATTTGTACTGAGGCGACGATGGGACGTTCTTCCAAGGACAAAAGAGATATTTATTACAGGCTTGCAAAGGAAGATGGTTGGAGAGCTAGAAGTGCATTTAAACTATTGCAACTAAATGATGACTTTGATCTGTTCAATGGTGTTGAGCGTGTGGTGGATTTGTGCGCGGCACCCGGTAGCTGGAGTCAAGTACTGAGCAGAAAATTGATAGAAGAACGTACAGAAAACAAGGACAAAGTAAAGATTGTAGCGGTGGACTTACAAGCCATGGCTCCCCTCCCTGGCGTTATTCAAATACAGGGTGACATCACTAAAGTAAGAACTGTTTTCATTTACCCGACATTTCGAACACCCCCCAAAAATAATTACTTAAGAAAATTATACCCCCCCTTCGCAATTCTAATTTTAAAAAGTGTACCCCCCCCCCCTTCTGACCATTTAAATAATGCAAAATTCTTTGCTTCATTCCTCACACATACATATTTTTATCCTATTTTTTAATATCTTTTTTCTCTTTTCTCTCGTTTATTGTGTGTATTTTCTACCTTGTTTGTAATAAGTTTAGCTGTTTGTGTGTGGATAAATTGTTATCATTCTTTTTTATAGTTTTGAATGTAATCTGGTGGGTTGTGGTACATAATATGGTGCATGATAAAGCCCTGGCACGGGTGTGCACATTTAGTATGGCAACTACCTAGTGAGGCGCAGGGGCACCCAATGAGTCTGTTCCTCACTTTATCTGTTCCCCATCGCAAATGTTGCTGGCTGGCTAGCAAAGTGGTTCAGTATATGTTTTCTCATGGGAGTTGTCACTGAAAAAACACTGCTTCCGCACTGGCCGATTGAAACTTTGACGGGTGACTGAAGAAACTGCTTGATGAAGACTAATCTTGTTGAGAAGAGTGGATTTCAATGGTTTTCAGTGCCATTTCCGCACGTTTGTTGTTTGTTCTATTGCTGGCTGGGAAAAAAAATATGGATCATGTTCTGGCAAAAAGGAACAGATAAATTTTTCCCAGCAACACTCAAGAACACCTGTAAATGTTTTAATATCATATATTTTCATTCATTTGGATAAAAGAATGTATTTTGCCACAGTTTGTTCATTGGGTGCCCCTAGAGGCAGTGATATCTCTGAATTGCAGAGCCAAAGATTCCAATCCTTGGGAGCGAGCACAAGCGCAAAAGGCGCAAGTTTCTATGGGGGTCATTTTCTACAAATGTAGGCCTCTAGGATGCCATTTCCTGCAAGGCTAGGATCGTCCCAGCTGTAAAACTTTTTAGATTTCCATTGCTGTGTCATAAAATTTGACCCCCCACAAGTTTCTTGCAAGATAAAAATGTCCCCCCCAAATGGAGCTTGTTTGAACCCCCCCTCCAAAACCACCGCCCCCCACTGCGATGTAATAAACGATCGGTCCCTTAATGATTCTTTATTTCGTTGAAACAATAAAACAAATCCGATCGATATGTTCTGAAGACTTATCGACTAGTCAGCTTTTGTTTGATACTTTCGTGGCTAAGCCACACTTCATTTAGGTGAGAAAGTCATCAAGTCGAGGTAGGTCAAATTTGTTTCTTTAAATGCGATTTTTCGCGCTCGTTGAATTACCTCTTTACAGTTAAGCGGTCTGTTTTTGCAAAATGCGATATAGATTAAACTTTTTTTTGGACATAAGTAAAGCTTAAAGGACTAGGTTTGTCAGCATATAAGAATTTTCTGTTTTCAGTTTCGTATCTTTGAACTTGACCACAAAAGAGTTTATTTACATTTTTAGTGAGTTGCTCCTATTTCCGGACACCTAACGATAGCAAACTAGTTTCTGTTTTAAATGCAATGTTATCGAAGAGTTGTTGAAAGACAAGCGTTTTTTATAACTCCCTTTAGTAATTTCAACTCACCTGAAATAATTATTTGGGAAAAAAATACTTGTGTGTTGTTTTCCAAGTCCAGTCCAGTATCTAATTAATCAGTTGCCAGTCTTCCTCGTCTTGCCGTGATACAAATCAAATATGTCGGCTTGAGTGGCTTCTTCGCTAAATAATCAAAAGAAAAAGCGTTCAATTTCAGACAAAATTTAATACTTTAAATAAATGTTTCTTTATTCAACTTTTACAAGATATATTTTACCACGGGGGAGAAGAATGTCTCCAAGAAAAGCGGAGTATTTATGTCATAATGATCGTCCGGAAATAGGGCAACCTGTCCGGAAATAGGCCATCCAACTCGACGAACTCTTTCCAAAATTACAAAGAATCGAAAGAGCTTCAGGCGATGAAACTTTACGACCTACTTACCAGGCTGAATTTCAGCCTGTTTGCGTTGTTTTGAGGTAAGATATTACGGTTTATGCAAAAAATTTCCGGAAATAAGGCAACATACTGTACTTCTTTAAGTTTAAGGGACACTGTCACGAACAGGTTTCGGCTTTTTTGGTAAAATGGCCACAAAATTATGTCCAAGTTGTTTTACCCATCAATGAGGAGCCTGAAGGTTCTAAACCATGAGATCCAGGGTGCCTACCACTAAAGCTTGTATAAAACATAGGCACGCAATGCGTGCAAGAGTTATTTTTTTTCCGTTTTCATATGGACGTATTGGGTACTAGCCCGTCCAAAATGAACGCTCAATGACCAATTTAGTGTTGGGCCTTTTGCTGGCGGCGTGTGCATTTTAAGTAAATGAACGCAACGCAAAATACGTTTACTAGCGAATTCGTTCTTGACGACACTTTCCTGTTGACCATGAATAATATATCTGTAAAAACTGCAGTAATCAGTTTAATCAATCACTTTACTGCGCATGTCATTCCATTTTTATCAAACAATTTGACAATCTCGTCCCCACAGCCCGCTTTTCTTTTGGCCACCACCGAGAAAAGCGGGCTCTGGGGACGAGATTGACAATTTGACTGGTTTTTTGATGCAACCCCAAACCTGATTGGATTGATGTACGTCACTAATGCGTGGTTCAATTTTCCCTGTAACCACAACCCCGGGCATTTGCCATATTTTAACTATTTTGCGGTGTATTCTCCACCCCAGGCACACAGAAAAAGACAATTCCCCCCACCCCCGGGACTCCTTGTCGCCACAAGTATGTAATTTTGTGTACAAATTCGAGATAAAAGTACTGATTTCTGTAAAAATAGCAAAAGAAGTACATGAAGAAGTTTTTTCAAGAACTACACTTTTCTGAAAGCAAC
>OX393570.1:14167726-14170250 GCA_947652115.1 Blastomussa wellsi | reverse complement strand
GGGTCCATCTAATAGAGTTGTTACCTTGTCTCGAACTGAAACCATATTGTATTCCACATTTCTTCTTTTCAAACCGTATTCTTTCATGCGCCTTTTCAGCGTAGCTATACTCATTTGAATACTGTGGTATTTATCCAAAAGAGCAAGTATTTCATCATAAGTAAATCCTTTGTTAAAGTAATCGCGAATCGCAACCTCTTGTGCATCTCTGTCCGCCATTTTGTTTATTGGAGCAAAACTGGCGCGAGGGTTGTTCACTTCCGCTCTAGAATCAACTTCCGCCGTGACGTTTTCAACCTTTTGCCGTGATGTTTACAAACTTTTGCCGTGATGTTCACAAACTTTTGCCGCGATGTTCACAAACTTTTGCCGTGATATTTACAAACTTTTGCCGCGATGCTCACAAACTTTTGCCGTGATGTTAACAAAGTTTTGCCGTTATGTTCACAAATTTTTGCCGTGATGTTCACAAACGTTTGCCGTGATGTTCACAAACTTTTGCCGTGATGTTCACAAACTTTTGCCGTGATGTTCACAAACTTTTACCAAAGCGTTTACAAACTTATGTAGTGGTTATCAAATCTTATTCTCGTTGCTTCAAAAATGATTTGGCCGACCTAAAACTTAAGTAACTAAACTAAAGTTAATGTTGACACAATGTTGTGAAGACATACCCACCTACCGCTTGTTGTGACTAAATGCCAATTCTAATTAACAAAGCTATTTCTACCTGAAAATGAAAAACTCTGAGACTCCAGGACAGTGCAGAATGCGACACCAAACATGATTCCTAGCCTTTTCTTGACAGCAGTAACACGATACTTTTGTTTATTTGTGATATGATACTTTTGTTTTTCTTCGAAATGTTGAAACATGATACTTTGTTTTTCTGCATCGCTGATTTTCAACACAAAGCATCATATTTTGTGATTTATTAAACACGCACCAAAGTATTTTATTGAAAGACAATAAACGGATCAAATGGGAAAAATATATCTTTCGAAAGGGTTTTTTAAACGTAGTACAGTTAGTACATTGTTTTCTGGTTGTTACGAAATTTTTGCCGAAAATATTGGCGAAAGATTTTGCATATTCAATTACGAACAGTTCGTGAAATATTTACCAGAGCTGGAATGAAAGCTGTTTCTCCGGAATTACTGTACCCTGCGTTCTTGAGTATGTGGCCTCCCTAACTTCAAATTCTTAAATGCTGTATGACATCTACTATGTCCTGAAGCAAAGTCTCTGATCATGTCTGATCTCTCAGCTCTTCTCATTTCAAACAGCTCATCTCCGAGAAATAGGAAGCTGCGTACATCCGCAACTTCAAATTTAACCAAAATTAAAGGACAGGCCTACCCATACAGGAAATGCTTGTAAAAACATAAACAAGAAGGATATCAAGCAGAAGCAACTTGTTTAAGGGAGAGGGTGACCATGTAAAATTCCCAGGTGGGGGGGGGGGGGGGTATTTGACCCATGTTTGGGTATAGGGGGGCGCTGGAGGTCCGAAACCCTGACCCTGTTTAGGACCAACATAACCTCACACATATACCCTGTGTAGGACCAAGGAAAACAGTTTTTCATAGTATAGTGCTAATATCTAGTCCTGAAAATGATCTAATGTTCACTGATGACCGGCTAAATAAATACTGATGAACGTTTCTGATTTCGGATGTGCTTAAAACTCGAAGAAAGTCTTGAAGCCATATTTATTATTTATATTTTAAACTTGTATTTTCACCATTTCTTTGAGATTTAAACCCAACCTGGCCCATTGCTAAAACAATAATATACAGCTTGCTCTCAGGTTTCTATCTATCCGTTTCTGATTGGCAGCAACCTAGAAAAATAAGAAAACAAACCAGGTTTTTGGACAATCTGAGAGGAAGAAATTTAAAATCCATTTATGAAAATCTCTATGGCATGAGTGGGCTCTGATAAAGGTATTTTTGTTCAAATGAATTTATGAAATTTAAACAAATGAAAGGTCATTGCAGTAATATACTCATGATATCCAAGTTATACACTACACAATACTCAACTTAAGCAGTTGAGAAAAGAAAGCCTGAAAATATAGTCTTGAGCGAGACTTGAACCCATGACCTCTGCAATACCAGCACTTGCAGTGCTTCACCAACTGAGCTGTCAAGCCAACTGGGAGCTGGTCACTATGAGTTCTTAATATACCCATAGAAGTTGAAGATGTGAAATTTGTGAACTGCAGAGAAAGATTTCAACAAATAATATGTTGCAGTTATATAATGTACACAACGTAAGCACTGAGCAGGACTCGAAACCATGTTTAAGAAAGCCTACAGACCTATGTACAGTATATCCCTCAATAGGAAAATGTCAGGATGTGTTGAAAATTACATTTTCACTGGGTACAACGTTTGAAGTTTAACTATATGTTCTATTAATTTCTACCGTATATTTCTAGATATCAATGGCTCATGAAATTATCAGCCATTTTGAAGGAGAAGAAGCTGATTTGGTGATTTGTGATGGTGCTCCAGACGTC
>OX393570.1:13705226-14162726 GCA_947652115.1 Blastomussa wellsi | reverse complement strand
AATTGCTGTTTTGTCGGGTCCATTCTCACTAAAACTCGTTGATCTTTGCTACTTTCCGTTTGATTTTTACTTTATGTGTTGGTTTTTGTCTGATACCATTTGGCCAACTGCAGGACCTGCAAAAATAAAATACAGCACAATTATAATATTGTGTTGAGGTGAATAAGTTTTAGCCATAACCACTCAAGTGGACATCCATCACCAAATAGTTACTTACAGGACTATCAAATACAATCAAGACTATGTTTCCGCTATAATAGCCAATGGGAGTGCACAGAAGATACCAGCAGCTCATTTGAAGGGAAAGTTATAATTGAAGGTTTTCTTCCAAGCCCTGTTTATACATATTATTTTTTCCTCAGGTTTCAAATGTGCAAACAAATGCTAACCCAAACTGTCTTAACGAAAAAGTTGAACCCCCTACTAGATTTTGAAATCTAGAAGCTCTGAAATGCTATTTCAGATAATTAATGAGGAATTTCTGACAAAATCAATGTTCCAGTAAAAAATGACACATTTAAGATTAAAATAACTAAAATGAGGCAAAAATGATCCATTTTAGGTGCTTTTATTGTTCTTTTATGCTCTAATATCCTGTTGGACAGCAAAAAAAATGATTTTCCTTCATGTCTGAGACCTAATAAAACAATGTTAAATCAGCTTTAAAAATACATGATTTACTGCATAATTTCCCTTTCTTGTCGCATAATTTCCCTTGAAAATGCCGCAGAATTTCTCTTTTTTGCGGCACCCTATATGTAGATCAGAAACCCCGTTTTTACTGCATTTTTAGTGCTGAGGCAGAAAGAAAAAGGCGTATGAATTTTCACTCTGGGACTGAGGTTTAATGTCCATAGTCCAATTAGAGAGAGTCCACATAAGAGGTTTTATTATTGAAGTAATTTGTGAGAAGTTTGATGTGACATAGAAAATTTCTTGTATTACTGAGCTGCTCATGTTGCTGCAAGCCCTGATATACCAACAAGACAGGTGTTAAACATATCCCTAAACCCTTGAATTCATTTAAATGACCCTTCTCAAAATATGTCTCCCAAGACCTTTCATGACAAGATGGAATAAATTAATGAAAGAAAATAAAATAGCAGATAATGATTTCAATCCACAAAGTCTGGGGTGACTTGGGGGGAGGGGGGGGGGGGGGTGGGCTGTGATTTTCGAACCCAAAACAATTATACACAGTGCCCCAAATGTGTGAGTGTAAAACTGGTATGAAAACGCCCAAAAATTACATTTAAAACTAAACTTTCGCAATTTACACGCTTATTGCAACTTTTACTTATTATTCAAAAATTATTTACTGGCAAAAACTTGTAAGCGCTTGTAGGTTGCCGTTGTGGCACACAAGAAGCACAGAATGAAAAATCTGTCTAAACACTTGCTTGACACAGGCAATCAGGGTTTTATTGGCTAGTTTTCTTTCAACTTCTGTTCTCTTAACTAGGAGCATTTTGCCCAAAAAATGTCATCAATTTTCTAAACTGGGTGGTCTGCGGTCTGAAAAATTCACCAAATAAATTTACTGGACACGAAAATTATGATCACCATATTTTCATCAGAAAATCTTTATCTTCCTTTGCAAAAAAAAATAATTCCAAACCTTTGCAAAAATAATGTTTTCTTGGTTTAAAGACACAACTTGGAAAACTTCCTCAACACAGAACTAATCTACATGTATGGAATTTATTAGACTTGCCACAAGTCGACCTCATGAATTTGGTACTGAATAGACAAGACAAAGGACTTTTCAGAAAGTCTAGGAATTTATGTTTAAAATAAAGTGAGTCGAGTTGAAAGGTACATAACCACACTACCAATAAAATCACCAAATTGCAATTGTGTCATGACGTATACGGGTTTACACCATGTACAACGAGCCTTTGCTACGACTTGTGTTCGAAAGCACCAGTGCAAACAGCAGAAGCGGTGAGCAAAAGTGGTACAAATAAAGAGAAAAACAAGTTGGGAGCTGCTGACTTGGGAGGTTTGAAAGTACAATACTGCGCTTACCTTGTGCTGCTCAGCTGTCGATCGAAACCTGAATTTTTCGTTGAACATCCCACTCACGTTTAGAAGAACTTCACAGCTGGCAGAATAGACTATTCTTTCCTATTCCATACTGTACGATGAACTTAAGCCCGAGCCGTCGGTGTCTTTTGACACTCACCACACAGCGGTAATGTTTATAGTACGTTTGAGCACTGTCAAAAATAGCAAATGATGTCTTCTGTACTACAGCATCCCTTTGTCGACTTGCTCTCCTTCCTCTGTTCTTCGCCATTTATTTGGCTGTTTTATCGGCTCCTTTCTTTCCCTCTTTAATATTTGATCAGCAGTTTAATTCCTGATCTTAATTTCTTGCGGTACCTCACGACTTAATTGCTGTTTTGTCGGGTCCATTCTCACTAAAACTCGTTGATCTTTGCTACTTTCCGTTTGATTTTTACGTGATGGAGCTCCAGTATTAAAAATCAGTTCCAATTGCAGAAGTTCCACCGAGGAATGACCGTGAAAAATGATTAAATCCGAGCGGAACGTGAACACAAGAAAAAATGTGGACTTGAGCCCGCGATCTAATGATATGCCAGTCCAATCTGAGCCCGCGATCTAATGATACAACATACCTGGTCAGCGGTCAACTTAAAAAACCACATGACCTCGATGAGTCTCAACCTGAGCCCGTGATATGGTCATGTGATACTGGTCAGCAGCTACCTTCTTTTGACAGCTGTCAATTGACCATAACATGGATGCCATATAACAAAGATGTAAGCTGATAATAAGGCTGACAAGGTGTTGACAAGGCATAGCTCTTTATGGCCGCCATGTTGCGCAATGCCGTCATCGTCGTCGTCGTCGTCGTCGTGCATACGCGCCCACGAGCAATACCGCTAGCCATGATAACCATGAGAAAATCAACTCGGGGGTTTCGTTTTCTTTCCCATATGAGTATGGGGCTCCGCTTGGCAGCCCTTCGGGCCGCCGGAGCTCCGCTATAAATAAAATACATTTAGATGTGACCTGAAGCAAATGGGGCCAATGTTAACCAACAACAAATGGCTTCAACTTAACAATATATCATAGTTTTTCGGTTATAAGGAGCACGGTTTTTTCACCAAAAAATTGTTTTTCTGTTGCAAGTTACTCCTGAAATAGGGGTGCGTCTTATAGCCAAATATTTTCACAAAACAAAATCCAAAGATCACAATTTTATCTGAATTACAATTAAAACGAGACAAATAAAAGACACTTCACGTTAGATTTGATGGTTCTGAAAAAGAACCGGGGTGGCTCTGAAAAGAGCCGTTGAAGTGGTTCCGAAAAGTACCATTTATCTTGAACAAAGATGGCCGCTGGTCTTCCTGCTCGCTATCCGTGTTGAACTCATTTCGCCTCGTCACATTGTCCATCAAATGTCCACTGAAGGAATTCCACACGAGAAGAGTTTACTGGTCTATAGTGTAATGAAGATTGTGATGAATTAACCCCACTTGATGGGCGTTTGATGGGCTGCATTGTATTGAGCAACGAACGACTGTCAGCGAAAACCAAACAAACTAAAATTTGCATATGAGCATGTGCTCAGTAATACGATTCGCCAACGATCAAATTTGAACCTCGTTTCCGAGAAATTATTTGTTTGCTTCGCGTATCGAAAAGATCCCACGAAGAATTTATGATGTGGAAATAATGCATTCCTTCTTCGTTCATCCATCTCAAATGTGAACCTAGACTTAGTGGCACGTTGATGTTCAGCTATCGAATGCCCTTAATATGACCTTTGGCGAAATTTTCTCGCCGTTCGCTTTGACACTTTCACCGCAACTTTGAAGCTCTGCTTATCGGCGCCGCATCCTGGTAAACTGCAAAGGTCGGTGGCGGCAGCTCGAACTGTATTGGCGTTTTGTCTGTATTGAGGTGTATGCATGTTATGTTTATTTGTGAACATTAACTCACATTGATAACTTATGATTCGTAACTCACTGATGGACCCATTCGCATATATCTTTAAATGTGGGATTTTTCCACTTTTGTTTGTGGTTAGAAAATGAAGTTCGTGTGTTTGTGCAAGGACAATTGCACATGACCCTTTAATTCATCAACACACAAGTCTATTTGTACTCTGGATTCTAGGTGTGTCGTATAACTAAGTACTTTCACATAATTTTCAGTTTGGGAATGTGGCATAATTACTTTGCCAAGCTGGGGGTGCGTCTTATAGCCGAGTGCGCCTTATAACCGAAAAACTACGGTAAACAGGTCTTAAACTGTTCAAATGTCCAAAGTCTCTCTAAACACAAAAACTGCTAGCATCCGGGCAAAACTATGTCTGTGTCAGTCCTAGGTCTTGATTAAGTCCTGCTACTGCAAGGGAGGTTTGACAACCCTTGTCTTTGTCCTTTTAACTTTCAGTGGAGTGGTGGCAACAGGTGACTTCTCTTGTGAACAGGTGGTACTGTGAGGCTTGACAGGGGCATTGGGTAGGACTTTTCAGGCTTTGACGGTGGTGTAGGTTTCTCTCAAGGTCTTCACCAAGTAGTAATGGTCAGATAGCTTCTGCACTCTCCCATGGCTTGTTGCAACCCTCACTTTCTCTGTGCAACCTTAAAGAACTGGATTAGAGTAATAGTCCACAAGAACTATATATAGGTCTTGTCATGAAGACTGAAGAGGTCAACTGCTACTCTGGGTCTGTCTGGGATCTCGTGAGTTTTCAATGGCTGTCAGGGATTGCGGGCTTGGAAATCTACACAGATCTGGCAGTTGGCGACACTTTCTTTTATTTCATTGCTCACACCAGGCCAACATCTCTGGCTTTCCTCAGACAGGATTCTGCACCTAGATGCATTACTGGAATGAATTCTAGATAGAATCTCTGCTTGTAACTGCTTGGGAACAATAACTTGGTGATTCATGAGGAGCATCCATTGGGTCGAGAGAGCCAATACTCTCTGATAGGAATGGCACTTGTTCTGTTAGCTCTGGCCATCTGGTGATGACTGTAATGTTGAGTGTCATCAGAACTTGGTCTTGAGCTGTACATGTTTGCCGTTGGACTAATCTCTCAGGTGACAACTTGATAGCATCAAGGGGGCTCAAGCTCTCTCTCAGGCTCAGGCTTCCTTTCTTGTTATGGCATCATGGTTGTGCTCAATAATGGTAACAGCATCCTTTGAATGCAGCATGGTGCTGAGGGAATAGGCTTGAATATGTTCTGTAATGGTTTTTGATCTGATTCAAAGACAATTTTGTCCTTTCAGGCCAGAGACTGATCAAAGTTTTGACATTTGAAATTAGTCTCCTACGCAGCTGTTATTAGGGGATTGTGTTACACTTGTCCCCACTAACGTCTGCTTAACCGAGGCCAACATTCCTTTCCACCGCTTCACCAATCAGATTTTACCTACTAAAATCCGGAAAGCCGACCTTCAACTTGACCGGCGCTTAGCCAATCAGATTTTACCAACTAAATCCCCATGCCACGAGACACGCAATGAGATGAAACCTGCCAGGGACGATTGATTTTGCTCCAAGTCAGCGATTTCTCTGGTAAATTCATTTTAGATGAAAGCAAGTTCTGAATTTGCGAAGGGAAACTTATTTACTGAAGGGAAGAGAGATACACTCCTTAATTTATCAACTAATAAATATTTCTGATCCACTGTTGTGTTCATGGGAGAGAGATCATCTTGCCCAAAATATTAACCCTTCCAACTTATGATAGAATCAGACTCGCACGCTTACCTGAGTGTAACTAATGTACGAGCCTGCGAGCCGGAGCCTCGAGCCACAAGCCGCAAGCCTCATTTTGTGAGCCTCCGTTTTTCGCCATAATTTTAGCTTTTTGTTGAAATTTAGATGTAAATTTATCGACAAGCGATCATGTTAAGAAAAAGAAAGTGATCTGCCTACAACAATTGCACCTTGCAATTTCCCTCATAGATCGCGTGACAAGACACTTCATCAGGTGGGAAAGAAATGAACTCTTGTTTTACCTTGTTGTGTAGCCATTCTGTAGGGGTTCCTTAATTAATTCCACTGACTTATTGTTGGGAAAGGAAGAAGAAAAAGAAAAAACAAGAAACATGCAAATAATAGCCGCATGCAACGGGGCTTAAGTTCGTCGATCAGAATGGAACTGGTGCTTCCTTGTGGTTTATCGGTTTCAGACGAGACTAAGAGACTAAGAGGCAAGTAAATTAAGAAATGAAAGCTAGTCTAGAAAAGAGTAGAGTGCCAAATTAAACGAAGATCTATATAAGCCATTCTGTTTTCTCTTTGTATGAACTCGACCCAGGGTTAGTATTGGGATGGGTGGCAGACAGGAATATTAAACCCCGTTGTTGGCTCTTTTTCCTTTTTGTCGTCGTAATTTTCAATGAATATATCAGTACAGTGAAATTTGAAGTCCTTCCTTTGTCGTTAAGGCTTCTTTATTTACACTTTTTTGTGTAATCTTCCCAAAACCCATAATCAAATTAACGATCGTCCAGTTTTGTTGTCATTTCTTGTTACTTCTTCGACATTTTGTTGGGCAATAACAATTTAATACAGGGAAAGGATATTATTGACAGAAAGAAAAGGTGAAAAAAAGTATTGACTCGAACTTGACTTGTGACTTGAACTTGACTCATGTTATGAGGAAACTCGCTCTTCATAAACTATTGAAATAGGACGGAAGATCGAATGAACATACAGAATGACAAACGAACAAATGTCACCAACATAGGAGCCACAGGCCTGCCAACCCGATTTTTTCTATGAAGCACTTTTCACGTTACCGGTACTTATTTTGCCGGTAGGAAAATAGGGGGTCCATGGACCCAGTCCATAGAGGGGGTCCATGTTTTGTCCTCTCACAATCAGTCCAGCTATTTGTATTTCACAGCAACCGCTTCGGCGATTAAAAATGGAAACAGAGCTTTCTTCAGCTCTGCCATTCGATGTTATATCTTAAAATTGATATTTGGTTAATAACAAAAGATTTTTTTCTGTTACTTTAAAATTATATAGAAAGAGTTTTGTAAAAACAAACTCCTTACACCATCGCGACTTTGTTTACACATGAGCATGCTTGTAGATCAATAGGCAGATAAGAAAATCTCGGAGGCCAAAAGATTTTGGTCCTTCATTTTCGGTTCGTGTTGTACAGCACCGAGATAGACATGAACAGGCATTTTTTGGATTTTTTGGCTGAAAACTTTCGAGGCTCGCAAAAGAGGCTCGCGGCTCGCAAAAAACGGCTCGGGCTCGCAGGCTCGCAGGATCTAGCCACTAACTGTTTGATGTCGGCGAATGCTGATTCATGTTGAGGTGACCATAGAAAAGATGCTTCTTTGGCTGTGAGCTCACATAATGGCTGAGTTCCTTCTGTACACCGGGTAGAAATTTCGACAGATAGTTTACAAAACCCCAAAGGGTTACTAGTTCCTTCTTTCAGGTTGGTCTAGGCCTTTCGTCACCTTGTCTGGGTCAGGTTTTAAACCTTGGGTGGTGATGACATGTCCCATGAATTTCATTTCTGGTTGTCTGAGTTTAACGTGGACTTGTTCAACTTAAGGTTTGTTTCTCTTTCTCTTTGGAGAAGCCTCAGTCAGGTTGCTGTCATGGTCTATTATGGCTAACCAAGGACGGCTAACCACGGTAATAGTCAGCTCTTCTCTTTCCGAAGCGTGAAACCTTGTGAAGTAAAGGACGGGCTTAAAAAGCTGAAGCTAGGCAAGGCTATGGGTTGGGACCTAATCCCCCCAAAAGCACTTAAATCTGGGGCTAGTGAATTGGCTGCACCACTTGCCAATCTGTTTAACATCTGCATTAAGCAGGGGTATTGGCCAACTGACTTGAAGAAAGGAGAATGGACCCCAGTTCACAAGAAAGATGATCAACTGCAAAAACAAAACTATCGTCCTGTGACTGTGCAAATTGTTATCAATAAAATCTTTGAGCAACTCCTTTCTTCTCAAATCACTGGTCATTATAACGATCACCTGTGTGACCATTTGACTGCATATAGAAAGAGGCACTGTTGCGAGACTGCCCTGTTATACCTGACTGAGAGCTGGAGACATTCATTGGACAATGGGGAGTGTGTTGGTGTGTTGTCAACTAACATGAGTAAGGCCTTTGACTGTCTGTTCCCTCCACTCATGCTGGCTAAACTGAGTTGCAGCTACAAGTTGGTACAAAGAGAACTGTTCACAGGGAAACTTTACTAAATACGGTAGCATTCTCTTTAGCATTCTCTTTAAAGTTTCCCACTATCAGAACATTAAATTATTAGGTGTAAACATTGATTCTCAATTGACTTTTGATGATCATATAAGTGAGATTTGCAAAAAAGCTAGTCAGAGAGTGGGAGTAATAACAAGGTTGCGCAACTTGATTCCAACCACTGCTAAGCTGCAACTGTATAAGGCCGCTATCTTGCCCTATTTGACATACTGCAGTACAGTATGGCATTTTTGTAGGGGAAGTGATGCAAGAAAAGAGGAGTGTGTCCAGGAGAGGGGTCTTAGGGCAGTTTTCTGTGACTGGAATGCTAACTATAAGCAGTTGCTAGAATGGGCTAATTTGCCCACCTTAATGAACCGTAGATTGCAAGATATAGCGACCATCATGTATAAAGTAAAATTTAAGCTAGCACCAGGTTATATACAAGATTTATTTTCAACAAATCATATAGTGTATAACTTAAGAGTTAAAGAATTTGCTATTCCAAGATTTAACTCTATTCATTATGGCAAGCATTCTCTTAGGTATTTAGGACCTGTGCTATGGGCTAAGCTACCTTCCCGTATTAGGACTCTGCATTCACTAGCGGGTTTTAAGAGGGCAGTTAGAGGACTGGATTTGGAAATGCTAATGGACGATGGTGGCTGTGCGGACTGCTTGGTTTGCAGCGCATGATTCTTAGTTATGTGTTAGGCTTTTATCGTCTGGAAATCAAGGTGCCCTGGCCTAATTCTGCTGACCGCAAATTTCAGTTTCATTTAATTATACATATAATTTAATTTATTATATATATTGCGAATGGATGAATTATAATTGTGAGTGTGTAGGAAGAGAGAGTGAGCTGGTTTTAGAGAGCGAGTTAGTGTAGAATTTGTACATATTTTATATGTATATTATTCTTGTATTAATATTTAGTTATTTATTAGAGAGAGGTAGAGAGAGCGAGCTAGTTTAGAGATAGAATCTGTACATATCTTACATGTAAATTATTCGTATATTAATATTATGGTTATTTATTATTTTATTTAAATTATTTTGTTGTGTCCTTACTTAGTGGTTTTATTACTGCTATGTTTTACAATTGACACATGAATGAAGTCATTATTATTATTATTACTTTCTCCATATCCCATGACTAGAACATCATCTTGCAATACCACTACACCTGGAAAGTCATGTAACTTCTCATGGAGCTTGCACTCAAACTCTTCCGGTGCTAGGCTAACTCCAAATGGCATTCTTAAGTACCCTCTGGTCCAGAATGCGGTTTTCATACTACTTTCCTTGGCAAGACCGATCTGATAAAGCCATCTTTTCTTTGCATCCAGTGTTGAGAATACCTTTGCTTTTTCTAATCGAGGAAAGATTTCCTGCAAGGTGGACATCAGGTACTTGGGTAGTTTCAAAGCTTTGTTTAAGTCTCTGGGATCTACAATGTCATGTAAGCAGATTCTTATCTTGCCAGCTTTTGCTATGATAACCATGCTTTGTATGCATTCAGTAGGGACAGTGACCTTCTTGACAATGCCTCTCTTCTCAAGGACAACAGGTCTGGTTGTGTGTGGTACTGGTTTTACTGTCTCAGCAGCAACAAATGTGGAGTTGCCAGTATGACTCAATCCCTCAAAAACATCTTTAACTGTGTTTAAAGAGCCTGACCCACCCACTTTGCATCACACGCCTCTATTATTGTTATTGTTATCACAAAAAGCGATTGTACAAAAAATAACGGACCCCAAAGAAAGAAAAATTAGCGAGGACTATATTTTCGTTTTCACCTGCTTGGAGCATTCAACGTCGCTGGAAACAGATAAAATACATGTATGTATGCTGTATGTTGGTCGCTAAAACTCAGGTGTACTTTCCATGCACATCTTGTGGAATGTTCAGGTTGAATTGCAGTAGTCCCAGCAATTCACATGATTCAGCTGACAAGAGGGGCTTGTTTGGGCTATCCACCACTTGAAACTTTAGGGTGTGATAGCTTGTGTTCCACTGTCAAACTGGTTTCCCCAATGGGTGTCATGATTGAGCATACATCTTGAGCCTGACTGAACTCTGTCCTGCTTTGGGCATTCCATTCTGTAATAGGCCCTTGATAACTGAACACATTACTTGAAGCTCCAGTGACCAGCTAAGCTGCCAAACCAATGATTTCTTGTACTTAACATGTTCTGCATCCTCTATGTAGAAAGTTAACTCGGTGAGAACATGCCTGCCTTTATCAGCTTAGGTTGACACTGTATTCAACCATTTTGCGGTGCAGACTGATGCAAAATGGTTAACTTTTATTACATTTGAGGCACACCTGGCCAAATGCAGGACAGTCTCATCTTTTGCGACGCATCTGATTGTCAATACTTGCACTTTCCATTTGAAGCTGTTCTGCCTGGTTCCTAGCTCATTGACGTTTGAGTCACGTGGTTTCTTCTTCTGGTTCTGACTATTCTGAGGAGAGGGTTTCTTTGGCTTCTTGTGTCACGATCGACCCTTCAGTTTAAACTTGAGTATCTCTTCCATGCTGTTTTTCTCTTTTTGTTTTCCAAGGATTATAACTTCTGTTTTCGTGACTTCATTGACTTGCTCATTTTCTATGCTCTCTGCAGCAATATTCCTTTTTGCCTGAGTAGTCATCCTTTCAAATCCCTGTCTCTAACACCGATCACCGGCCTGTCACGAATTAATTAATTGGTTAACGTACCAAAATCACAAGAAGAGGCTAGTTTTCACAGGTGATCAACATAGGCATCTACACTTTCATCTTGGGTTTGAACACAGGAGTTGAAAATAATATTATATCCTTCATAGACAACATTTTTCTGCATTTTGCTTGAAATAAGCTTCCTGTGCTTCCATACAGCCTTGTATGCTCTCCAGCCGCTTTGGCGACAAGCTCAAATTTCTGTACATTTTCAAGCATTCTTTACTCTTAATCAATTTGAGCGAAAAAAGTCGGACTACCATTTTCTGGTGAGGCAACTCTGCGTGTTTGTTGTGTATCGGTCGAGTGCTGGTCAAGTATCGGTCGATATCTCGGCCGTTACTCGACCGACACTGAGTGTTTGTTGTGTATCGGCCAAGTGCTGGTCAAGTATCGGTCGATATCTCGGCTGATAGCGTCTATGATCTATTGGTTAACCATTGGCCCAACTTTTAACTCTTTTGTTAAAGTGCTACTTTCATGAAATTTGGATTTCTCCAAACTAAGCCATTTTAAAGCATTAAACAGTAGTCTGCATGAGAAGAAATTTGCCACTTACTTTTTTGAAATATCTTTTTTCGTTACAGAGATATTCAAGTTTTTAAAATATGCAAATTAGCTAAGTGATGACGTCATAGACTTAACCAAATTTTAATCAAGTAAATGAAGTAACAATATCTCACCCAGTTTGTATCACAAATGTTTGATTCTTTGCATCATGACTACTAGGTGAGTTGTACAATATGGGATTAACAATTATGTTACCATGGCAACATGCTGGGTCCCAGACCTCCCCTATGTTAAAAGCTATTCTGGCCATTTTTGGCCGTCAATTTTGATATTCCTCAATGACTCCGGATCTACATGATTTTGCGAGCATATTTATGTGTTAGGTAGGTTTGTTGGCCTGGTTCAATTTTCTGGGCTAAAAATCACTCAAATACTGAAAACAGATTCGAGGCGAGTGGAAAAGAGTGTGTTGCCATGGAAACAAGATTAAGTTACAACCATAAGTGTGTCTCTGTAGAATCCTGACCAAGATAGCCCTATTTTCTCACTGGAAATAAAATTGGGTTGAGTAGATGACGTCATCCATCTCCTAATTTGCATATTTTACCAATTTTTTTAAACTTGAATATCTCTGAAACTACTACAGATATTTGAAAACGGAATACAGCAGCGGGGTGGGTTGGGGACAGTGGAGCCTGTTGACAAAGGGTTCAAGCCGTCATTCTGCCCCCTTGTAATTTAAGCTGTCAATAATCTTTCACAACATGTCATTAACGATGCAGGGACGCATTGGAATGTAAATAGATTCGCACGAAAATATACACTTTACTCCGGGTTTAATCTAGCTCTTTGCAGATTAATCTCATTTTATTGTTCATATGTCGCATATGATGGTTGAATGCTGTAATAAATAGTAATAAGAGAAAGATGAAACAGTTTGCATTCTCTGGTTTTCCTCCCTCCTCAAAAACCAGCATTTCTAAATTCCAATTCGAACTGTAGAAATGCCACTACAAATTTCGTTATTATTATTATTATTGATTTGATGATGAAAATTACGGGTAGAATCATATTCAAGACAACGTTTCGGCGTCCTCGTGACACCATCATCAGGTCAAAATATAATATTCTACAGATAACAAGAATATTAATGTTCAAGTTCAAGTTCTTAGTCCCTTGAGACTAGGTGAAGAGTTTTGCTTTTATCGAGTCACTTTGAATATTTAGACACGGTTTGTGCTCGCGAATAAGGAACATTTCGTACAGAAGACAATCAAATTTGCCCTAGCATTTCTTAAGAATGTGAAACATATTAGATGTTATTGCTCTTGATGGGTGTTGATTTTGGCTGTGATTGAATATTGATCCAGATCTTTTATGCTCATCGATTCGTTGGTAAAGATGCCGACACGTGTAACCAACATAGCTGGCATCACACCAGCCACATTCAAATTTGTAAACTACTGATTGTCCGTTGATCAACGCAGGCTTGGTTTCTTTATGTTTGAGATCTTCTCCAACTTTTCGAGAAATGAAGACTGGGCATAAGTCGATGTTTAACAGCTTACCAAGATCCTTCAACTGTTTACGTACAGAGTCAGCTGATTTTTGCTCCTTGAAAGGTAGAACGATTCGTACTGATTGCAGGTCAGGTGTAGAATTGCGTGGAGGTGCTGGTGTTTGTTTGGAGGTGATAAAATTGGAGATCATAGAATGAATAAGGTGTTCATGATATGCCAGCTGTAGGAATAAGGTCTCGGGACGGATACACTCTTCATGAAATAATGACCAGTTAGATGATAGCTTAAAAGCTCGGACTAGCATGGTAATAATTAAGGATTTCTTGTAACGATTATCAACATGACTATTGTATAACAATAGACCAGTATTAGTCGGTTTCACATATACACTAGTCATAATGTTCTGACTGTCTTTTCTTAAGACCATGCCTAAGAAAGGGAGCATATTCTCAGTTGGCAGTTCCATAGTAAAGCTGATCGATGGGTGGAGGTCATTCAAAACATGCAGGAAAGAATAGGCAGACACTTCATCCTTCATGACGGTTAAGGTATCATGGACAAAGCGCCTGTAGTATGATGGTAATTTGTCACAGAGCTTAAGTTGTTCTTCAAGACTACACATGAAGGTGTTAGCTATGAGAGGACCGAGAGGAGAACCCATAGGCACACCCTCCGACTGTTCGTAAAGATCTTTCGTTGCAATGGTTAAAAGCTCAATCAGGCCAGATTTTGTGATGTTAAGGTTGTATGTAGTATTGAACCAATTGTCGGTAAAAGCCTTTTCTGCCAGAAGACTGATGGTTTCATCAAGGGCACATTAGTGAAGAGGGACGTTACGTCATTCGACACGATAATGTCATTGTCGTTAAATGAAGTATTGTGAATTTCCTCTGCGAATTTGAATGTATCAGTGATCGTATGTTCGTTGATGGATAACGGCTTCAGTTTTTCTTCGAGCCACTTTGCTAGGTCTTGGTGGCTGACAGAATGGGTCTCATCGATAATGTAGGTTTATGTGTTTTAGGTAAACTATAAAGATGAGCAAGCCTAGAACCAGCTGGACAAAGCGTGTCAGCTACAGGTTAAGGTAGAATCTTTCGAATGACATTACCAACAAGTTTCTCTTTCTCCAAGAGAGGATGGTAGTGCCTTGGAGGTCGTCCCCTTGTCTTTGGACTTTCGCTGTCAAGTTTTCTGAGCTTAGACATATCGTTAATTGAAGCTTCAGCTAGCAATTTAAAGTCATCATCATATATCCTTTTCGTGCCTCGTGGCACATAGGGCCTTCACAGAGCTTCTCCACTCCTCTCTATTGGTTGCTGCGGTCCGCACCTCCTCCCACGATCTCCAACCTGCTTCTTGCCTTTCTTTCTCTACTGTCCGTCTCCAGGTGGTTTTTGGTCTTCCCCTTCTCCTTTTACCTTCTGGTGCCCAGCTCATGGCAACATTGCAATCATCATTGCGATCTTTCCTAAGAATATGGCCAATCATTTTCCATCTTCGAGACATCACTTCCACACTCAGTGGCTTCATGCTTGCTCTTTCCAGTAGCTCTTTGGTACTGACATGGTCTTGCCATCGGATTCGGAAGATCTTACGTAGGCATCTATTATGGAACACATTCACTGCTTTATCATCTCCTTTGTTCATCTTCCATGTCTCAGATCCATAGAGTAACACTGGCACTACCAGTGTTTTATACAGCCTCAGTTTTGTTTTCCTCGAGATGTTATTAGAGATCCAGATCTTCTTTAGTTTGTTAAAGGCACCTCTGGCTTTCGATAACCTGTTCTTCAAGTCCTTCATACCACCTCCCTCTTTACAAACTTTCGCCCCCAAGTACACAAACTCTTCGACATCTTCAATATCCTGCCCATTTATTATGATGTTTTCTTGGTTCCTTGCATTGATCCTCATCGTTTTTGTCTTTTCTCCGTTGATTTTGAGTCCCACCCGTCTGGCCTCTTCGTCCAGCCTTGTCGTTTTATCCTGAATCTGCTGCTTGGTAGATGAAAGCAGAGCTATATCGTCTGCAAAGTCCAAATCGTCCAGTTTTGAAGTAAACCTCCACCTAATACCGTTTTCACCACTGCCAACCGCTCTTCGCATTACCCAATCCATAACAATCAAGAACAAGAATCCCGACATATTGCATCCTTGTTTTACCCCAGTTTTTATGTCAAACCACTCACATGTTTCCCCCTGATCTTCTACAGCACACTTGAAGTCGTCATAAAATACTCTTACCATTTTCACGATCTTCTCCGGGATTCCATACTTAGCCATTATTACCCACAGGCTTTCTCGGTGGATAGAATCAAAGGCCTTCTCAAAGTCTACAAAGTTCAGGTACAGGGTTGCCTGCCATTCGCTGACCTGCTCAATAATGTTCCGCAGGATGAAGATCTGGTCTGTTGTACCCCTCCCCTTTCTATAACCTGCCTGTTCCTTCCTCAGCCTTCTATCCACTCCATTTCTCACTCGCTCTATGATGATTCTACCGAGTACCTTCCCCACAACGGACAGTAAGGTTATTCCTCTCGAATTTTTGCATTCTTTGAGATTCCCTTTCTTCGGCAACTTGATAATTAGCCCTTGCTTCCAGGGTTGGGGGATCTTCTCAAACGTCCATACTTTTCCCAACAACTGATGGATTTTTGTTGCTGAAAACTCTATGTTTGCTTTCAATAGTTCGGCCGTGATAGAGTCAGTTCCTGGCGCTTTCCCATTCTTCAATCTTTTTATAGCTTGTTTGACTTCACCTAAAGTTGGTTCACTGATTGAGATCTCTTCAATGACGTCATTTAGTTCCAATTCATATACCTCATCACTTAAGACTGGGTTTTCTGGTTGGTCTCTATTGAGTACTTCTTTAAAGTGCTCCGTCCATCGTGCCTGTACTTCGCCTTTTTTATTGAGAAGGTTTCCATTTTTATCAAACACTGCTGTGCTTTGCTTAGGTTTTTCATTGCATAATATCTTGGTAAGCCCGTATAGTGTCTTCATGTGTTGGTTTCCTGCAGCCTCCTCCGCCTCACAAGTGATCTTCTCCATCCATTTCTTTCTGTCTGTCTTTATGCTTCTCTTCACTTCCCTGTTCTTTTCTGCATACTTGGCCCTAAGCTGCTTCTTGACCCTTTCTGACCGTGTTCCCAGGATCTTCCTATTAATTTCCTCTCTTTGGTCTATGAGGCTCCATGACTCCTCACTTATCCACGGCTTCTTCTTCTTCCGAGGTCTACCTAAGACTGATTCCGCCACCTCTGTATATGCCTTCTTCATCACCTCAAAGTCTTGTTCCACTTCTTCGCTTTCTTCAACTGCTGTTTCCTCGTTCTCCAGGACTTGGTACCTATTTTGCAAGGCAACGTTAAACCGCCGTAACACTTCTTCATTCCTCAACCTTGCTGTATCGTACTTGACTCTACATCTTTTCTTCCCTGCTGTTTGTTTACTCAATCTCAACTTGACTACTGTACATACAAGATGGTGGTCGCTTCCGATATCTGCAGATCTGTATACTCTCGTATCTTTCACCGAATTCCTAAATCGCCTGCTGATTAGTACATGGTCTATTTGGTTCATGGTATTCCCATCGGGGGAAACCCACGTTACTTTGTGGATGGTCTTATGAGGAAACAATGTCCCTGTTATAACTAGTTCATTCATATCACACATATCGCAAAGCCTTTCTCCATTATCATTTCTTTGCCCCAGTCCATGTTTACCCATCACACTTTCATACGCCCAGTTGTCGTTTCCAACCTTAGCATTCATGTCCCCCGTGACAATTAACATATCATGCTCATTGACACTGTCTAGCACATCCTGTAGCCTCCCATAGAACTCATCTTTTATCTGCTCATCTGTATCTTCAGTGGGTGCATATACATGTATGATCGTAAGTTTTATGTATTTGGAATAAAATCTGGCTTGAATAACCCTTTCGCTGATCGGAGTCCATTCCATCAGAGATTGTGCTGCATGTTTTGACATCAGTATGCCGACTCCCTCTCTATGGTTGTCATCATCTCTTCCAGAGTAAATGATGGTTTCACCCTCTGCAAGTTGCATTGTTCCTTGTCCTGTCCAGTGTGTTTCACTGATGCCCATTACGTCTATACCTCTCTTTGTCATTTCTCTCGCCGCCTGTGCAATGTTGCCACTCCTGTAAAGCGTCCTTACGTTCCAGTTGCCTATCTTCATGGTGTATTTAGGGTGTATCAGTGGCTTGATCAGCTCGGAGGCGTCCTGCTGGCTTTGGCTCCCGTGCGTCATTAACTCTCTCTGATGAGGTACTGCCACAGTTCCCCTTTGAGATAGTGAATTCACTCTGCTTCTGGTTTCTGTAATAATTGTTTTTTTACGGGAGAGGGTTATCAGCCCTCTGCCCAACCCCCAACCTGGAGGGCCAGTGGGATCACTCTTTGTCTGGCCCCTACCCTTTGACCTGTTTGGCATGGGTGTCCCTGCCAGGAGTACAAGACTCCAGCCAACATAGCTCTAGGGGTCACTGGAGCACGCAAGCCGCCTCACCACGACAAGGTGGCGATCCCAATCAAGGCAGAGCAATTTAAAGTACTCTGATTTATCCATTACTACTACTCCGGTCCCCTTGTCAGGCTTTGTTACAATTATATCGTCGCGTTGTTTCAGACGTTTGATTGTTTTCAGTAGAGTCAAAGGCGGTCTTGGGCCTTTACTCTTGGCGTAGTTTAATGCAATAGATCGTAGAGTGCTAGCAGCCAGCTCCTTTTGGTCATCAGATAGTTTAGATTGCAGCATCCAGTAAGCTTTTTCAAAGCTAACCTTGATCTCGAGAGGTCGTATGTCTTACGGAAACGCAAAATTTAAACCATGACATAATACAAGCTTCTCAAAGAACGATAATTTGTAAGAAGAGATGTTTGTCACATGTTTATCAACATTAACAGTTTTATGCATCAATCTAGATAGTTTCTTGACATGGCCAGACATGACATCTTTGTAGTGCTTTTCACGTAGCTTGGTTAATATGTGAAGAGTACTCAAGTAGCGTATAGTACTGTAGGAATGGCGAATATCACTGTAGATCTTGTGCATCTCCTCTTTTAGTCTTGTGTTTTGTTGACATTTCAAGCGTATTTCTTCAGCATTAACGTTTTGACTGAAATCTTTGGAGGATTGTTTCCATGTTGCTTTTGCTTCGTGACTGACTTCAGCAAATGTTGGAGTAAGGTTGAAGCTTTGACAGAGACGAAGAAATTCAATCGAACATTGACAATTTATCTGTTTCTTGCTAGTTTGTTCAAGACACCTAAACAAACTTCATATTTAATATGATTCTACCCGTAATTTTCATCATCAAATCGATAACATTATCATGTCTGATAAGAATTCTTAAACGGGACAATCAGCTAAGTTTGTTTAGGCGTCTTGAACAAACTAGCAAGAAACAGATAAATTGTCAACATTCGATTGAATTTCTTCGTCTCTGTCAAAGCTTCAACCTTGCTCCAACATAGTAAATTAAAGCTTCAATTAACGATATGTCTAAGCTCAGAAAACTTGACAGCGAAAGACCAAAGACAAGGGGACAACCTCCCAAGCACTACCATCCTCTCTTGGAGAAAGAGAAACTTGTTGGTAATGTCATTCGAAAGATTCTACCTAAACCTGTAGATGACACGCTTTGTCCAGCTGGTTCTAGGCTTGCTCATCTTTATGGTTTACTGAAAACACATAAACCTACGTTATCGACGAGACCCATTCTGTCAGCCACCAAGACCTACAATTACGACCTAGCAAAGTGGCTCGAAGAAAAACTTAAGCCGTTATCCATCAACGAACATACGATCACCGATACATTCAAATTCGCAGAGGAAATTCGCAATACTTCATTTAATGACAATGACATTATCGTGTCGTATGACGTAACGTCCCTCTTCACTAATGTGCCCCTTGATGAAACCATCAGTCTTCTGGCAAAACCAACAATTGGTTTAATACTACATACAACCTTAACATCACAAAATCTGGCCTGATTGAGCTTTTAACCACCGCAATGAAAGATCAGTTGTTTCAATTCAATGGCGATCTTTACGAACAGTCGGAGGGTGTGGCTATTGGTTCTCCTCTCGGTCCTCTCATGGCTAACACCTTCATGTGTAGTCTTGAAGAACAACTTAAGCTCTGTGACAAATTACCATCATACTACAGGCGCTACATCGATGATACCTTAACCGTCATGAAGGATGAAGTGTCTGCCTATTCTTTCCTGCATGTTTTGAGTGACCTCCACCCATCGATCAGCTTTACTATGGAACTGCCAACTGAGAATACGCTCCCTTTCTTAGGCATGGTCTTAAGAAAAGACAGTCAGAACATTACGACTAGTGTATATGTGAAACCAACTAATACTGGTCTATTGTTACATTACAATAGTCATGTTGATAATCGCTACAAGAAATCCTTAATTATTACCATGCTAGTCCGAGCTTTTAAGCTATCATCTAACTGGTCATTATTTTACTCCCTCAAAACTGTGGTAGGCCACCTTAATCGAATCTAATCAATGCTAAGAAATCCCACCAAGAGGAGAAGCTCAGTGCAATCAAGGAGAAGATAACAGCTCCAACAATTTCATTGAAATTTGCTAAAGAACCACATGGAGGTAGGGACTTGCCCAGAAAGAAAGCAGAGCAGGCTTTCGTAGGAACACTGGAGTTGACACGGGTTGACATTTTGACAGAGATTGTGTGTCGAACAAGCATCGATAAGGTATCAGTAGACTATCGGTAAATTATAGATAAGGTATTGGTCGAGTGTCGACACTATTGCAACTGTACTGGCTGATATTCGACTGGCACTCAACCAATACACCACCGACACTCAGTTAATATATCAAATTTAAGCCGGTGATGAGCTCTCTTTCAGCCGGTTAAATTAGCCGGTAGCTGGCCCTTAGCTACATCCCTGAGTGTGTTGGCCGATATTTATCAACCAATAGTGTGAGCCAACACCACCTACAGTAAACATGATCCATCCAACAATTGTATTTGCTTTCTTCTACACCCCCACAGAAGAAGTTTTACAATAATAACAATAAAGAAGCATAGTAATGTATGTTAAGGGAAGTTATATTAGTGTGCCATTAAAATATTTTATATAGTAAGGTGATACCGTTACCTAATTTTATAATAGATTCCAATATGATTCAAAATCATTCAAAAAATGCCTGGTCCACCTGGCGTGAGGACACAGGTTCACAAAATAATTAACAATTATTGCATGTGGTTAAGCAAAATATAATGATTTGTCAGTGGTGAGCAGATCAATTATTTGCTGAAACCGAAGGCTGAGGCAAATAATTGTTTTATCATTTGATGACGTAATTTGTTTCAGTTTTGCGCAATTACCTTTGGGAACTTTCGACTGCCTTCTTTCTTGATGAAGTATTACGGACAAAACCATAACTTCACATTCAATAGTAATACAACTTAGACTTTCCCCGATTCTCCTCCTTTCAGGCAATAAAACAAAGCAATTAATTATAAAGTCATTGTACTGTTGATTTATAAGCATCATTGCATTTCTGTGCTCTCTTTGGAAGTCACAGGGTGTGCAAGTGCAATGATTGTTTGGATCTGAATGTGTGAGTTTGTGTAGTGGTGTTGCTTTTCACGCTTTTAAAGGGATGTAGTTAGTTTTGATTTGCATCAACAGGTGTGGATGTAGGATAAATGGTGACTGACTGACTGCAAAAAATCCACTGATGAAGGGCTATGCCCAAAACGTCTGTCCTCCAAAGAGAGAACGTTGATTAACATTTTATTGTGTACAAAACAAGCACCAAATGTCCAGGAGCATGCTTGCCTAGTAAAATTTCTCAATTTTAACTTCCTGAAGTACCCATCCCCCCTTTACTTGTATTTACTTTATAAAAAAATATATTTATGTATTATGAAAATTCTGGCTGATTTCCATGAACTGGTGTAAACCGGTATAGATCCATGCCTCATCAACATACAGGCCTCTATTCCATACACAAACCTGAAGGAGGGACGCGACTGTTATAGTCCAGACTCTTAGAATGGGATTATTAACTGCATTGATATCACTAGATTATTTTCTGTTCAATTTGCAGTCTTGAAGGAGTAAACAGGATTGTTGTACCCTTTATGGCCTGTGGTGATCTTAGTGGCTTTGATGCAGATCAAACATATCCACTCAAGACTACTTCCAGTGGAGACAAAGAATATCAGTCCCTGTCACCCACTCAGGAACCAATAAATCCACCTTATAAAACTGCTTGTCTTCTGAAAAAAAGCAACTGTTTGGTTTCTTTTGAAAGTGAATCAATAATGAAATGTAGTTTATAATAATGCTACTCAGCTGTTTTCAGCTAAATGTTAATTTTTCTTTCAGAATTTGCTTGGTTCAAGTGTCAAAATTCAGACATTTGACTCAGAATAACAAATTTTAATTGATGGCAGATATTACACAAATATGACAATGGTGATGGTGTTGTTGCTTGATGAGTAGAAGGGTGACTCCATGTTGCAGAGATAACATTCAGAGACAAAGATTTGATCTTGAAGCTTTTGCCAAACCTTTATAATTTATACCAGTACCAACTGATCATGAAGTTTTCCCAACTTATGCATTTAATTACTCAAGTGACTACTTATATTTTCTCAAAAAAGAAAATAACAATTCTACTTTATTTGAATTTATAAAATACTGAGATACTATGCACACTCTGATTGGTTGATAGGTTTGTTTAGGTGAGAGTATGTAAACAAGGTTGTGACATTTGAGTTTTGTGTGTAAAAAGCTATAGGACTCTTTCTGTGTTTACATTGCCTCATGTAAACACTCGGGGGGGGGGGGGGGGGGGTGTGGGCAAATTCTCCAAAGTTATGCAAACCCAAGACTGCATCTTGGGTTTGTGTAAATTTCTCAAACTCTTCCAAACCCCTGAATGTTTAGATGAGGCTATGTAAACCAGAACAACAACAACAACTTTATTTGTACCCTTAATTAAATTAAGTTAACAAAACTAGAAAGTATAAAATGAAATGAGTACATGGCTGCCCGAAGTAACCACCATTGGCTAATGAAAAACTGGGCAGCCATCCTTAGTGTTTACATCAGTAATTTTTATAAAGGTCTTGTACATAAGGCTTAAATAAACACATACAACACACATACAAACACAGACAAAACCTACGTTAACTAAGTTAAAAATTTAGCTGGAATTTTGCCGGAATAAGCTGGAAGACAAAGTGTATAAACAGATTAACTAAGATAAAAGAGGAAGTGTAAAAAAATATGTGTTGCAGGTATTACAAACAAGCTGTTTTTGTGGACATGTTTGGGAACATTTCTATATCATGTTGTTTTGTATAATGTAAAATCTGTTGGTGATACTGGGTACTTGTTTGTGTTTTGAGGTGTGCAATTAAGGAAATAAAGCTTTAAAAAAAAGGATTTGTCTTTGTCATTGTTTTCTTCTAGTGGTATAACATTTCGCCACATTTCAGTATTTTTTCTTTCAATGTTTTTTATTCCTTACACAACTTCATTAATTTGCAATATTTATGGAAAAATAGAATTAGATATTAACAGTATTAATGTTGATTCCTGTTTGGGAAAAAAAGATTGCATATTTGTTGGGGAGGACGTAAGTGATTTTCATATCACTTATTTACACTTCAATTCAAGTACGTAAAATGTTAACAATAATAATGTCTTACATAGCTTAATTAGATTACAGCATTGTAGTGAAATAAGCTAGGATAAATATGAAATTATTATCATTGAATATTATTCAAGGAATCACATTGAGTGATGCAATTTTGCTTGTTTGATGTTTTCTATTTTGAATTTGAGTCAGAGTTTGTTTACAAAATCCCTAAGAATAATTGGTTTGTTGTGTAATTTGCAAGAATAAATGTAGTACCTCAACCGTCGGTTAGGCCAAAAAGTTTTTCTCTGTGTCGAAAGAAATTACAAAGCGACAATCTTTGAATCAATGGTCAACGGAATCTTTTTCTCCACAATATAAGCAGTCGTCATCTGGTTTGATGCCATAGCGGCATAGCTCTTTTTTGGTAACAATGATGCTATGAATCAGCTTAAACTGAAATTCCTTTAACTTGGTTTCTTTGCATATGTTTTTGAGGGAGGTAAATGCTTTTCCCAGGAATCTTCATTCATGGGTAGACTCGTTCCATCTTCGAGGACCCTGTATGTTACGCCGCAATATATAACATCAACGCGAAAAGTAACTTTTGACGCAAAATGTAACTTCAACCCGAAATGTAAGAACTTTAAACGCAAAATGTAACAACCCTTTAACGACAAATTATTGGATCAATGGCTCCTCTAAAACAGCATTCATAACTGCGATTTCACAATTTAAAGCAAATCTCATCGAAAGAGACTACACTGAAACTCTTGTTTCAACAACTCTCGCAGAAATTACATTTGAGAGGAGAAAATCTGCAATAGAACAAAACTGCAAACAAAACATGCGAATCTTGCCCTTTGTCACTCAATATCGTACATCAGTGCCTAACTTAAAGCAAATACTAATGCAGAATTGGCATTTAATTCAACAACAGCCATTGCTTAGCAGAATATTCAAAGATCCCCCTATTGTCTCGTACAAAGGGGGCAGATCCCTAAAGGATATACTCGTTCGAGCAAGCTTTAACTGGCTATTACAAGTGGATGGGAGTTGTGCAGGCCTGTCACCCAATTGTTATCGCAGTTTGAGGCAACTTTGGTGGACAGTAACGAATGACAGTAATGACTAATGACAGTAATGAAGTGTGTTATCTTGACATTAAGATCATTCAGGGAGACGACAACACACCTTGTCGTATAAGTGTCTACGACAAGAGAGATGACTTCTCATTCCGGATTGTAAACTTTCCTCATATGGACAGCAATATCCCAGCCAATCCGGCCTATGGTGTTTACATATCTCAATTGGTGCGATATGCTAGAATTTGCTCATCCAAATTGGACTTTATAGACAAGCTTCGTAGTCTTTCTTCACGTCTTCATCACCAAGGCTTCAACACTACTGCGCTTCTCAAATCGCTTAATAAATTCTTCAAGCGCCACGGTGAAATCATTCGCGTTAAATATAACATTACACTTCGGGAATTGAGATCAGCGGTTTGTGATTGAGAACCAACAACGTATCCTTTGCTTGTTTGTAATTGTTACTTCGTCTTTGTAACTCTAATTCATTTATACGCGCTGCTTCCGGGTCCTTCATTTGGATTTGAAGGCGCGCGCGCGCTTATTTTCGTATGTGGTGCGCGCGTTTGGTTTATTTAGTTGACGTGTATGCTTAGTTCGCAATTTAACGGTTTAATTTATTTTTCGTTGTTTTCCTTATTACTTTTTCAAACTGTGGTCACATCGTGGGTGACTCCACCTGAAATGTTTTGCAATTGGTATAGGATTTAATGGAGCCGAAACCAATTGTGGAATTACAAGCATTTTAGGCATCCTACTGATGAACGGTTATGGCAATTAGATATTTATTACAGGAGCCAACATTGAGATTATGGTCTGTCGCCTTTGAAATGTAACATGTTTTTCCAGTAAACGACTACCCTAAAAGATTTTTAGCAATTTATTATTTCGATATCACAATAGTTTACTCAACTCAACAAGACAGCAAGATTCTGGCCAGGAATTGTTACCCTGATCTATAGTATTGCAGAATGTTTTACAAAACTGCACCGGGTAGTTGATAGAATATTTAACAATTATTCCACGAGCGCGCGTTGGATATGGGATGGTAGATAGCCAACGAGGCGCGTTGTGCCGAGTTGGCTATAACCATCTCATATCCAACAAGCGCGAGTGGAATAATTGTTTTATTAAAAACGCCCAAAAAATATTGTACAAACATTGCGAAAAATGCATGCTTTTACGTGTACAACTACCATATTTGGTAGGTCAATGGTATATGAGCTCATATTTCATTGCCTCTAAACCAATCAGAACTCAGGAAATGCAATATACCATAGCAAGTTTTTAATAAAGCTATATAGTCTACGAACAGGCTTCTCAGTGGGGTATAGGGCGAAAAATACAAATTTGTTGATTTTCCCGGCAAATATTCAGATTCCCGAAAGAATTCTGTTTTTCTTCAGAAACTGGCCTGAATCGTGACCTGCAGCCATTGATTTCAAAAACCATACCCTATCGGGCCGCACATACTTTAGCCCATTTATGGAAGTACCCCCCACCCCACAGGGGAAGAATGATTTTTGGGAAAATCTAAATCCATACATGCCGATCTTTTCTTTCACTAGACTAGAAAAATAGCAATTCATACGGTAATGGTGACACTGATTGAGTTAAAGCCATAACCTTAATTAAAGCTTTACTGATACACGTATAAATCTGTCAAAAATTTTGTTACATTTTGGGTTGTTACATTTCTCGTTAAAGGGTTGTTACATTTTGCGTTAAAAGGTGTTACATTTCGGGTTGATGTTACATCTTGCGTCCAAAGTTGTTACATTTCGCGTTGATGTTACATATTGCGTCAGTTGTTACATTTTGCGGCGTAACACCTGTATGTTCAGCTGTATGGGTCTTCGCAAGTTTTGGCCTCAGTTAAGACCAGTTAAATCAAGTTATGTGAATTCATTTAAATGGAAGCTAAAGTTTGCAGTGGAATATGGTTATTTCCTGATTGGATCAATGGTTTTTGCTTTGTTTAGTAGATCTTTTGGAATAGCACTTGTGACCTGATATAAATACTTACTTTACCCCTGAAAACCTGGAAACACAGCCTGTTGAACCGCCTGCGCAGACTACCCGATCAAGGAGGACAATCCGAGAGGCTGAGAGATTTAAAGACTATGTGAAGTACTAGAGTCTGTGAACTCCTGACACACCTTCATTAACTTTATTTCTTGATATTTACAGGTTTAATGCTGTGGAGCGTTGTTACAGCTTTAGCCATGAGTTTCAGATTTTATGTCCCATTGCAACTTTCTTTTTTAAAAAAGGACGATGTAGCGGCTAGCGGTTACCAGGGCGCATGCTCGTAGAATTAAAACGTGTTTTGTACCTCCGCCATCTTAAGTGTGTCTTCTCTTCTCATTCCTTAACTTCAAAAGGCTTGAGGGAAAGACGATAGGGGCAATTGGAAGACCAAAGTGAATCTTTGAATGCAATGTCTCCACCGTTGATGTACATGGCTAGGATTTTGGGTCCGTGGGCGATTTGCTCTGGACAGATACCTTGTTGATAAAGTTTGTCCAAGATGAAATAAGGGTCGAAGCCTTGAGAATTCTGGGCCAGGACAACCAGTTTACAATCCTGGCTTAATTCTCGCAACAAATCGAGAAAATCGTCAATGCAAGTGGTGCCAGGGAAAGTGTAGTTCGCGTTACTGTTCGGGGGTCTGGCACAGACAAGATTAGGAAAGTGTAAACCGCTCTCTTGCATGGTTGCAGTATCCGAACTAACGAAGATGGTCTCTTTTTCTGGGATGCATTGACTTCCACCCGCTTTCCGTTTACGCTGTTTTCTTTTCTTTTGGGTTCTGGATGAAGCATTGGTGACATTGGAGACTATGATATTCTTTGCAGGAGGGGCATTCAGCGGTTCCACACTTGTGTTTCGTTTAAAGTTCACGAGGTCTCAACAACCTGCGACATGTTGGACATTTGCGGTGAGTAGCACACACGTATTTGATGTTCTTGGGGGGTTCAGCCTTCTTTCCTTCCACTGTCGAGTGCGTGTAGTGGTTTTCTAGAGAACACGACCCAAGGAAGGAGCGATGACATTGGGTCACACGGGAGAGTGCCAGCTTCTCCGTGGGTATTGTGGTAGTCGGGACATTCCGTTTGATGACAAGCTCGACATATTTTCCCATTACAGGAAGGTTGCTTCACGTCGTCATGCTGAAAGCTTTTCTCGCAGTCGAGTCAAAAGTGGCTGCGTCCGAGGAAACCAGGCAACGAATGACAACCGTGAAAAATTCCCTTGCTTTGATCAGCACGAGTCGTTTCTCTTCTGGTTTGGTGGGTCCTTCGAAGATGATTGATGACCATGGTCCACCGAGAGTACAACTAATTGATACTCAGCAAGATGATCCTGAAACCGTTGGATTTCAGGGAGACCACAAGGACCTCCGGGTACTCCAGGAGCATGACACAATTCTTGGGCTTTCTTCTTCTTTGCTGGTTTCTCTCTGTAATTTTCGACACTCTGGATGTTCTCAATCCAGGTCCCGAAAAGAAGGTGATCAAAGCACGCGGACAACACAGTACGTTGAGGTT
This sequence comes from Blastomussa wellsi, assembly GCA_947652115.1. Taxonomy (NCBI): domain Eukaryota; kingdom Metazoa; phylum Cnidaria; class Anthozoa; order Scleractinia; family Plerogyridae; genus Blastomussa; species Blastomussa wellsi. The sequence continues at coordinate 14,135,439 of OX393570.1, read as the reverse complement.
CTTGATTTTCACAACTCTCTTTTTTACATCGGGTAATTTCTCGAGGGCAGCACCTCCCTTGCGTAGACGTTTGTTACTTCCTCCCCTACCAGGATCGCGAATGTGTGACACCTGGAGAGAAAACCTTTCATTCATTCGTTCGAGTTCAACATCCTGCCAATCTGTTCCATGATTTCTCTGGCCTCTAAAGTGTTTTCTTGTCAATCGCGTACTCTTAATATGGAAGATGATCGTCGGGACGAATAGTCTGGAGAAGAGCCCCGTCGCTTTGTCGAGGGCGAATTTGTCTATTTTTGCGCGGGGATACTCCACGCCACCTCGCTCCTTCAACGCGCTACATGATTTCGGTGATGTACACTCAGGCGACGGACGCGACGGTCGAGATGTGTAGTCAGCACGAAATCAAATCCTTGTTCTGAAATTCGTTGCCATGAGCCGCTGGCAATCTATCGTCCTATCTATTGTCTATCTTCCTAAACAAAGCCTCTAGCCCTGATAACAAAGAAGTCTATTGTTAGGGAGAACGAATGAAAAAATATGTTCATATGAGGTGCTGGACTATTCAAAACATGACCTGGATTGGTAATACAATAGAGTAACAGGAGACACCCTCCGTCACTCCTATTTTAGACCCATTCCAAACCACGAGTATGAACTGTGGGGTATCAAGCAAAAATCTATACCAGACTTACTACTGCTGTTCGTACCAACGAGATTGTTTACCCACAGGAAGTAAAAGGGTTCACTTACAAACCCGAATAAAGAGATGATTTACTACAAATTGTTTACCTCATGGAAGTACTGAAACGACGGCAATAGTTTGATAAAAAAAAACGACAAGAAGAGACATTTCAAATGCTGTATTGTTTAACAATCAGACTTTTTTCGCTTCATTATTTTCTGTAAGCAGACTTAAACTGCAAGGTTGCCCTGCAGTAAAAAGTTCGTTTGTTTACACAATGTTGAGTGAAGCGTATTGATTTTGGGTGTGGTGGATGAGTGAAAGAGTGGCAGGGAAAGGTGGTTCCTCTCACCCCTAGCGATGATCCTGAAAAAAATTGAAGCCGCCGACGTGAATAAGAGCCCGTTTCGATTCATGGTCTATATCCTTTGATTGAAACATGAACCCCAAGATTCTAGTGGTTCAGCGTCATACGAGAACATCACAATGATCTTGTCCACGTTTGTGCTATGAAACCTATTGTGATCCCGCTCAGTCCTAGAGTCTTGAAGGGGTCGAAGGATTTGCCAAAGCCCAGAAAGCCTCTTTGAAAAACATTCAGAGATCTACAAAAAGAATTGGGCTACACCCTTCACAAACCTCCAAGAAGACGTTACCCCACGCTGCCCCTTCTGGTGTTTGGAATCGACGAACAATTGGTCGCCGACCTGCTCGAAGTGCAAAACATTGCCAGACAAAACAAGGCGATACGTTAATTGCTCATGGTGATCGATGCGCTTGGGTGGAACCTATCAAGAACAAGGCGGGTCAAACTGTCACTGATGCCTTTGCCAAAATTTTGAAACGTGCCAAAGGACGTAAACCCCCAAATCTACAAACTGACGATGGAAAGGAATGCTACAATCGCGCGTTCCAAGCGTTCATTAAACTAAAAGACATTTCTCTACCTTTGGCGACACCAAGGCCAGCATTGCGGAACGTTTCAACCAAACTTTCAAGGAGAGACTGTATCGTTAACACCCTGAGTCTCTTGAAAGTCTTACCCAAATTGGTCGCAGGGTACAACGCCTCTCCTCACCGTACAATTCAATGGTACGGTGAGGGGAGGCAATGATTGGTATGGGTATCTTTCATGTTGGATGGAGGAAGTACTTCCAATGTCCCACTTACCGTACAACGCAGTTTACCGGGAGTCGTCCCCACGTACAAGTTAAAATAATTATACGGGACACCCTCAAAGGTGCCTTTTACAGTGAAGATTTGCACAAAGTGGATGTGGAAAAGATCCTGAAACACAAAGGCAATTAAGTCCTGGTGCGTTGGAAAGAATGGTCAGACAAGTACGACAGGTTGGATGGAGAAGAGTGCTTTAGAAAAGCTTTGAGTAATAGCAACCGCGAGGAGTTTCCGCAGAACCAAGCCAATTATTTCAAGATTCGATTACCCCATCCTATCCGGTTGCAAGGATCGGGTTGGAAACTAGGATTGAGTAGCATCTCGCTACCCGATGTCAAAGTCCAACTCCCAAGTTGACCAATGCTAACGAAATTCTGTTTATTATGGATTGCATCATGAAATATCCCTCCGTTTCGTTAAAGTTTAGTCCATGAAGACCGTGTTCGAGTAGATTGATGGTGTTGTATTCATGAAGAGTATGATCACCTTTTTCGAGCAACGTCGCATTTTGAATTATGGTGGACCCCATCTCGGTACACAACACCCGATATAAAGAGAATGTACGTGAAGTCTCGTTGGGATAGAGACGATCTTCTGGTGGATAACAAAGCCACACACGTACGCGCAATTTACTCACCAGCATTGAAGATCAATAAAATGATGGCGTTAAAGATGGGGTGGCCGAAGCTAGTAGAGGAACCCTGTAAATTATGACGTCATAGAGACGTCGAGCGAAAACTCAACGGCATCTTCGACGAATGAATCCTATCTACTTTACAAGTTCCAAACTCGTCAAATCTAGAAGAGGGTTGGTAACGCAATGTACTGGCGGACTAACAAGTACCATTAAGCGAAGAAAAAAGGTACAAAAAGGAGCATGGATTGGTCCAGAGGTGAGTAAACTTTTTGGCTACGCGTGAGATAATATCTTAGCGAGAAGACCAATTAAAGGGGATGAAAAAGAAGAAAATGACGGATACCTTGGTTGACAGCGGGACATTGCATCCGCGTTGCAAATCAGTCCTGAATCCTCACCTGAACCTATTCACTGTTACACCCACTGATCTCGGCATGTCCATGATAACAGCTTAGACAAGGGGGCCATCGACAAAGGGTACGCAAAAGTGATCCCTTCAGAGTTTTGCATCTAGTGATGGGTAAGAGAAAGCCAAAAAAAACGAAACGACAGAGGAGAGACGCTTTAGCTCGACGCAAGACTCGTTTGGTAGACAAGATTGCTGATAGTGCCAGCATATTTTTGTCGGGACCATCTCCCACATTTGGCACGGCAGCTATGAAATTTCGGGGTTAAGCAGGGAAAGGTGTCAAAGACAATGCGAATCATTAACGTGGTGGCGCACTACTCGTACTCGATATTCTCAAGAACACTGCCAAGAGCGGGTACAAACTTGGAAAAGACAAGAGATATGGGTGTCAAGGCTATCCGGTCGTTTCGCTGCAAGTCGCTATAAGGCGATTCGCTACAAGTCAAAGTCGATTAAAGTAGTCCTGCTCCATGGGCAGTATGATTCGATCACGCAGACAACGTCCTTTATTGGAAGCTATTCTCAAAGATGATAATCACTACAGGGGACAAGAGATGTTAGACCAGGCCAATGCCGATAAGGTCAACGCTGTAAGCGAAATGGTTCTCAATCTGTTAAGAAACAGAATTCCTGTTCATCCGATGATCATGGCCAAACTGCGTTGCTATAAGACCACGCTACGGGAGGTGGGGAAACGCAAAAACTCGGTGAAGAGACGACGAGAACATCTCCCAAAAACAAAAGGGCTGGATTCTGTCAAGGTTTACACGACGAGTTCGAGGCATGTCACTGCAAGAGCAGAAGTTGAAGTTGTATAAAGAGAACAACGCACGCTTGGTCAAGTAGTAACAAGAAGCCAACGAGAGGGAAGACGAGTTGCAGCAAAGTGTGGATCATTGGCATAACGCCCACGACCGGGTCGAACTAGATTATTTGGCTTTAAAGTACGACGACGACAACTTGTGTCAGAATTGCGAGAAGGATACCTTGTGCTACCATACACAACAGTCTCATCCCCAGGCCCAGCTGCCGCACTGTAAACAAAGGAGGAAAATCTCAACGAGCCCGGTTTGCTGCAAGACGAGAGTTGTGAGCATAAGACTCTGTTTTGCAAGTCTTTTTTGTTGATCCTTTTCAGGGGAATTCAGGTAGATTGACTCATCTCTATAAGCAAGTTTTGTATCTAAATCTTTGCAAATATATTGAGAAGGACAAGTTCTGTTACGATAAGGCTTAGGCTTACAGCATATCTGTTATCACAGGTTATCAGCTGTTGTCGTGCTCAAGTTTATACCACATTGAAATTTCATTTTTACTAAGATAGAAGAAAGGTTATTGAGACCTATAAGGTTATAAGCGAGATGTATTTTTATATTCGATAGATATTTGCTGCTGGAAATCAATCCAGGAATTAAGGGAAGATCCCATATTTGTATGAGGTCACTACAACCTTCCCATTTCACGGATGGAAGTCTGCCGGTTTTTGTTTTTCCACAATCGCTGACTTTTTATGCCGATGAACAGTCCACCCACAAGCAAGTTCTCACGGTTTATAACCCTTACGAGTTCACTTTACGATTTAAAGGTATTTAGACTACTGGATGTATACTTGCATATATACTTTTTGTCAAGAATCATACATTATTTGCATAAAGACACCGATAAAAGTCGTAATTAATGCTTTTTATCATCCTAGTGTTATGCACAGCCCCAGCAAGATATATTGTGGTGGATTCTGATGGTGTAATCAAACCCAGATGCTGCATTGACATGTATGTAATATCTGGTCTGGGAATAAAATAGGGGCTTAAATGGCGCAAGAGTACTGGAATCGTTTGAAGATGGATTTTGATAGATTGAAACCTATATTTTGCTAGGTAGAAATCCGGCCCATTGGGTATATCGTAAAAAGATGGACTGGTCATGTGCGCGTGATTAGCCAATCAAATTCGGGAATTTAGGATTCAGGCCCGCTCAGATGCTTGAAAAAAAATAAATGTATATATTTACCTGTAGTGTAATGTTGTTCCTTTGACTCAAAAGGGCGAAATTGAGCGATTTAGAAGGATTTAACTTTCACTGTAACTCACTGTACATCTATAATAATAAAGAAAGGGTGGAAAGTCAAAACAGCTCAAAGGTGTTTTTTGACCTGAAAATCTAATTACTCAGCTTCCAAACTAAGCAGACGGACCAAAACCTATCTAGAGTAGATAACTAAAAAAATTATGTACATCACAATTAGAGACCACAAACTACCTAGCATAAGAGAGGTTTTAATCTATTAAAATCCATCTTCAAACCTTTTGAGTACTGTTACACCATTTTCAGCCCCAGGTTCCTAGCAAATTAAAGTTCAAGTGTTGCTTTCTTCTATTAATAACAGTTCCACACCTGCAAATTTATAAGAACTTTAACCAGTTGTAATTACGTAAATATATTTTTCGCTATAATCAAAAGCCATGAACAGAGGTTTCAATAAAAGCGAGTTACCAGCAGTCTACTAACACCTACAAGGCCTCTCATTGCCGTCTTGCCAAGAGTGCTGGAAATTGCATTTCCGAGCTCCTAGATTTCAAAATTTTCTGAGGGGCATGCCCTCAGACCCCCTAGGGGAAAGGGGACTTACACATCCTTTTGTCGTCATAACTGTCTATTCTACTATCAGTAGCCGCTTATTACAAAAAGTATTGAAACTCCTGCATGTATCTACTGGTGACACATGTTTCTGTTATTTTATAACAAATTAACAAACCTTATGGAACTGGCCATTTTAATCTCTCTGACAGAATGGTGCATGTGTGGCATGATAGCAAACGAACCATCCTGGAATTCTCACAAATCTTACATAGATAGATAGATAATCTTTATTTACCCACGGACAATTCATCAGCTATAAATAATAAAAACATTTAAAATATATCAGTATCAACATGCATTAAATGGGTAAAATACTATTATAAGAAACTAAGCTTAAAACCTAACCTAACTAAAGCTGCTTTCCATGAATGCCGTGCCTCAACGTACTTTTTTAATTAAATGCTTAAATAACCCAAGGGACTCTGCCTGTCTTGTGTCCCGAGGAAGACTGTTCCAAAGGGTGGCGCCACTATAGCTAAAACTATTCTTATAATAGTTTGTGCGCGGCAATGGAACATTAAGCTTATTCTCAGAGTCTCTTAGGTTATACGCAGTTTCTCGCCTTTTAAGTTTGGAACATAAATAGTCTGGAGCTAAACCGTGCAGAGACTTATAGACCATTGTGGCTCTTTGTATTTGCTGCTGGGAAGCTAGGTTTTTCCATCCCAGGAGCTCAAACAAGTGACCAGCATCAGTGTCATAATTTGAATAAGTCAAAACACGGGCTGCCCTGTTTTGTAGTTTTTGTATCTTATTCTGCAAAGTTTTCCCACAGTTTCCCCAAACAATATTACAATAGTCAAAATGTGGCTGAATCAGAGCTTGATATATTAAATGCAAAGTCGCTTGAGGGACAAGGTGTCTTATTCGTTTTATGGCCCCAATGCTAGAAGCAACCTTCTTTGTTAGTTTTTCGATGTGACTGCTCCAATCGAGTTTGTTATCGATGGTCACTCCAAGCGATTTTGCGGTGGAGACCTGGCTAACTTGATTATCATTAATTGTGATTGTCGGAGAATCTGTGAGAATACTTAATCTCTGCCTTGAGCCGATGACCATAAACTCGGTTTTAGTCATATTTAGAGTCAGTTTGTTTGCTCTCAACCAATTGTGTACATTGTCTAAGTCTTGGTTTAAAGATAACTGAAGATTGTCCACACAGTCACCCGCATATGTAAGGTGGGTGTCATCAGCGTACATCCTCGGTTCACAATTGGATAAACAATTCGGAAGATCATTGATATATAACAGGAATAGCAGTGGCCCTAGAATCGTCCCCTGGGGTACACCACAAGTTAGTGAACGATTATTAGATAACGACCCATTAATGGAGCACATTTGTGTGCGATTCTCTAGATCGATATAGATGTTAAGATATAGTCCTAAAGTAACAATAAATTTCACAGTTGTTGGCAAGCCTTTCCCCAAAAACAATGTCCCCACTGGAAGTAATGCCGATCTGAAAGCAATTGACTTCTGTGGCTCTATAGTTATTCTGAGCGAACTTGTCAAATGTGCCAAATTTTGGGTCATACTGTTTTTGGCTTTGACACGATGGCTATGAAACTTTGGGAAAACTTTTTATTTTCATTCAGTCAAAATAATGATTTAATTCCTTGAGTCGCTCCGACCAAGGGCTAACACCCAAAACATCAGCTTTTGAATATCTTTGCGGTGGCCAATTCACATTATCAACCTAGTTGATGAAAACAAATTATATTTCATATGCACTTCACATGTACCACAGTTTTATGTGAAACTTCTTCCAGATGAATTTCAAGATATAACAATACTTTTGCTTTGATTTTTGCTGCTGTGCCATGCCTCGGATAGCCAGAGATCAGTTGCAGAGTAGCTTGCGATCCCAACTACAATTCTCCAATTTGCAGCTTTGGTACAGCAGCAAAAATGAATGCAAAATTATAGTAGTATCATAAAATTCATCTAATAATTTTTGAAAAACATCAGAAAAGGCAACTTTGAATATTTGAGGTTTATGACCATTTTATAATGTTTACTGAACTAGTGAATACTTTTAGCAGTTAATTCAGACAATTATCAATATTCGGCTAGCCTGGCACTCTGACTTAGCAAGCATTGGCTAGGTTAGGAGAGCATTGCACTGGTGTTGAAGCCATTGAAGCCCTGATTTTTTCAGGATTCCTCTTTCCAGTTGCATAAATTGGAAATTCACTGCAATGATCATTCTTTGCTTTCATATACATCCGCAGTTCAAATATAAATTATTGCATCTACTTCACATCATTTCACTCATCACAGGAAAATATGAACTCAATAAATTGACCTCGCTCCCAGTGTGTGGCTTCATAGCTCAGTTGGTAGAGCATTGCACCGGTATCTTAGAGATCACAGGTTTGAATCCCATGGAAGCCCTGATTTTTTCAGGCTTCTTCTTTCCAATTGCTTAAATGGGAAATTCACTGTGATGATTATTCTTCACGTTCACCTTTTGTCTTCACACTAGCGAAATGGCACCAGTTTGTCTATGGCTGACATGTCAAACCACTAGAAAAATCATCACTAGAAAACCACTTCACAGTGCACCAAAGTGCCTACAGTTCTGCAGAGACTGGGAGAAAGTTGCTACTGATCTGTTCTCTCTGACTACCTGGTGACAGTAGATTACTATATAATAGTGATTGGCCCGACTGCATACAACCGATGTTGGCACTGTGGTCAAAAAGCTCAAAGCACACTTTTCCAGGTATGGGAGTCTGTGACAGCTTGTTTGTGACAATGGACCCTAATTTACTTCTGCTGAATTCCAAGAGCTGGCTAAAGAATGGGACATTGAACACACTGTCACTTCCCCCTACAATAGTAAAGCTAATGGAAAGGTAGATGCTGCTGTTAAACTTGGGACTTCTTGCTGAACCCAACACCCCATCACAAGGAATTGGAAGTAGTCCAGTTCAGAGTCTCGTGAACAGAAGAACAAGGAACCAAGATCTCTCAGCACAAACCACACGAGGGAGAAGCTGAAAGATGCTAAAAAGGAAGACCCAATAGCACAATACCAATGCCCATGACCTTTCTGAACTGAATGAGGGAGACACCGTGAGGATGGAGCCATTCAGATTGGGACAAAAGGAATGGAAGAAAGGGGCGGTTGTAAGCAGGCTTGATGAGATGTCATATGAAGTTGAGGTAGTGGATGGTTCAAGATACAGATGCAACAGAACCCACCTAAATAACCAACGAGCTCCCTCCTGCAGCAACCATTGAACCACCACTAGTATCAGACCCGGTGACAACACATTACAGAAAGAGAAGCTACTTTTTTTTTGTATTTCATTATTTTTCTTGTAATGAAATTACAAAGTATAGTATAAGATAGGATTTATGCTAACCCCCCCCCCCCCCTCCCCCCTCATCACAAGCACACGCACCCACACCACGATACGCACTCACACCATACACACACTTAAACCACGACACATGCTCACACCGGTGACAAAAGCGCTCAGACAGAAATTAAAGATATGTGTTAATATATAAAAGTAATAATAATAATAATTACGCGCATTTCAGTAAATCATTCATCTTCAAAGCCACACTTGCTCCTTTTCAAAGAGTGAGCTTGCCACTTGTTTTTCCAATTAGCAATTCTGCATTTTAATTGATAGACCGACTTGATTCTTAATAATAAAACATTAAAGAGAGGTTTGGAATTATTGGTCCGACAATAATATATGTACTGCTTTGCGATAAGAATAATGTGATTGAACAGCAGAAAGCAATCTTTTCTTTGCCGGTCACCAAATATAATGTGTATCTGAGCTGTAGGTTGAGTCACAATTCCAGAAATTAATTCCCAATAGATACTTTTAGAAATCACCTCAGTTATCAAAACTTTCTGGTTATCTAAGACAAGTTGAATTTAGTCCTGAAGGACAAAAGGACTTTTGTTCCAGTGCCCATTTATTTTCAGGGATTGTCACCATGGTGCAGGGATAGCGTCTATTAAAGACATTAAATCAAAGATGTCTTTTGGAGAAAAATCCAACTGACGTAAATTGCATTGAAAAATAAATCGATTATTTTCTGTGACCAAGTCACCTATTCTAAATAATCCCTTACTGACCAAGTTTTGATTATATACAGATTTACCATTGATACAAATGAATTTGTTGTTCCAAATAACAGTGTTGGATATTTCTTCGTGTGACAGCTCAGGTACCCAATTACGTGTGGCTGCGGAGCGTTGCGCAAAGCACTCAAAGCATTCTCTGTAAAACTTTGGAAGATTAATTGGAAGTTTTTTAACATCAAAATTACAGCATAGAATAAACTTATCCCCAACAGGTTTCAGGTAGTGTAATAAAATAGTTTTCCAATGACAAGGTTCATTTTCTCCGAGTCTTTTGCGAAACATTATTCTCTGAGTCTTGATTATAGATTCTAAGTGCGGGGCTTTTAGCCCCCCGTCTCTTGTGTCACTGATTAGGGATAGACGTTTTACTTTGTCTTTACTCTTACCGAACCAGCATGATACATTAACATAGGGATCACAAAGGTTTTTATAATCTGAATTCTTCCAGTGATTGTCAGGTTCCTCCACCTCCAAAACTGGAATTTTGTTTTGATAGCGTTTATTATTTCCTTAAAGTTTAATCTATTTCTCAGACGGCGGTTATAAGCAAAATACACTCCTAATATTTTACCACTTCCTTAATCTCAATGTTTAAAAAACTTTGGTCTTGTGCTGGGGCCGTCCACTTATTTCCCAAAATGAAAATTTCTGTTTTGGCCAGATTTGTAAAAAGGCCTGCACAATTTCCGAACTTTGAGATAACATCTAAAATGTGTTTGAGAGATCTATCGTTCCTCAGGAAAGCAGTTAGATCATCTGCAAATATCTTGAGTTTAATTTCAATTCCATCAACAACAATTCCTTGAATATCATCATTTCCGCGTATACTTATAGCTAATACTTCAATAAACAAGTACAGAGAAAGTGGATCTCCTTGTCTCACACCTCTTTGTATTTCACAAGGTCCAGTAGAGAAACCATTGTTCAGAACACTACTTGTGATATTTTGATAAAAAGTACGTATCCACTGGATGAACGAAGGACCAAAATTGAAAGCAGCCAGAGTGCTATACAAAAAATTCCTGTTTACTGAATCAAAGGCTTTCTGAAGGTCTACTGCTAGCATCTTACAGTTAATGACATATCTTTCTGTATATTCAAGTATGGCATCAATCGCCCTTATTGCGTCGTTGATTGTTCTTCCTTTGACGTACGCATGCTGATCGTGATGGATTATTTTAGGTAGGACAGTCTGTAGTCTCAAAGCAATAGCTTTAGACCCAATCTTGGCATCTACATTAATCAATGAAATCGGCCTCCAATTTGAAATTTTACGTTTATCTTTCTTTTCTATCAAAGTTATTAATGCTTGTTTTTGTGAGCTTGATAATTCACCATACTCAAATGAGTAATTGAGACTATCCACAAGGAGTTCACCGAGACTTTCCCAAAACGTAGTGTAAAACTCAATGGTAAGGCCATTGTTGCCTGGAGATTTATTATTTTGAAAGGATCGCATTCTGTAAGCGTTAGTCTCCCCTCACACACAGTAGCATCCTCGCTAGATAACTTAGGGAATCCCTGAGGCCGTAAGAGTGAATTTAAAACGTCGTCATCAGACCTCTTTAGATTGTCCCTCTTAAAGAGACTAGAATAAAAATTTTCCACTTCCTTCATAATTCTCTTGGGGTCAGAGGTAAGGAAACCGTCTTTGGTATAAGCTTTACGAATACAACTCTTGGATTTTTTGTGAGTTTCAAGATTAAGAAAATACTTATTACTTTTTTCTCCTTGCTCGTACCAATTTGCTCTAGAGCGTATTATCGCTCCCCTTGCTAGATGCTCATAATACAATTCATACTCCGTTCGGAGAATTTCCATTTTTTCTATATTTTTAGGAGAGGGGTATCTGCTACAATCATCCTCGCACTGTTTTAACGAGTCTTCTGTTTTCAATCTCTGTCTTCTTGCATTAGCTTTTACTTTACTATACTTATTCAACACTTGCCTTATTCGGTATTCAATTAAATCCCAAAGAACTCTCTTGTCATTAACTTCTATAAACTCCTCGTGCCACACTGGCACACTCTCAGTTATAAGCTTACGAAAATCAGGATCTTCTAATAAACTGCCATTAAATTTCCAATATGATGGACCGTGCCTTTGTTCCTCAATACTATTAAAACGAAGCATGATAGCCGAGTGGTCGGAGTTAATGGAGGGAGTTCTATCAACACCTTCTACCTCCTCCTGGTATGAGTCACTTAACAGCCAGTAATCTAATCTTCGTTGAATAAAAGGGTTCTTCTGTCTCCAAGTAAATCGTTTACATTCTGGGTTCCTAACACGCCATATATACACTAAGTCAAAATTTAAACATATATCGTGAATGTTCTTTGCAGAATCTTTCTTTGTGGGGTTACCACCAGAGCAATCCCAATCAGTATCAAGAGTAACATTGAAATCCCCTCCTAATACTATTTTTTGCTCAGCATTATCATGAAACTTCTCTATCAGTATGTCTAGGGCGCTAAAACATTCGCATTGATCCTGAACCTTATTTGGTGCATAAATATTGACAAATAAAAAGTTCGATCCCTGCACAGTGGCATCAATCACAATGAAACGGCCTTCGGTATCTGATACGGACGATTTAAGGTCAAATTCTAGATCATCTTTTATCAAAATCATCACCCCACAACTGTGATTGGTACCATGAGAATAAAACATCTTACCTTTAAATTGTGTTTTCCAGAGAGATTCTATGTCTTTCGTGCTATAAGTTTCCTGGAGAAAAATGACGTCCGTGTTTTGCTATGTTTAACCACAGAAACAGAGCTTTCCTCTTTACAGATGACCGAATCCCTCGAACATTTAAAGAAAGTAATTTAAAATCTACGTTATCTTTGCTGAAGGAAAAGCGAGAAGTACATATTATCCACATTACGCTTATCACCGAGACAATGTTATTTGATATACATAAAGACAATAAACATGAAAACAATAAACAACAAAACACATATGAAATCATTAAGAAAAAAAGCAGCAGATATTCTATATCTATGTGCTACCTTTGGGATTTAAGGACCGAACTTGTTTCTCTACGATATGCAAAGTTCGCATTCTACGCCCGTTAACAAAATAGACCATGTAACAAGGATTTTAATCACTTAAAACACCATCAATATAAAGCTTATCTGGTTCTCGCTTATCAAAATATGCTACTTTGCCTTCCTCTCTTGCTTTCTTCATTTTTGGCCACAATTTCTTCCTCCTGTCTCGTATTTCTTTTTTGGAAAATCAGAATACACTTTCACGTCCGAGTCATCCCCTAGATCTCTCACATTTTTAAAAACAAGTTCGCGCTCCGGGAACCTAAGAAAGTGTACAATTATCGGCCTTGACTGCCCTGACTTCTTTTTCCAGAGTCTGTGGACCCGCTGAAACTCTATGTTCCTTGCATCTTCTAACTCTAATTCATTTTCCAGAAACCTGTACACAACTTCACTTGTATTCTCTATACCCTGAGCTTCTTCGGGGAGGCCGAAGAGGCGTAAATTCTCTCTCCTGCTTTAGACATCCTGATAAAGAATTTGATCTTCCAAGCCCTTAATTCTGTCTTCAGTTTGTTGCTCTCTTATCTTCATTTCCTCAATATCTGCATTGGTAGACATCAATCCCGCTTCTATCTCCTGTATCGTCTCCCCCATCTTCTTAGCTTTTCCATCAAAGGATACCATACTTGCTTGAATCTTGTTTACCGCATTCTCCAGGCTAGAAATCTTAGCGACAGCTCCTTCAAAAGTTTGTAATTTCGTCTCCATACATTCAAGTCTGTCTAGGATTTGTTGAAGCTGTTGACCAATCTTGTCAGTCATTGTTAGAGCTTTCAGAACTTGATCGTCACTGTAAGTGAGCGCTCCCACGCTCCGAAAGCGTCGTATTAAAACTTGAGATGAAGAGCCGCTTACCGTCCAGCGAACACGTTTCACTATCTGAATTAGAACTCTTACTTGTTCTTGTTCGCTTAGGCGTTTTCACGCTCACCTTGGCCATAAAACAAAAAGAAAACTAACTGAAAAGTTTTGGTTTGAAATTTACGGGAGCAGAAAGAGAAGCGTCTTCACTCGCTCATGGCCAGTCCCACCCACCTGTGCTAACCACCACCAGACAACCACAGGTGTCAAGTGATCTTGGAAAGACTGATGAACCAACACTTTACAAGGAATCTGGTACTAAGAGCCTGCTGTGTGTTGAGCCTTACAAGGAACAGGGAGGATCAGAGCCAGAGACCAGCACCTGATCAGGAAGACTGATCACTAGACCCTCGTACTTTAAAGACTTGTAGTCTAGGCAAACTACATGTGAACTGGTGTTGGGATTCAAACATTACTGGCAGTCAGATGCCCTTGACAGATGAATCATGTTCCAGTTGCAATTATTTAATACCGGTAGGCTTTTTTCCTCTTGCCTTGTTTCCTATTGGGGAGGATGTGACTCATGTTGCATGACATCCCCAGCTGTTTTTGTACTAGAGAACATGTGGTCGGCATTAATGAATTTTGTTTGATCCTTGCTTGAAACACGGTGCTTATTCCTTGTCAGCTCTGGGAACACATCTTGTCACACCATTGAAGTTAAATCTTTCACAAAAGAGACTTTCTTTCCACAACAGAATTCCCCTCCACAACAATATTCCCCCTCCACAATAATATTTAATCATTCCCTCTCAATGATGTATTTTTTGACAATCCGCTTTTTGTATGCCTCATTTCTATTTCCTCTTGCCTTGTTTGCTATTGGGGAGGATGTGACTCATGTTGCATGACATCCCCAGCTGTTTTTGTACTAGAGAACATGTGGTTGGCATTAATGAATTTTGTTTGATCCTTGCTTGAAACACGGTGCTTATTCCTTGTCAGCTCTGGGAACACATCTTGTCACACCATTGAAGTTAAATCTTTCTCAAAAGAGACTTCCTTTCCACAACAGAATTCCCCTCCACAACAATACTCCCCCTCCTCTAATTAAATATCTGTCAATGAGAATGTCAGCAGTGCCATTACATAAGTGATGTTCTTTGCCAAAACATTCAATTGTCTGCAATAAAACTTTAATTATTTGCATAAATCAAAGTCGGCTTGTGTTCAGCCAATTTGGAAGCTTAACGTGTCTTCTACTATCAGTAGCAACTTATTAGGAAAATTATTGACACCCCTGTATTTTCTGAAAGCTTAAGAGTTGTAGATTATGAATGTATATTCATTTGAAGTAAAAAACAAAATGGAGTGTTCATTTCCAAAAGTACAGAGTCTCGCAAATTGAGTTTGTTTCCGGTCGGATTTGAACGGGAGAAAGAAATCACTGTGTGTTCTTAACCCCTTTATCTAAAAAACTGTATCTGGGAATTTAAATTTTTTTCCTCTTTCAAAAATTATGGCAGCTATTTTTATAAAGGGAATGGTTATTTTTGAAACTATCAAAGTTCAACTGTATGTTAAAAACCATCCAGACAATTAATCAATATTCCTGACACAGTTCTTTTTAGATAAAGGTGTGAAGAATTATTGGGAATGTTTGTCCTCGCATGTTCATGCTCAGATACAACTGATTGTATCTGTTTCTTTTGTGAACTCAGAACTGCCCTCCATTTTCAACCAGGTGCAAGCAAGCTTACGAAGGAGTCATATGTTAATGACCTTGGGCGAATGATGTTTTGAAAAACTCGGGTCCACACACTGCACTGAAAGAGACTTTAAATCCATAACAAGCCTAATAGAATTACAAAGTTTGCTGACCATGAGAATGTTTATCGGTACACAACATGTGACCCAAATGCTGTGGAAGGATCTTTACTCAGGAAATAAGATATGAACAACAATAGTTTGACCTAGTGTTGGATATATGGCCTTAAGTGGATTCAATCCATTTTGTTTGTTTATCTTTCTAGGGGGTTTATGAGTGGTTGTCTTAATAGCTTTCAGTGATCTATTGTAATTAGTGTAATGCACAATCATTAGATGGATTTCAAACTTCAGGGTTTGTCCTAGTATTAAATCAAATACAGTTGAAAGGTGTAAAATAATATCTAAAGTAGTTGATTTCTATTTTGAAACTTTAATTATTACTTTTTCCAGTGTCATCCGCCACACTGACATTCAACCTTCGATCATACAGCAAGATAAATTTAGACTTCACATCTTTGAGGATGGTTTGCAGAAGGTTATTGGTAAAAAAGAAATCATGGCTGTACTACAGCCCAGCAGGACACAACAACAGCAGGTACTTATCACTGGAAATCATTATATTTGTTTTAGTTGATAGCTACCTTGAATAAAGAGATGGCTTAAATTGGGTTGATTGAGGGTAAACATGATTATCTAGCTGATGTAGGTTTCTTGGGTCTAATTAACAAACTGGTGATTGTTTGAGTTACACTCAAGATCTTTAGTTTTTCCTTTTGGGCTTGAGCAATCTTTTTACAATTGTTTATGGTTCTTTTAAGGTATATTGTGCCCTGGGTAAAATGGTGATTTTTAGAAAATAGAATAAAATACTTACCGGTAAACAGAGGCTGAGTTGCTTTTGTTTCGTTTTTGAAGCATATTACATGTAAGAGAACACAGACATGCCAAGAGATTTTCTATATAGGCCCCCTGTGGTGCATACTGGTTTAATTATTAATAACAGCGAAATCACAAATTTTCAGTGTTTCTTCTTTTTTACTTAAAAATAAGGCAAAAACTGCGTTGAATCTGTTTTAGTACCACATTTTACACTGATACAGTTTCAATACCACCTTGAATTGAAATATATGCAGTGAAAATGAATATTTTCAAATTTGGAACAGAACATTCACTATTCCATTTTTTTTTAAACAACAGTTCATTCTCTGACCGGTGTTGAAACTGCATTTGTTTGTCTGCATGTAATCTTTAATAATACTTTAATAATATGTGATACTTCTCAAGATATTTCTATTTTCCCTACTGCTCCTTCCACCTCATAGTTAAAAAACTGTAAATCAGGTTGTAGAATGGCCTGAAAACCCACAAATAGTTCAGTTTCTTCACGTTCGTACTCCCTTGTGTTCAGGAGTGTTCGATGCCACCATGTTTGATGAGTTTCCGCTGTTCAAAAGGTTTGCAGACCTCAAAACTTTATAAAACTCATCCCAGACTTCTGGTTTCTCGATTAATTCTTTTCGAGGACTAGGGACCAGTTTCAAATCAAATATGGTGTCTACGAAGTAAACACTAGCGACTAAATGATAGATGTTTTTCAATCCAACATGCACGAATGGAGAAGAAAAGGAATAAAAAGTGGAGATAGCCTGGAAACGTTCCTTTCCTTAATGTTTGTTGGGAGTCTATTAAAATAATATGGATGCACCATGATAATAAAAAGACCTTTTAGTGATGCATCTAAATGAAATTTTGGGAGTGATTGATGATCCAGTGCATCTATTAAAAACATGTTGGCTGCCGCTCTGGCTGCGTAACATGAAATTGTCTTTAAAGTATAAAGGAACTTCTCCGATCATGCACTTGTTAACTAACATTGCACAGTGCTTTTCCATAGTTTTTGTAAGAGGTGGCCAGCGTGGGTTCTCGATTATTATTTACGTGGCTATGTCAGGTTGAAAACCGTACACAATTTTTGCAGCTCTTCATTGCAGGCGTTCAAGAGTCATTATGTTAGTTCTTCCCAAGGGGCAAAAGCATGTATCACAATAGCTTAATATTGGTAACACCGTGGACAAATAGATCTTACCTGCTGCTTCCGTGGTTAAACAACCCCATAATGATACAGGAGGCCAAGTCTGCTGGCAACTTGTGACCTTACATAGCTTATGTGATCGTTGAAAGATAATATGATAGTATGACTCCTATATACTTGAGCGACTTTACTTGGTTGACTTCCTTCCCTTCAATGCAAAGCGGACTATAAGATTCAGATCTAATTAGCCTCCGCCAAGTTCCACATAAAACATACTCAGTTTTCTTTAAGTTGAGGAAGAGACTGTTCGCTGTTAACCAGTTAGAGACATTATTAAGATCAATCTTAAGTTCAACTGCAGTTGGTCAATGTTTGAAGCAGGAGTGGAAATAACAGTGTCGTCAGCATATAACATAACACTTGACAGACCAACAGATGAGGGAAGATCATTTATGTAAAGAATAAACATTAGAGGCCCTAACACGGAACCTTGAGGTACTCCACTACTAATGTTGGTGGCAGAAGAAAGGTGATTTTCAATGGACACGCTATGAGTCCTGTTAGTGAGATAACTCTCAAACCACAAGAGAGGCTGTTCTTGAATTCCATATCTGCACAACTTGTTTAAAAGACCATCGTGAGGAAAGGTATCAAAAGCCTTTTTCAGTTCAATAAACACTGCCCCCGTCAATAGCCCTTTGCCCATATGCCCAGGTAACGGCCAACTGAGTTGAATGATTTGCGCAAAAACCTGATTGATAAAGCGAGAGGAGAGAGTTTTCTGATAAGTAGCTATGCAGCTGATGGAAGATAGCTTTCTCCAGAATTTTCGATAGGATTGGTAAAGTTGATATAGGCCTGTTATTGTCTAGATCATCTTTGTTTCCGGATTTAAACAAGGGTACAACCTTTGCTTGCTTCCATTCAAACGGGACTGCACCGGTTTCAATGGGTGCGATTTTTTTCAAAAAGGTGGGTCTATGAAAACACCAATAACATAAAAAATAGTTTTCATCGGTTAAATCAAATATAATTATGTTATTACTGAATGATAGGAGAAAGTTTTCCGAAAGTTTCATTGCCATTGCGCCAAAGCCGAAAAAGTTATGACACAGTTGATGAATTCGCTTGGAATAACTACGGAGCCACCTTAAGCAGTGATATTACATGTAATACGGAAAACAAATTTAAAGGAAAGATCGAGGCGTTAAGAAACGAGAAGCTGTATATGGAGGTGTATCAACGACGGGAAAACCTTCGCTTCTATGGGATCGCAGAATCATCCAACACTCAAGGCGAGAATGTCAAAGAGGTGTTAGTTGATTTTATGCAGAATGAACGTGAGATCACTGAAACAGATTCATTTGAGTTTCAAGGAGTTCACCGCATTGGTAAGCACGACCCGTCGCAAGAAAAACCAAGACCTGTAATTGCTTGTTTTCTGCGTTACTCGGACAGAGAACGGGTCATGTTGAATGCAAAAAAGTTGAAAGGAAAGGATTTTGGAATATTGCCTGACCTTCTGAAAGAAATTGTGGGTCGTAGAAAGGAACTTATGCCAAAGTTTAAAGTGCCTATGAAGTAAAAAATATCTTAAGCTTATTTGAAAGCCCGTCAAAAATGGGGACGGATGGTGTTTTTCTTTTTTCAATAGCGGCATCGAAAATTCGAGGGCAATTCGTTTCGGTTTCGTTTTCTTTGAAAATTCGCTTTTATTCGCCACTTTTCGTCGAAATTCATCGAACTTCGTTGAAATTCGCTCTCATTACTTTTGCACAGTACTGTATACAACGTGATTCACACTTCTGATTCTCTTACAATGGACTACACTGCGAACTGTTATGCTGTGTTTCGATTTTTAAAGTGAGCCAGGTTCAATTTCCTATTGAAAAACTGGGATGTTATTTACATTTGAGGTAATTTTGCGCTGTTCCTCTCTTTCAGGTAATTTTGTGCCAATCTGTTATTCTGTCATTTTGTGCTTTGTTAAGGGCCCAATTTAAGCGATTCACGCACGCGCTTGCGCACGTTTCTAAGGAGGTGAAATTTCACTTCCGGTTACTTACATCAGCCTGCGCTTGGAAAATAAAAACAACTCAATACCGTAACTTACAAATTTGCATACATTTTAGATGTTTTCTTCCTTGTGTTTCACAGGATGCAAAATATAAAAGTACAAGCAAAGACAAAATAAGAGAAAAACAGAAAAACAAGAGCATAGGAAAGAAAAAAACTAACTTCGCGTGGCTTTGTTTGATCTTTCCAGAGTGCGCTGGTTGTGTAAACTGCTCGCTCTGATTGGGTAATTTCCAATATATATCGGGCGCACTTCCGGTTTCTTTAAATGCTAAAGGAAACACGGTTTTTCATTAAATTGAGTCTTTTTTGACAATTTTCGATTTAAAGCCAACGTTGGAAACATAGCTATGCATCCCTTTTTCAAAAGCATGCTTTTTTCAGAAAATTACGAATTTTTCAATATTTTGAAATTCTGTCAAAATCGGAGCTTTTAGAAATAAAACAAAATCTATGCATAGCATAATGAGGATTAAAATTAATATATTAAATCAATGAAAATAATCCTGATAAAGTAATTTGCTTGGGAGCCTTCCCGTTTTTTCAGTATTAGTCACATGACCAAGGGCGTGGCCTGATGACGTCATCCCTGGTGTTACTGGTCACGAAAAAGTTAAAACACCTGAAATATGGTAACCCTGACCTGACTAAAATGATGAGGTTATATGAGAATAAATTTTCCTTAGCAACAGCTCGAAAAGATCCGTTAATGGGCCCTTAAGCATTGTGAGGAATGTTTTTTGGGTTATTTCTTTTTAATTAAACTGAATTAATTGAACTGAATTGAAACAATCTAGTCATGGAAGGTGGAACAAGCTATTAACCCATTGACTCCTAAACCGGCCGTAACTGGCCGTGACGGACCTTGACCTTTGTTCCGCTTCTGACGTCATCAGCTTTGACCAAAATAGGAATCCCATTTATCCCAGTTCTACAGAAGGAAAAGAGCTTTCCAATGATACCCAGATGATATTGATTGGGCCAGTGGAGCTTGAAATATACAGGAAAACGCTTAGAATTTTCCGCCTAAAACTAGGAGGAAAATTTCCCTCACTTATCCTTGGCTACTCCATGTTGAGTATTTCCTGTCTCAATGATGCTTTCGTGGCAATTCTTGAACCGAAAGCAAGCCCAGTAAAAGGCCAACAAAAGCATGTAAAAGATATGAGGAAAGGAGAAAGGAAAAGCGAAAAATAAAAATAAAGAAATCGAAAAGCCTAAAGACGTGGGTCACTTTCTCGTCCAAAAACTATCTCGAAATTTTGATTTGTGCGCATGCCCGAGCTAAAATATCATTAAATGCGATACTAGTGAAAAACCTGGCATGCCTTCATTCTGCAAATGCATTTTGGAGAAATTTGAAGCATATTTAGACTATAACTGACTAGAAAATGTTCAAAATGTCTAAAAAACACAAAAATCTCCAGGAGTCAATGGGTTAAACCTTATTTGGAAACCAGATTGAGATACCAAATCCCTTAATTGCATGGCAATTTGTAAGTACAGGCAGCTTCATCAGCTGAGTGCATGCTCATTTCTCAAAAACTGCACTGAGGTTGGATGTCATATTACAGTACTGCTCAATAACATGTTGTCAACGTAAAACATTGGCATTACCATTGGAAGGCGTAAAAAAATTCGGTTTGTTTGTTGTTACATTTTATTAGCAATTAAGCATGTTAAATTAAATCCAGTGTAATTATATCTTTAGAAGTCGAAAGGGGAAGGAAGATCTTTGAGGAAATCATCAAGAACAGGGAACAGTAGTGTCACGCTAGAACACTTTACTGACTCAGGTATTATCTCTAAATATTGCAAAATTAACAATGTGCAGTGACAGGGCGGAAAAACGAAATACGACCTCCCGTTATAAGGACGCCAATGGATATATAAGCTCAATATTTTGTATACAAGCTCTTTAAGCGATAATTAAATTAAATGTCAAAATAACCTTGAGATATAAGGCCCTGTACTTTGGGAGAGGTGAGATTTTGATCAGCAAATAACACATCAGTTTTTCAAATTTCCCTGAGTAATTGTAAGTTTAGTAAAGATGAACAAAGTTTTGTACTACGTTTTGACCTGTGTTAACACAAATGTTACCCTCAATTTTGATGTAAAATGGCAAGTACAGTGTAAAATAATTATGAAAAAGGGTGCTTTAGCGTTTTTCTGCCCTGTCATGTGCAGTGTTGAAGCTGAGAACTTTATAAGTAAAAGCTGATTGAACAGTGATCAATCTGGAGATAGTAAATAACTACTAATATTAGCAATACTTAAACTGATTAGTATAAAGTATAATCATAAATGGGTTCATATGAAATGCAGATATATGTAGATGCACCATATTTTCTCTATTAAATGTTCAAATTGAACAACTTTAATCTCAGTTAATTTTTAATTTCGACACATACTGGTTAGATTTTCTTCTAACTATTTAACATTTTTTAACTAGGCCAATTTCTTATTAAGCTAGGGATTTTCCTTTTTCCCTTCTACACCCTACCATCTATACCCCTGGATCCTACAACTGCTACAGCTGTTAAGTGCTTTAGAATATTTATAACTTTAGTGCTATAGAACGTATTCACTCATGTGACCCCCCAAAAAAATCGAAAACTATTTAGTGGACAGAGTCAAGAAACTACGATATTATAGAAGATAAATCAAGAATACACTTCTCCAAGTTTCAGGTGTGTGCGTTATTCCAAACTTCAGATGAAATGTTCTGCACAAATTTACAGAGCCCAGTATGGAACAGCAACATGGCACCCTCAAATAGTGTAAACATCTGGAATTTACTTGGGTTATCTAGGTGACTGATTACCTGTACTGAACAAACAAATCTTTATATAAACACTTTTCCTAATATGTAATCTACTCAAATGGCTGAAATTTGTGAGATAAGTATGTATTTTTCAACAAACATGATCGCACCGCTATGTCACGCACCACCATAACTCTGAAATTCAAAATGCGCTGTTTTCCAAAGTTGAACACAGATATAAATTTAACACCTCGCATCCTTGATGAGTATAAAAAGTTTGGTGACTCTGGTTTTGGATTTTAGAATTTGATGATGTCACATGAATACGCTCAACAGAAATTTTAGCTATTATTATATTATAATTTATTATTATTATCATTACAGATGTTGCTCAAAAGTTGGGATTAAAAGGAACCAATGAAAAGTGGTCCACCGATTAAAAAACTTTGATAGGCCCTTGTGGAGTTCAGTACTCTGTAGGCTTATAATTTTATTTTATGTTTAATTAACTGTGTCATTTTGTTTGGAAGATGGATGTCTGGAATATCCAGGGCCCTCCACTTTGACAAGCTGGCCCTTAGACAGTATAATGCTTCCATGGCTGGCAATCACCATAACCCAACCACGAGCCCCCATGCAGTCTTCCAGGCACCTGCCACACTGAATAAACAGTGGAGAATGGGAAGGTGATGGGGGTAGATTTTGATGAATGAACAAAAGCTGCACTAAAAACTTGCTAATATGTTTTAAAGTCTTTGTTGTCTTATTAAAATCCTTATATTATTTCTGGATTTAGGACCGAAGTTTTATTTTCTCTAATTTATTGCCCTAGCCGGATTACTGGTGCTCAGGCTACTATCCCTTGGGTGGGTTCTTTTGCTTTGTTCATATTTCTTTCTTGCCATTTTGTTTTGTATTTTTGATTATTTCTTTGTTTCTGTATCCCCCCCAAAGGATGGCAGATAAGGAGTACTCCAAGCTTCTTATCACTATGGCAAAGATTGATAAAGCATCCAAGAAACAAGACCCACACACTATGGCCTACCCCTTCCCCTGACCCCTCACATCCTTGTTATGACTGCATTGTGTGTGATTTGCCAGAGTACATTGCTACCAGGGTCACCAAAGGTCAGCTCGCCCATACAGCAACCCTTGGTCTAGGCCACTTATGGCCCTGCCTCCTTACAAGAACTGTAGTGTTACTCACTTATAGTTCAGTGTTTATATTTAGTTGGGTGTCTCTCTTCTTTCTGCCAGTAGTTGTGTCTCCTTTTCTCCTGTGTTTCTCCTTTGTCCCTCTTTTCCTGGTGCTTTTCCTTCTGGTTCAGCCTCCCCCTCATTCCACTCCTGGAGGTTACCAGTGATTTCAACCTGTTAGCTTGAGGGCTTGAGAGTTGCTGGGTCTGCCCTTATGGTTCTGCTCTTAATACTTCTGTCCAGTATCCAATATAATTAACCTGCTAAAGCCATATCATGGGCGTAGCGACCACATACGCATGTACGCACATGCATAATTTATTTATTTATCTCATGCTTTGATTTATGAAAATTTTCCCTAGAAAACATGGGAAATGGCATTTCCCAGGTCCTAAAAGTAAAAATGTTCTGGGGAGCATGCCAGTGGCTCCCCAGTGGCTCATGCCTTCGGCGCTCGAGTAACATCTCTTTCCATGCGTACCTAGAGGGAAAACCATGCTACGCCCCTGCACATATCTAATGATAGTATGGACTTCATTTGATTGATGATTGAATAATTTTCAAGGCTGTTTTTAGTTTTTGGCCTTTCCTGGCCATAACCTCTTTACTGCTTGATTAGCCTGCTTTCTCATACATGTATTTATTCCTGGTCCTCTCTTGCGACTCGTGTCTTATTTTCCTTTTTCACATTTGTTTAACTAGGTGTGGGGGACTCTTTGGGATGCCTTTGACACGTTTAGCATCCATCATCCCTCCAGCCTTAATCTATTTGTCCAGTTAGAGCCATAACGTTGTGTGATAGTCATGGCTGCCCTTGACAGTCATCTGTCCAGCGGTTTCCTTGTTACCATTGTCCCCTGAAAGCGGAATAGTTAATAAGCAGATTTCTACCTTGACAATGCAAGATAGCTTACCCATTCATCTTACCTGTCCATGTTGGAATCTTCGATGGGGAGACATTAGACAGTTTTAGGATGGGTCTTACTTTTACCCTTGCCTTGTCTGGAAGTCAGCTTGGCCACATTGTGTCTCGTGTTGATTGGCATTCTGCTCTGCCTACTTTTTACTTGAGGCTTGCGCAGGTGCTTTGCTGGATCATCTGAGTTGCTTTCTGCCACAGACGCTGCAACTGATTTTGCCACCACTGAGCATGCCTACTTCTACAACCTCACAAACTTTGTATCTGCTTTCCCCCTGTTGCAGAATTGAGAAACTACACGAGGGTTTTAGATTAATTTAACATTGGATTGTTTCACTGGCAAAATCCTTTAATGTGTTTGAGTCTTGATGTTTATTTTAAGTTATCAGTGGTTATTTGTGTTACTTTTTGTGGTCGCCATTTTCTCCACATCTTTATGAGTGTGAAAGGAACTGCTGTGAATAGTTAGCTATTCTCACCAGTCCCTTGCAGAGTGAGTTTAAGATGTGAGTGGCTAATTAATTCATGTCACATTCATGTAACTAGGGTTCTCTGGCACAGATCCTTTCAGCTTGAGTCTCTCTTTTATGCTCACTCCTTCCACCCTGTAGGCTGTGTTCTCTTTTCTTTTATTTCAGTTTTTCTCTCCCTCTTCCACCCCATTTCCTTTCACATTTCCATGGTCACCATTTTCTCCATATCTTATACAAGCGTGGAAGGGACTGCTGTGAATAGTTAATGGTAGCTAAACTCTGAACTAAATGCTCCAGAGACCACCCTGCTCGAGCTCGCTGGCATAATAGCAAAATACACATAGCCTGCATCACAACTCTCACGCATTATGTGTGAGTCTCTTTCTCACTTGTGGGTTGAAAGCTTTGATTTCATGCCTACTCGCACCTAAAACAAAAACAAAGAGAAACAAAAAAATCGTAACTGCGAAGGAGGTTTGGATACCCGGTCTTAATTAGCATAGATTTTGACAACTTTATTTCTCCGTTTACTCCTTAGTTTTCGTTTCAATTGAGAAAATATATCAAACACTCGACACAGTGTTTCATCTGCTATCCAAAAACCTACTCTCTTCTTGCGGTTCTTGATGTTTGGATATCCCTGATGAAACATTGTCTCTTGTGTTTGGTATATTACATCTAACAGCATTTTATAAATTTAAATCATGTTGTTGTTCAACCTGAAAGCTGTGTTATATGAGGGTCCCGTATACCTCTTCTGAAAACAGTTTCACGCAAAAATAATTGGTCTTTTCACGCATCACAAAAAATCCGAGAAGCAGTTCACGGAAAAAGGCAAGCAATCACGTTTCATGTAAAAAAGCGATGTGTCATATAGAAATAAAAATTATTTCTATGTTTCGCAAAACATACAAATACAGTCATTACAAAAATGTATTTAGACATTTTACCTCACATTACTGAATGTGCCATCTTTTGGTAATTTCAGACTCTCGTTTTTGTAAAAAAAGAAACCAAAACACTTATTAACACTTGGCACTCCTGTGGGAGGCGCAGTGGCCTAATGGTTAGTGCGCTGGACTCCGGATCGGATGGTCCGGGTTCCAGCCTCTAGCCGGGGCACTATGTTGTGTTCTTGGGAAAGACACTTTACTCTCACAGTGCCTCTCTTCACCCAGGTGTACAAATGGGTACACGGTGAATTTACTGCTGGGGGTAACCCTGCGATGGACTAGGATCCCATCCAGGGCGGAGTAGAAATACTCTCTGTCGCTTCATGGTACAGAAACCAGGATAAGCTCCGGCCTGATGGGCCACTAGCCCCGAATGCAGACTTGCCTGCCTCCTGGTTCACTGTCGCTGTGGTTAGTTCTCAGTCCTCCACCTGGAATGGGCAGGCCGTGCACTTTTTAAATCTAGTCCTGTGTAATTTATGAGCTTTAATGGCACGAAAATCTCCAAAAAAGTGAAAAATTATTCCCGCAAAAGTCGTTGGTTCACAAATCACTCGTAAGTTAATGCATATTTCACGGATCACGACAAAATAGAAAACCAGTTTCCCGAGGACAGAAAAATATAGATTCACGAATCACGGAAAAAATAAATCCTCATTCACGCAAAAATGCCCATTCACGCGTCACGAAAAAAGTATAAAGGACCCTGTTATATTGTAGCACGACATCCATTATATTATGCAAGGCAAGGTCAAACGCCCTCAGTTCAAGTGTTTACACTTCTAGTGTTATTTTGAAAGAATGTCTGCATGCTCACTTGCATTCGGAAAATGAGTATTGGATGCTTATCAGCTAATTGTGATTGTTATATTTTTTGATGCGCTGATTAACTAGCTATGGTATATTGCATTTCCTGAGTTCTGATTGGTCTAGAGGCAATGGTATATGAGCTCATATACCATTGACCCACAAATATGGTAGGTGTATGCGTAAAAGAATGCATTTTTTGCAATGTTTGTACAATATTTTTTGGGCGTTTTTAATAAAACAATTATTCCACTCGTGCTTGTTGGATATGAGATGGTTGTAGCCAACCCGGTGCTACATGCCTCGTTGGCTATCTACCATCTTATATGCAATGTGCCCTCATGGAATAATTGTTAAATAGCTGGTTTAGCTTTCTGTGCCTCTATATATGATCCTGTAAGGGCAGTATTTCATACACTACCCTAAAAAGCAAGCTAAATGTGGTCTTTAATACCATAACCCTGTTCACAACAAACAGCTAACACTCAATCATCTCTCAGAAAGAATTTATAGCTGGTTTTATTGAGAGAAAGTATCCCTTATCATCAAATTTAGGTTAAAACCTCTCTTTATTAATTAGAATTTGCCTGGTTAAAAAATGCTAATTTAGCTGTTGTTAGAAAAGAATTAACTTGTTGAAATTAAAAATTAACTGAGACCAACAAAATTATAACTGCAAGACATGCAAGCAAAGTCAATTGTCGAAATCGTCACCTGATTTTCCAGTAGTGACATTGTCAATATTAGTGGTTATTTGGATGAGATGTCTGTCTTAGGAGTAAGCGCCCAGACAGGATTGTTGAAATTCAGTCTTGAGGAGTGAGTGTTGCCATGTTAAAAAATGACCACATTATTTGTTGTACAAACAAGTAATCATTATTTTTATTTATTTAACAGGACTTGGTGTTCAGCAGGGTCCCAGCTACTGGGTGATAATGATGGCTGTTATTTGTATTGTTGCTCTTATGTTACCAATGGAAAGTGACAAACATTCAGATCTACCACACTATCTGCTGTTATCTGTCAATCAGAAATTATTGGCTGCTTTTATCTTGGGTAAGCTGGGTGAAGCACATTAAACAATGTGCACCTAAAAAATATTTTTTTGGCTAAAATATACCTTTGCACAAGTTTGAAATGCATTGCACCATTCATTTATCCTTTTTGCCAAATTCTGGCTATTTATAGCATTCAAACGTTATGAAAAACTGTGCATCATTTGTTCCACGATCGAGTCAGAAGGGGCGTGGGTCTATTCCTGATTTGACGTCATAAAATGATTTGCATCGCATCAAGTCTTTGTAAACAGTTTGTGACGTCAAATCGGGAATAGACCCACGCCCCTTCTGACTCAGTCGTGGAACAAATGATGCACAGTTTATCGTAACTTTTGAATGCTATAAATAGTCAGAATTTGGTAAAAAGGTGCAATGCGTTTCAAATTGGTTCAAAGGTTTATTGTAGCGAAAAAATATTTTGGAGTTAGGTGCACTTCAAAGGGGTATCTTTGAGACCACTATTTTTAGTAGAAAGAAAAGGTAATGGTCAAACAAACGTGGCTTCCATGTTATACTTTTAACTTACCTTCTAGTAAACACGAAGAATAAATTTTTATTAGACAAAAGTAGTTGACACATTGATTTCAAATTGCAGTTTTTAAGGCATATCTATCACTCTTTTTCGGCTGTGGGCAAGATAGGGACGGGGACTTGGTGACGGGGACGCAAGGACGCTTGTTTGGGGATGCAGGATGCGTCCCCGCATGGGGATGTGAGATCAGGGATTTGAAACTGCTATCAAGGTAAAAAAGCGCATAATCCTGTCAATAAAATTATTTCTTTTTTAATGTAAAACAATATTACGTTGTGTTATAAATTTGTCACAATTTGTAATTTCCTAACATGCACACATTTGTTTGTCAATGTTTGTTTTGAGCAACTTCGCAAGTCTTTGTTAACGTGATATTATGGGCAGTCACTTAAAAAAAAACAAAATACGATTGATTTAAAATTTTGTATCCAGGTCAATCCTATCGGGTTCTCCCTTTTGCACGCTATCTGGCAGCTTGCTAAGGACAGCGGCTTCTCCTCAACGCAGGGATTCTCAAAGCATTGCATTGGAGAACTGTTGTGGTTAAGATATATGCAACTTCTTAGCTGGAAAACCTTCCTTAGAAGCTTCTAACTTTACACTTCAGTAGACATTTTTTCTTGCCCAGCCAGAGCTCAAGAGTTCAATGGATGGTCAACAGAAGGACTAGTGCGTCAACTGTGATTGCCATACCATTGTCTTTCGGAATTGTAAAATGACAAATAACACGTCACACCTTTGTTTCCTAACTTCTACAATAAGGTTGCTCCTTAGGGTAATCATTTATTGCGTTGCATGTGCTACTGTTATATTTTAAATGCTGTTTTTGTATTCGTTTGTACACCCAGTTCTCTAAAACTTATTAAATGCAATATGGAGTGATGAAATAGTGTTTTACTATCACCTTCGGTGAAATCTTCCAAAATTTTCACAGTACATAGGATCCAGCGGGATACCAATTTTAAACACGAAAAAGGTAGGGTTTGTCCAGACAGGGTTTTAGATTTTTGCAAATTTTTGTCTTTTCCCGCTACGAAATAACAGGTCTGATAGATCTTCCTGGAAAATGAGCTCTGGCTAAAGTAAGATATTTATTACTAGTCTGCCAAATTTTATGGACTGTCACTGAAGGAAACGCGAGAAAGTTCACTGTCAGTTTTGCTTTTTGTGCTCATGTTTACGTCATAAAAAATCGAAAAATACTGACGTTTTCCTTTGAGTGCGCACAGATTACTAAAGCTTTCGTTCTCAGCGCCATGCGATCGTAAAACTATAGGGAGCCACCTTAAAGCAAGGTATATTAAAGCAGGGGAGGCCTAATGGTTAATGTGATGGACTCTGGATCGGGTGGTCCGGGTTCAAGCCCTGGCCGGGGCATGCGTTGTGTTGTTGGGCAAGACACTTTACTCTCACAGTGCCCCTCTTCACCGAGGTATAAATGGTTACTGGCGAATTTACTGCTGGGAGGTAACCCTGCGATGGACTGGCATCCCATCCAGGCGGGAGTAGAAATACTCTCTGTCGCTTCATGCTACAGAAACCGGGATAAGCTCCGGCCTGATGGGCCACTACGCTGGAATGCAGACTTTAACTTTTATATTAAAGCAGGTAACCTTGACAGAAGTTTCGCATCCCCGTGTCCTCGATCTCGCATCCCCACGTCCCCGATCTTGCATCCCATGCGTCCCTGCATCCTACTTCCCCAAACACGCATCCTTGTGTCCCCGTCCCCAAGTTCCCGTCCCTGTTTTGACCACAGCCTATCATCTTGGGTTTCACTACATTCTGCCAAAGCACCCCCTTCCCCCCATCCAGAGTTAGATGATGCAGTGAATTACTCCGGGAAACAAACTAAAACAATGATAGGGACAGGAGGTGGAAATGAGGAGACGAGGGGTGAAGTGAGACTGTAGTTCAATAAAATGATAAATGTGTCAAAGCTTTTTTCACTCATTATCTGAAGTAAAAACGTTAAACATCTCAAAAACGACGTATAATGATTAATTAACCTGCTATACGATTTGTTTTCATTATGCATTCCACATTGTTGCCTTATTGAATTTGTTCTAATTAGAGTGACACAATCAAATTTGGCGATGATGTAGCAATAAGCATTAAGGAATGGAAAGAATTGAGGCGAAATTGTTTCTACTGCTTATACTGATGTGCAAATACCAAGAATTGGAAGAGAAATAAATGATGTTTGATCGAGCAACACATTTCCCAGTCTTTGGATGATAGCAATTTAGGACCACTGAAAACAAGAAACTGTGACAAGGTTGGGTGCCTGAATTATTGTTCAGTATTTCCAAAGGAACTGTGTATGCCTTAAATGACCTAAAATGAGCCAACATAATCTAAAATGACTTTAAATTGGTCTAATATGACCTACTAGGTCGGAAGAGCAGCAAATGAAAAAATGCCACGAAGTTTTCTCATTACCGGTACTTAATTTGGAAAAATAGGGGATCCATGGACCCGGTCCATAATTGATAATGGGGGTCCATGGACCTGGTCCGTTGAGGGGGGTCCATGTTTTGCCCTCTCCCATTTTTCCCTGGGGCAATACAGCATGTCTGATATCAGCATGTCCTACGAACAGAAAACTTCTCTGAAGAATCGGCCAAAAAATATCAAGAAGTGAATTCTAATTTACGATAGACAGAAGTTGATTTTCTAATATGGTGCAATGTCCACCACGAAGCTAAGACTGGGAGAGTAGCCATCCCTGTTAGAGCAAGCCTTTGTGTTTAAATTGGACAACATGATCTAAAACTCAGAGATTCAAAGAATAGTGCAGAATGCAATGGGACTAACAACTGATAATATCTTTGTAGATGTTTTAACACCAAACATGATACTTGGCCTTTTCTTTTCAGCACTAACATGATACTTTTGTTTTCTTGCAACATGACTTTTTTCTGCAAACACCGCAACATAGATAGTAGCTGCTTTGCTTTCAATAATAAAACAAAATTACAACATAAATATCACCGTTTTTTGGTAAGTAACGAACTTTCAGATGAGATGAGAAGAGCTAGGTTGTCTTGCTTTTCCGCATGAGTGATTTTCAGCACAAAGCTTCTTGTTTTGTGATTTATTAAACACATACAAGAATTTCTTCTTACTTTCCTGAGTAATTTTTTTTCTCTGAGAAACCAAAACACCTTTTTAATTTTTTTTTCAGCAAGAACATAATGTTAAAAATAAAAAAAATGAGCTCCAACTGGGAAGAGGACACAATGAAGCGGTTATTTTTAGCACCTTGGGTGATCATGAATTAAAACCCAACAACTCAATTTAGACCTTGATGAGCTCTACACCTGAGCCCAGGACTGTGGTCGTATGTTGTTGGTTACTGACTACCTTGTTTTAACAGCTCTCAATTGATATAACATGAATTTCCTATATCAAAGATGTAGATACCAAGCTAAGATTGACCTGTGTCATACGTCGTCCTTCGTGCCCGCGAGCCATGCCGCGAATCATTTTGACCATGAAAAATGGATACATGGGTCTGTTTGAGTGTGCATGGTGCTCCACGCAGCTCTGCTATTATTACTATTATTATTATTATTATTATTATTATTATTATTACTATTATTATTTAATTATTCACTGAAGGCGAAGTGAACATCGGCGAATATTCCCTGAGATGAATTAGTATAATTTCCAGAGGTGAACATCAAGAATGACATAATAAAGAACTAAAACATAGGGCCAAGATAGCATATTGCCAAAATAACAGGGAACGCATCAGGAGTTATCAAAGAAAATACTGTCAAAACAACAGGGAACAGATTAATGAGTATTGGCGATGCTATTATGCGAAGAACAAGGAACGTATCAATCAAAGACTTTAAATTGTGGAAGACTGGGACAGCCTGTCGCGTAGGACCAGCTCCATGTGGACACGAGTTCAGAAGAGGAAAGAGGATTACGGGACTTAGAAGTGAACCGATGTATTGCTGTAACGGATGGAAATAAGCCTGTTGAAAAGAAAACGATTGATTGGTCAACAGAACAATTATACATTTGATCGAAAGTATTAAATGTCAATCAATAAAAAGTATTGAACAAAATATTATGTTTTGCGCTTTCCACTTGAATCAACTATTTATGAGAGCCAAGAGAATCGTTCCCAAGGACCACGGACCGTGCTAAAATGCATCCTGGGACACACCAGGGTGGGGGATACCGTCATCCCTACAACCACAAGTAGTTTGCTAAAAATGCATCCTGGGACAAGTTAGGGTGGGGGGTAACCCCATCCCTACTGTTACTGTGTTTAAATATAAGTCAAACGTTCTTAGGCAATTACTTTGGGCCGACTCGTGTCAAATTGTTATTATACATTTTAATCCATGACGAAGTAACCGCTTTTCTTGCTTTTTCAAATGGAAGTATGTGCGAGTATAGACAAAATTAAGTAGTTAGCTAGAGGGCGGTAACCAACCCGTACCAATTTAATTAAGTGTCAGCTTAGTTGTCAATAGAGACTGAGATCGAAAAATTACACAAATATCCCCCCTACAAAACTCACGTCCAGGCACTACGCTCAGTTTGACCAAGTTTGACTAACTATGGTTTGACAAGACACACACTCTCCCTCACATTCCCCATCGCACATACACACGCGTCATTTAAAAAATTTTCCGGACTCCCCTAGATGGCTAATGTTCCCGCAACGCACACAGCACTTGCATTATTCCCTCCAATTGCAAATTTGCTGTGCGGTCCCAAATATCAGACTGTTCTTTTGAGTAAGGTGAAATTTCGCTTGTATGTAACAAGGTGACCATATGCTGGGGCTCCACTGTATTCCACGAGTGCACGTTGTATATGAGATGGTAGGTAGCCAATGAGGTGCATTGTGCTGAGTTGGCTGTAGCTATCTCATATTCAACAAGCACCAGTAAAATTTAACCCACTGACACCTGGAGATATTTGAAAAAAGCCCTTTTTTGTACATTTGTGATATTTTATGTTCAGTTGTGAGCTAAATCTTCTCCCAAATACTCAAAACTCCCTTTGCAACATGGAAACATGCCTGCCTTTCCATGAGCGTTGTGCTTTACGATATTGGTACTCGGGCATGCCCAATAGGCAAAAGTTGGTAACCTACATCGTCAGGCTGGCTTTTCGTCTTTTCCATTTTTTCTCTTTTCCTTTTTCTCCTTTTCTTGTTATTCTGCTGCAGTTGTTGGCCTACTACTGGGCTTGCCTTCAGTTTGAAAATTCCCGAGAAAGCGTCATCCAAACAGGAAATTCTTGCCATGGAGGGTAGTTGAGGCAATTTTTCCTCCGAGTTTTTCACTGAAATTTCTAAGCATTTCCGTGTGTATTTCGTGCTCAATTAACTCTGTCACTCAGATCTGGGAAAGATATTTGGAAAGATATGTACCTCCTGCAGAGATTGAGTATAGGTGATGCCTTTTTTTGTAAAAGATGATGACATCAGAAGCGGAACAAAGGGCAATGTTTGTCATATCTGGTTTTGGCCGTGACAAAAAATTTCAATTTTTGAGCTTCCCAGCTCTTCTCACTGACACATATGCTTACCATATTTGTAGAGTGTATCTTAAGTGTGATGATGGTGGATATTGTCGCAATAGTATCAATATACATCAATTGCAGCTGACCGATATTCTGCGATATACCTTAAGTAACGATAATTCGGTCCAAGTCTTGCAAAGCGCTGCATAATGACAACTTTCCTTCTGTGAAAAGCGCTTCGTTGACAATTTGTTGAAGGAGATATTCCACGCGATTTCGCAGGATAATTGTTAAATATATACCTCTCTGTAATCGCCATTTTCATTGGTCTGCTGAAAGCGGGCGATGTAGCAGCTCTCGTAAGGTTTCACACAAATGGCTCGATATCCTGCGTGAAAACAATAAAACAAACAACAGGAACAATGCTGCTAGCCCCTAAAATAATAACAACTGCTACACTTAATTTGAGGACCAGTAGAATTACAAGCTTCCGAGAGATGCTACACTACTGCTGAAAGTACCACCTCTATTGTTTTGCAGGTCTAAGGGCCATTGTTGTGTTGTTTCTCTATTGTTGTTGCGAGCAATGGCCTGTCTCGTTCCGCAAGGAAGTGCGTGTCCCTTCCTCTCTCCTGAGTGCGATGATAGTGGATATTATCATGTTACAATTAGAATCTGCTAGAGTCTACTTAGTTCCTCCCTTCTTCTTTTCTGAGTGCAATACATTTGTTTTGAACACTCACTCTGTCCCTCTTCACTCCTGCCCCGAGCGAAGAGGGATGGCTGTATTCACAGGCTATCACTTTGCTCATATTGTTGATTTCTTAAGAGGTTTGAGAATTAACGTTTCATCCATATTGTTTCTTTTCAGGTCTTATAACAATGGCCATCCTTAAGATGTGAGTTTATTTCAACTCATGTGCTGTGCTTGCAGGAATGAGAATGGGCACACTTATGACACCAAGATGCATGGCAACCACTTCAATGCTCTTTAGAAAAACTTAAACCAATGAAATACAAGAACAATGTCAGAAACATGTGTTATAATTTTAATATAATGCATCAGTAATTGTAATTTTGCAGCTCATCTAAAAAATATTAAGAATTTATAAAAGTAATTGAACGAAAATAGCAACAATTTGCAAATTATATACAACTACAGGATATCACCATTCAGTAGTTTGTGTACTGCTTGCATTGTTCACAGTATAAAATTTTATGTGTTTTTAGAAAATAAATGTTTTATTTATTTTAATGTTATAATTTGAATTAGACAGTACAGGACAAGTAACTACTGGGGAAAGGGATAACTTTGGGCAACTCATTATTATTATAGAGGGGATACGTTTCTAAAGAAACTGTGGTGCTGCGTCGGTGGGAAGTATAACAATATAATTTGGTTTTATCAACTGGGTTGATAATGTCAATTGGCCACCGTAAAGAGATTCAAGTGCTGACGTTTCGAGCGTTAGCCCTTCGTCGGAGCGAATCAAGGAATTGTGCGTCGTGTGTCTTTATATACAGAAAGATGGAGCTTCGCTATTGGCTGGTGCCTGGTAACGTGAAAACTTGGGAATAAATTAGTTGAATGAAAAGCGTTCGTTGATACCGTGAGGATTAAGAGTGCCGATTTGAAAAATAAATTTTTGTTTTAGAGTTTTACGGCTTTCCGTGTTTCCTTGGTGAAGGGAAAGGCCGCAGACTGCCATATGTTGCTTAGAATGATTTGGGAGATTGAAGTGTCTCGCGACCGGTTTCGATGCATTTTTGTCGTCTTTCTCTACGTCACGAAGGTGTTCTCGGAATCGGTCGCCAAGTCGTCTCCATGTTTCGCCGATGTATAACTTTTTGCAAAGAGTGCAAGTTATACAGTAGATGGCATTGGCTGAGGTACAGGTGAAATGATCAGTGATTTTGATAGATCGCTTGGGTCCCGATATTTTGTCAACGTTGTGAATGAAAGGGCATGTTTTGCATCGTGCGCGAGCGCATTTAAAAGTTCCGGGTTAATCACTAGTTTGGAATGCACTTCTGACTAAAAAGTTACCTATGTTTTTGTCGCGTTTAAATGAAATTAATGGAGGTTGCGAAAAGATTCTACCAGTGTCGGGATCATTTTGAAGTAATTTAAAGTTTTTGAGAATGATGGATTTAACTGCGTGGTTGTGAGGGTGAAATGTGAGGGTGAATGGAATTCTATCGTTGTTTTCTCTCTGTGACGTTTGTAGTGCTGACTGTCGATCAATTTGCTGGGCGCGATGATGGCCCGCTTGAACAACAGAAGCAGGATAGCCGCGTTTGTCGAAGAAATTGCACATTTCCTCTGATTTTAAGGAAAAATCAGAGTCGTCACTACAAAGACGGCGAAGTCTAAGAAACTGAGAATAAGGAATGGCATTCTTGACATGTGATGGATGTGAAGATGAATACAACAAATAGCTATGATGTATTCAAACTTTTCAATATCTAACTTTTCAATAGTGTGACATTTCCTCAATATCTAACTTTGCAATAGTGTGACATTTCCTGGTTTACCTCTGTGTAAAAACCTGTGACTTTTTCTTTGTTTTTGAGCTATTTGTTTTTAGGTTATTTGTTGTCTTGTTCATTTTAAGATTCAACCTTCCGGCTACCACAGGTAGCCAAAGCTTCTGAAACGACGGAATATAAATATTAAAAATGTTAGGTACAAATATTCATGGATATTATTGTACTTATTTTACATCCCCGTGCTTGCTTTGTTATGCATATAAAAATAACCGTTGCATTTTACATGTAGGAAAAACCCTTACAAGGCGAGGGGAAAGGTGAGTTAGGTGCGAAATTGCCGGGATATATCGTTTATCGGATATTTTTAGGTGATATATTTCCGATATTTAAGCAATAGAGGACTTTTTCCTTGTTTTCTTCGCCTCGTCTAATTAAACATGAGGGGTTTGGGAGAATTCGAGACAGTTATACAAACCCGAGACGCAGTCGAGCGTTTGCATAACTTTCTCTATTGCTTTTATAAAATATTTCTCAAAAATACGCGTGAAACTAAAACGTCACAACCGTGTTTAAATACTCTCATCTAAACACACCATTGACAGCGTGCGTGGTTTATTGATCTTACGCCACGACGGCGGCCTCATGAGCTGCACACAAATAGACCAATTTCGTTATTTTAAAATTCAGCCTAAAACAATAGACCTCAGCACGAGGCTCTGGGGTATAAATTATAGAGCTCTTACCATTTGCACGGTTATTCCGGGATGAATTCAAATGGAACAGCTAATTCCGGTGGAATTTTTTCGGGTAAAAGGTGATACCTTTCGAGGTATTACCTTTTCCTCGGTTTGACCGGAATTTCCGGAAATTTCTGTATCATTTGCCCATAAACCTTGTGCCAGGCCCCTTACGCAACATTTCCAAGAAGAAATGTGAGATGGCGGGAACGTTCGTCAGATGAATCTTCACAGATTGTTTATTCCTGTGGCAGCCGTTTCTTTCCATCGCCACTGTTATCACAGCGAGCCCATACAAGCAGTGCGTCTGAATGTTTGAAATATAAAGAAATGTATGGGAACATTGAAAGCGTCCTACTATCGAAAGCTTATTTCGAGTAATGCTTATTTTTTTGGTTGAAATAAACGTGAACTTGCCTCAGGTGTTGTATTTTGTCGTCCCTCGGCTCAAAATGGCGAATTTGAGCGATTTGGAGGGTTTTGCGATGACTGTTGCTTCGCCGTCGCAGTCTTTTCCGTCTTTGTGCTCACGCGCCCACGAGCAATACCGCTAGCCATGATAACCAATAGACCAATTTCGATATTTTAATATTCAGACTAAAACAATAGACTTCACTACGAGGCTCCGGGGAATAAATCCCACAAACTCTCCAATTTATACCCCGGAGCCTCGTGCTGAGGTCTATTGTTTTAGGCTGAATTTTAAAATATCGAAATTGGTCTATTGCATTGCATCATTACTTGTAGAGATATGCTATATTTTGTGTTATTACACCCATACGATCACACCTTATGACGTCATCAGTACCTAATTTGCATAATTCGAAAATCTTGAATATTTCTGGAATGAGAGGAGATATCACAAAAAGGAAAACGCCATTCTTTTCATTTTTAAAAGCCTTTCAAATAAGCTTATTTTTCAATAGCTCGTTTTTTCATTTCATAAGCACTTTAAAGAGTGTCGAAGTAGTATAGGAGTTGGGGGAATAAGCGCATTTTGCCATCAGCCGATTTTGCGCTCATTTTCCACCAACTGATTTTGCGCTCATTTTCCACCAGCTGATTTTGTGTGAGATTTTCCATCAGCTGATTTTGCGCTCATTTTCCATCAGCTGATATTGTGTTGATGTTGGTGACGTAACACCACAACTGTGGCGTGACGTCATGACTTGTTCCACCAGCTGATTTAGTATTTTTAATTAATCAAAATCCTCATTATTATATTCATAATCTGTTTATATCATTTGTTCGAACATCCTATCAAATGACTTATTATGTCTGAGATAAGATTGTCTTACTTCTTTTTGTACATCTTTTATTGATCTATTTCTAAG
Organism: Blastomussa wellsi; assembly: GCA_947652115.1. Classification (NCBI taxonomy): domain Eukaryota; kingdom Metazoa; phylum Cnidaria; class Anthozoa; order Scleractinia; family Plerogyridae; genus Blastomussa; species Blastomussa wellsi. The sequence goes on along the minus strand of OX393570.1, from coordinate 14,097,283 downwards.
ATCATCATCACTTTCATCTATTCCATAATAATCATTATATTTATATCTCATTAAAATTCTATCACATATTAATTTGTCTAATAGATCATTCCATTTTTCATCTTTTTTTATTTCATTATCTATATGTTTATGTGTATTTAAATGACTTTTTTTACTATTTAATTTGTAATCTTTATTACAAATTTCACCTACCCAATATTCAAAAGTTTTTGCCATTATATATTCTATATATATTTTTATATAATAATATATAAGATGAATTATACTAATAGACTTAATTGTTATGATAAATATTATGATGATCTAATAATTGGCGATGAAATCATAAAGTGAAGCGAAATAAAAAGGGATATAAAGATTTAGCGTGTTATTATTATAATAAGATGTATTGTAACTCTATAATTCATAATGAACTAAGTAAAACTGAAGTTATGTGTCCTTTTTGTGATAAACAGTTGACGCATTATAGTAATAATATGGAAAATGAAAAATGTTGCGATAATCAAAATGTCATTGATTTAAATGGCATGAATACATGTATAAGTTGTGGTTTAGTTGATGGTTATAACTTCACAATGAATAAGTTTAATTTCTATGAAAATATGTATAAAATGAAAAGGAAATCTATATATAATCGCAAATACCATATTGAGAATTTGATTAATAAATTATATTTTAATAATAATGTTCAAGTAACTTATAATCAAAGGGAACGGATTTATAAAGTATTCAATGAGATTGATAATGTTCTACATTTAGTTAATAATAGTCGTAAACGAATGATTAATATTAAATTTATAATCATAGAACTGTTTAAGATGATGAATATTCATTATAAAGATATCACTTCAACAAAATCAAAAAAGACACTAGCATTTTATAATAAATATTGGAACGAAATAATGAATCTAATTGGTGATGAAATTAAATCTATTCTTCAGGACTAAATATCTGATCATATTTTTTATAAAATTTATCAACAACAGGTCCAATATCAATAACATAACTATCAATATTATTCATTGAATTAATTAAACATTCTCTATCAAATTCACCTAATCTCATTGCATATTTTATCATAATTAATAGATGATTATAACTTTGATAAGCATATGTTGAATTTTGTATTTTCAAATCAAGGTCTTTATGCTTCATCCAACCTTGGATTAGAAGTGCTGTCGTACTAATAGCAATCAAACTTATACCACCCGTTGCTAAAGAAGAGGCTATACCTCCAGAAGCAAAGATGATAGACAGTGAGTTCCCCAACAATTTCCATTTTTTAAAGTGTTTTACAGCTTGTTTATATACCCAACACTTTCTATGATATGTGTGGTAGTATGATTTTAATTCCTTTATCTGATCTTCTGTCAGTTTGTTTGATATGTGATTCCAGTTAAATATGCTTTTATGTTGATCTTTCATATATAATATATTATATTTTCTTCCATCATATAATATATTATATATTCTTCCATCATATTATATATTATCTATACTTTCATCAATTTGTTCAATAACATCCTCAACTTCATCTATTGTTTTTCTGCAGCAAAGAATGAAATCTTTTACTTTCTTCAACCAAATTCTTATCTTTTCAGTTTTCATATATCAATTGATTATATAAAGTATGTTCCTCTAAATTTCTCGAGAAATAATATTTTATGGAATTCAGGATCATTTACAGCATAAAAATTGTGGCTGCATCCAATACGTTGAACATGTTGTGAGAATATGAATCTGAATCTACTAAAGTTAACATTTATATTAAATGTTTCATTGATAAAAACAGCGTTATCACATATACAAATCTGCCAAAGATTATTTCTTTTTGCAAACCATAGAATTAATTGTTTATTTTCATAATTTAATGATATTGATCTGATAAATTCCTTTACACCAAATTTAAATTTTAATCTATCTCTATAAATTTGTATATAGCCGACATTACCAACCTCAACAAAGTTAATGAATTGAATTTTTTCACCATGCTTAAAAGTGATCATTAACGTTATATCACTATTTAAATCTATAGTATTATTCAGGTGAAGATACGCGTCTAACGCAAAACCATTAGATTTATCAAAATCATCTAACTCTTTTCCTTGGAAAAAAATCAATCGATTATTTATTTTAGTAACAATAGCGCCATTTGCGGTTTTATTTATATTAAACATATTTGGGTCAAGACAATCAAACCAATACTCAAATAAATCTTCATAATAGCTTTTATTTTGTTTTTTATTGATTAAATCATTCAATTTTGTTTCAAGACTCAAACAGTATGCAACAAGTTGTTTATAATTAACAGCTCCAGAATCAACAGTATCTTCTTTTATCCCAATAATTTCTTTACTACCCATATCAATAACTTCATTCATTACAATCTTACCATCACCAACAGTCCATAAAGCATCATAAATACTTGGTGCCACATTTGATTGAATCCCTTTAACGCCATAAAATAGTATGTATGTCTGAAGTTTTGTAGTATATGATATCCCAGTTTTCATTTTCATAATAACATCGATATATAAATAGTTGTTTCCAATATTTTGTGTTTTAGTGAACTGAACAATCAATCTGACATAATTATTAAAGACTTTTTTAAAAACATGAATCGTTTCAATGGTACTGACACCATTGATAGATATAGTATCACGATCGATACTGTTATCAGTCCAAATAAGTTCAAAAGCCATTGTGTAATCATTGTTAGGTAAAACGTATAGATTAACCGCTATTCTCGAACTATAATATCCTTTATTCAAGTCCAAAAGTAGTTTTGTGTCAACAGCATTTTTATTTATTGAATGAGGACTTGATTGCACAGTCACCATATCTCCAAATTCTATGTCATCTTCTTCAGTTAATTGTCCACCAGGATTATCCATAATATATTTGAAAACATTTAATCTGTTGGAAGCGGTTACATGTGATTGACTCACATGATCTTCCATATACTTTTTAGTGGTTAAATCATTATCATTTGTTGGATTTGCTGAATTGATTATTTTGTGAGTATTATTAAAGTTTATATTACCATTCATATTTCCGCCTGATATGTTGAGTTTTACTGCAACTTGATTATCAACATACGATTTATTAGCACCATGACGTGCAGCAGAAGGATTAGCCATTCCGACAACTTTATTATTGTTCATGTCTAATACCCCAAAAATATCAAGAGTGCCATTGATGGAATCGCCTGATTTGCTTACCTTTGTATTTAGTTGAGTGTTTATCCATTGTTTAGTAGCAGCGTCTTGATCATCAATAGGATCTTTTAGGTTTATTATCTTTTTTTGGTTCATGTCAAGATCTGCAAGCATCTTATTCTCACCGAGAACTGACAATGAGATCAAATCAACATACGCTTTATTTGCTACTTGTAAATTTGTGGAAGGACTACTGACGTTGTTTATGTGTTTGTTGTTCAAGGTCGCCCGTCATTTGTTTTGATCCATCAAGAGGTAATAAACTATTACTGGTCAGGTCGACATATTTTTTGCTCACCAAATCATTATCTTCAAAAAGCCCATCATGATATGGTTCTGTGTTTCTAATAACATATTGATTTAAATCAAAATAATTACCATCTTTGCCTTTTTTGAGGAATTTACTATTGAGGTATTCTTTATTAACACCCGACTTCAGATCTGTTACGTAGTGATCATAACTATCATCCTCAGCGACATCTGGAAGGGTTTCAAGATTCATAATCGATTTCTTATTCATATCGTAATTTCCATTATCTGTCAGTTTAAAGCCGATTCCAGCAGGGCCTCTTTTACCATCTTTAGAAACATTAATATGACCAATATGATTAGAATAATTTTTTACATCATTCATAAAACCCATGTATATATTAATGGTTTAGATATTTCCATAAAAGTTTCTCTTAACTGTTTTCATTGGTTTGTTAACATAACAGAAAGAGAATGGTTTTCTGACTGCTTTACATACTGTGCTTTATTGATTCCTAGTTCTTGAGATATCATATTTAGTTCTTTTGAAGATGGAAAATCATAAAGACAAAAATGACTACAATTCAGTCTGATTGATCTAGGACAATCAAAAAATAACTGGGTGAGATATATCACAGAGCAGTTTTTATGCCGTCCTTGAATGAAATAGTCAACGATAGGCTTTTGTACCTTTTCACAAACATAATCATCAAATATGATAACTCTTTGCATATCAGTATCTTGAAGTTGGTCGACGGGTATGATTTCATCATTGTTATGTTCACGACAAACTGTACGCCATGTTTGTCACAACCTCGTCCATTTTTTATTACCCATCATGCCTTATGAACTTACAGGGTAACATACTATGACGCATACATGACATCTCCCTTTCTTTTTTTGTTTTTTTTTTTGATTAAGGCACATCTGAACTTGATCAAAGCTTAGTAATCATAAGGCCTAACAGGAAACAATAAAACATGAAAAAAATAAGTCTCTGTCCATGGTTCATGTTGTTAACTAGTGTTCATAGCCAACAAAAAAAATAAAGTACAGGCTGTAGTGGCAAACTATTGTTCATAGTCCTTGAGGTAAGCAGGCTGCCTGACTAATCTTCCAGAACGAGTATGCACTGCAGGTTTCTGTGCTTGCTGAGCTTGTATCTCAGCAGTAGGAACAGGTGCTTTACTGACTTTAGAAGAGTGAGTATTTGGTAACTCCTTGGTTTGTGCTTGAGCAGACTCTCTTAGTGTGTCTTGCGAAGCTCGGCATTTGTTTAGGTGTCTGCGATTTCTCCGATACTTCTGACCTTCGGGCGTTTGAACGATGTATGATCTGGGTGTGTGATGCTTACTGATCACGGTGGCAGGCACCCACTTGTTTTTATGCTGTAATGTGACCTTGTCACCATTGAAGAGGGGTGTCAGCTCTTTACTACTATGTTAGTAGTATAGGTGGCTCAATGGGGTTGTAACCAATCACAGAGCAGCTCAGAGCACACGTGACGCGTCTCGACCAATCAGAAAGCGTCTCACAAAATTACCCATGAGACTTGCTTTTTTTAGCGGTCGTAGTTCCAAGATGGCGGTGCGCCCATACGTGGAAAACTGCGCCCCAGACCTCTACGTAGGTTCTGGACCCGTCTCACGGATTTCCAGGGCTAATCGATAAAAATCGATAATGGGATGACGTCATGGCTTTCCGGTCCCTCCTTTCGCTAGATGGGGCACTCCTCTTTGGAGTTAAAAATGAGGAGGAGAAACACAGATTGATTTTTTAGTGGATTTGAAATGGAAAATCATGAATAGACTGCTTAAACCTCGCTGATGAAGGATTCATCTATCCTTTTACGGCCTTGAAGACATGATGTCATGGCGCTTACAAACGTGTTTTGAATTCGAATCACGGACCTGTACACGAAGTTAATTAGGCTTTTCAAGACTTTTGAACACAAAATGGTAATGTACAATGTTGCTTCTAATTTGTATGGAAGTTTTAGAAAGATCGGTAAAGCCACTGAATTATGAATTGAATGCAAAAGCCGTATGCTAAAATTTGAACTTTCCACTTTTAGCATGAAGCCGAGTGAAGTTTGAATAAACTAATTACGCATGCAGAATTGCACGGCTTTGAAATGTTCTATATTTTGATATTTTGAGTACATTTCGTGGGTTCATCTTCAATGACATTTAATTTGAAGCAAAGTTTATTTGAAGTTTCTATCATATTTCAATCTTTTGTTTAAAATTTTAGCCTTTTTGGAGCGAACAGATTTGGCACTTGCACGCACATGCTTATCTGATTGAGACGTCCCGCCGCTTTCATTTATTTAAGCGCTTTCAGTGTCGCCGGAACTATTTACAAATTGAACGCAACGATATATGAGCGAGTGCTACATAGAATAGAATAAATAAAAATAAATAATTAAAATAGAATAAAATCACACAGAGATTTTTTCAAAATTGTGTAATAAACGGCAAATAGTCGACAAACAGAACGAACGGATAGCAGAAATAACGGGCAAACTGAGCAACCGTCACACTTGCTTTTAATACTGAACTCAAAGTACAGTCGAGTGTTTTCGCGCCAAAAACTGTCACGTGACCTACTATTACATCATCCCCTCCTTCTAAAGGGTCGACACTGTGACTTTAACAATGGTAACGACACTACCCTGTTTAAAGTTCTAGAAAAATGTTCACTTGGCTTAACATTTACTAGAGAGATGTCACTGTCCGGTAGTCCTGAGGTTTTGTAACAACCTCACTTTAAACTCAATGTTTCAATATGTCCTTGATCCTCAGCTGTCGAGCTTTTTGCACATAATCTGATTTAAAACGGAGTACTCGATTTTCCTGCTCCTGGAAGAAAGCCCTGAGACCTTCAACCTTGTTCTTGAGGGCCATGGGATAACCAGAAGAACATACCGTGTTAAGTTCCCAGTCTCCATAGCGATCCGGGGGGCGTGTTACTCTCTTTGGGCGTGAAGCAGCTGGTGGTGGTCTTTGGGCAGTTGGGTCAGGCCTGCCAACTCTCTCCTCGGCCTGCCCCACATCACCGTCCGCGACAAGTGTACTCTCCAATCCATTCTCCTGCCTTGTATAAGTGGTGCTCTCTTCTACGTCACCCTCTGCACCAGGGTTGGCCTGAGCAGAAAGACCAGGGTCAACGTCTCCTACTTGACTTCCTGGAGGCGAAATGCCTTCTGGCTGATGGTCATCTGACTGATGAGTTCCATCAAGGTTGCCCACTTCATTCGCTGTCGATACATCAACCTTGCGACTTCCATTGTACTCAGGGTCCTGGATTGCTTGTTGTCCGGTCACTACTGGCTCTGGTATGGGAAGGCAGAAGTCTGGAAGTTCATCTTCATCTCTATCTTCACTAAGGTCATCCCCACAATTGGTGCCTCGCCTCTCTAGAGATTTAAGAACTGTTCCCCTCTCCTTCTCTTTGTTGCCCCGCTCGCGGCCACTCTGATTCTTCTGACTCACTTGCACCTCTGGTTGCCTACGTTGGTATAGCTTTAGGTTATCGAAATGGACAACCTTAGAGCGGCTTACAGGATCTTGTGGTCTCTTGATGCGGTAGTTGACCTCAGTTGTACGTGCCAACACTTCATAGGGCCCCTTCCATTTTCGGTGAAATTTGGCCGCCTCACCAGGTTTCAGCTGCGGGTCGAACAGGAATACCTGGTCCCCGGGTTGGTAGAGGCGCTCCTTCACTCCTCGGTCGAAGTACTCTTTCTGGCGCTTTTGTGCTGTTTTCAGGTGCTGACGGACATCCTGGAACGCATCGGAGAGTTGATTCTTCAACTTTGAGACGTACTCTCCATACCGATCAGGGGCTGCGTCGTCTGGATTACCCACCATGACATCTAGGGGAAGTCCCATTTCCCGGCCAAACATAAGGGTAAATGGGGTGTACCCGGTTGAGATGTGCTCACTACTTCGGTATGCCATCATACAAGGCCCAAGGTGTTGGTCCCATGTGTCAGGATCACTTTCCACTTTTGCCATTAACAGCCCCTTGATACTCTTGTTGGCATTCTCCACCTGTCCATTCCCAGCTGGGTGATATGGGGTTGTTCTGGTTTTTCTGATTTCGAGCATTTGACAAAGCTCACTAAAGAGGTGGGATTCAAAATTGCGTCCTTGGTCAGAATGGATGGTATCGGGTGCGCCATACCGATAAACCCAGTTGTCCACCAGTACTCGTGCACACGTTTTGGCTCTTTGATTTGGTATGGCGTAGGCTTCTACCCACTTTGTAAATGAACACTGGACAGTCAGAATGTAACGGTTTCCACGTTTGGTTCTGGGAAGTGGACCAATGATATCAATGTGAAGTCGCTGGAAAGGGTAAGATGAAGGGATGGGGCGGAGCGGTGCCTTAGGCGCTTTCCTGGGGGGCTTGCACGCAGCACAGGTTAAACAAGCGGTACAGTAATCTTTCACAGTCTTTGCAAGACCGGGTCTCCAGAATCTGGCTTGGAGTTTCCGTAGCGTTTTGAGCTGGCCAAGGTGGCTCCCCTCCACCCCATCATGTAGCCGTTGCAGTGCTGGTTTTACCAGAGGTTCCGGGAGGACGATTCTGGGTTTCAGGTTCGTTGACTCCTCCTTTGGGCGAATTCGCAGTACATTGTCCTTTAACTCGAGTAGTTCGTGTTGTGCCCATATTGCCCTAGAGATGGGGCTGAAACGGAGAAGTTCGCCAGGCGATGGTTTGGGTTGGCCTTCTTCCATCCTTGCAATCACTGGGCTAATATCCGGGTCACTGCGTTGAGCCTGAGCAATTTCGGCCGTTGCCCATGAAAATGTTCTTTCCGGGGTCTCGGACGTCCCCTCTTTCTCCTTGCTCTGTCGCAGGAATGCTGCTGAAACATATTCAGTATCACCACATGATGGACAACTTCCATGTTTTCGTCTAGGCCTCCGGGACAGTGCATCGGCGTTAGCATGACTGATCCCAGGACGGTGCTCAACAGTGAAGTCATATTCTTGGAGCCTTTCCAGCCACCGTGCTACCTGTCCCTCTGGTTGTTTAAACGACATCAGCCACTTTAAGGCATGATGGTCTGTTCGCACGAGAAACTTTCGCCCAAGAAGGTAATAACGGAAGTGATCAATGAAGTCAACCAGGGCAAGCATCTCAAGACGGGTTGCACAATAATTTCTCTCATGGCAGTGTAATGCACGACTTCCGTAAGCAAGAACACGCTCTGTGCCATCAGATTGCATTTGCGAGAGCACGGCACCAATACCATGACCACTACTTGCATCAGTATCAAGGATGAATTGGCCACTGGTTTCACTGAAATCTGGATAGGCTAATACTGGTGGGTTCATGAGGTGATGTTTCAGTTCGCAGAAGGCTTTCTCTTGTTGGGGTCGCCACTTGAACTCTACTCCTTTCCTTGTCAAATAGTTTAGTGGTTCTGCTTTTGCAGAAAAACTGGGGATGAATCGTCTGTAGTATGTTACAAGGCCCAAGAACCCTTTCAGCTCGGAAATACTTGTTGGAGTAGGCCAGTCACGGACAGCAGCTACTTTATCGGGATCGGTTTGTATCCCCTCAGCCGAAACAACGTGCCCCAAGAAAGAAACTTGACGTTGAAGAAAGATGCACTTTGATGATTTTAATTTCAGCCCGGCCTCTCGCAGCCTTTCAAAGACAGAGCGAAGGCGAGACAAGTGTTCCTCAAAGGTGCCCGACATGATGATGATGTCATCTAGGTAGACCAAACACTCTTTCCAGGTCAGACCTTGTAATGCAAGATTCATCAGCCGGGTAAATGTTCCAGGTCCATTGGTTACCCCAAAGGGCAAACAGGTCCACTGAAACTGACCCCGATGTGTGACAAACGCAGTTTTTGGGCGGTCTCTTTTTGCGACAGGAACTTGCCAGTACCCTGAGGCAAGGTCAAGGCAGCTAAACCACTTTGCACCACCCAAGGATTCCAAGATGTCATCTGACCTCGGAAGGGGTTGAGCATCTTTAACAGTTACGGAGTTAAGCTTCCTGTAGTCTATGCACAGGCGATAGCCTCCATCGTGCTTTTTGGCCAACACAATGGGGCTACTCCAGGGGCTGTTGGATGGTTCAATTCTCCCCTGTGCTAAGAGGTCTGAGAGCTGTCTGTCGACCTCATCTCGTTTGAATGGAGGGAGTCGACGAGGTGCTTGCTTGACTGGAGTGGCTGAACCGGTGTCAATGGTGTGTTCTAACAAATCAGTGCGACCTAAATTGCCATTCCCCGTGGCGAACAAATCTCTATATTCTTCTAGCAGGCCATTAAACGATTGCTTCTCCCCCTCTGAAAGTCCAGAAAAGTCAGCACGGATCTCTTGTTTCACGACAGGTGGGTCGGAGGGGGGCATTTCTACTCTAGGATCCTGTTTTGTCTCCCTTTCTGAAGGTTTTTCTTCCAAATCAAACAAATTTACTGAAGCATCGACACGATCAAGAGGATAAAACTGAGCCACAGTTTGACCTGGCCTTAACAACATGGTTTGGTCTGAGAAGTTTGCCATACGAATGGGAGTTTTTCCTTCCTTCGGAACGATCAGGGAGCGTGCTATGCAGAATCTACTTGTAAGCTTTTCGGCTGTGTTTTTCCGGTGTCCTTCCAGGATCCCTGGAGTCCCATTGTTCCGCTCGAATCCAGGTTCCAATTTTCCACACAAAACAACTTCGGTGCCCGCTTTCAACTCAACTTCCTCTTCAACTACAACACGGCATACGCTTGGGGCCTTTCGCTCATAAAAGATTGGAATTTCTTCACCCTGAACCACGAGCGTTCCAACATCGTACAAGATTTGGCAAGATTCCCGTTCAAAGAAATCCGATCCCAGAATACATGCGTGAGGGATGTCACGAACAACCAACATAGGTACTCGGAATAATGAATTTCCGAAGCGCACGTTTATTACTGTTCTGCCCTGTACAGCTAACTTTTCTCCATTTGCAACCGTCAGCGACGCATTGAACTTTTGAAGCTTTTCCGGGCGGTATTGACCACTCTTCTTCCATGTTTCTTCGTTTAGAATGCTCGACGTCGCGCCGGTATCCAAAAGGAGCGACACACGAGTGTGATTAATCAGACCAGAAACATAAACACCGCGGCCGCTCAAAACAAACAAATTTTCCTCTCTACACGCCTTGTCGTCGCTCGAACTTCGGGTCTTTGAGTCGTTCAAGGGGACTGGTTGACCCTCGGCAGGCCCCTCTGTCCGTTTCCCGATGAACTGAGACAATCGCGAGCGTAATTCTGACAACGATAACATCTGACTCTTGAAGATCCCGCAACTGGGCGTCTGCGTGGTTCTTGCTGTTGTTTTTAACCTCTCGAGCCGCGAATTGATGGATGCCATTAAGCCCTTGAGCTCTGAAACTTCGAGGGTGTTATTTTCCTCCATGACATTTAGCTGCGGTCGAGGTGGTTTATTTTCAGCTGAATTACGCGAAGCTACGCGGGCACTCTCGAGTTGTCGCACCAGCCGAACGGCGGCTGAAAGGCTTTCGGGTTGTTTAATAAACAACTGTTCACGACATCCATCACTACAGCGAACACCTTCCAAAAACCGATCTTTCGCTATTTCCTCTTTGAAGCGGTAGTCAGCATCAGGGTAGGCGTTCTCAGCTAGTTCCAGAAGATTATCAGCGTACATTTCAAAGTCCTCGTTGCTGTCTTGTTGCCGAGCTCGAAGAAGCAGTTTGTAATCCCCCGGGGATTTTCCTGAGTCAAACCGAGTCACAACACGTTGCAAAAAAACTTGATACGAAGCACTCTCGGGAATTCTGAGAAGTTGGACGGCTCTGTACGCTGTTTGGTCCAGCAAAGTGACCAGAAATGCTTTCTTCTTCGATTCAGGGATGCTAGCCAACTTGGAATATTCATCAAATTGCGACAGCCATACCTTGAAATTCTGACCGAGCGAATACGGTTTTGGCTGCTTTAGAGCAACATTTCTGCTGATTGAATCGCCAGAACTTGGTTTATCCGAAGATTGCTTGAAAGCCTGGGTCATTGCACTTATCAGTTCGTTTATCATAGCACCAGTTCCTTCTTGCGGCGGAGTTGAAGTCGTTTCGGTTTTCACCTCGTGGCCACCAATGGCTCCCTACTCGTCGGGCGCGTGGGAAGGTATTTTCGGTTTGGCTCCACCGTAATCATCAGTCGCTTCATCCTTTGCACTCATAGTGATCCCAACCGCTGCCACCAATGTAATAAACGGCAAATAGTCGACAAACAGAACGAACGGATAGCAGAAATAACGGGCAAACTGAGCAACCGTTACACTTGCTTTTAATACTGAACTCAAAGTACAGTCGAGTGTTTTCGCGCCAAAAACTGTCACGTGACCTACTATTACAATTGTTTTAATTACAATTCTAATATCATACATTGCATTTCTAAAGTTTACAAAACGTGACAATCGCTTGCAAAATAAAAGTCCAATTCTCCTATCATACATTGCATTTCTAAACGCGACAATGCAAAATAAAAGTCTTCACAAATTTTATAGTAGCGTGTGCTACATCAACAAATCACAGATGTTGTTTTGTTTACAAAATAAAAGTCTTCACAAATTTTATACGTTTGAGTGCTTTTTCAAGATTCTCACCTAGAAACACGGTTGTAAAGTTCCACTCCTCAATATCGTAATATTCTCCATAAATGGAACCGCAGCAAGTCAAGAAAACGCGACCACCCCACTTGGTTACTATGTCGCCCCATTTTATTTCTTTCACGAACTTCTCATGATCAGCGTTGTGCACTCTGTGAAGAGGTTGTGTACACGTGGGAGGTTCCTGGCCACAGACTACACAGCATGAAGGTAAATTTCCACAAGACATGACTGATAAAATAAAACAAAAATCAAAAAAAAAAAAAAAAATAGTAATGCAATAAAATGTTCCATCAAGGGTCCATAAAATGCAGATCAACGGTCCATAAAATGTTCCACAATTAAGAGTTCAATTTATCGAAGGCCTCTGCCCATCTCAGCAAATCGACCCACAAAGAAAGCACTTCAGGGTCATCTGAAGTAGCATCCCAGGATATCTGAATTATCCTATCAAGGAACCACGGCCCATCTTCAATCAGATCAACCATGTCTTGGTAACGGGTACCTTTGCAATTTTCTTTATCTGCGTCCAACTTCCATTCCATCAAAGCAGTCGCTTCTTCATATGTGTCCAACAACAGTTGCTTTTCAACTCTCTCACTCATCCTCAAAGGGTAACTGGTGGTGTGGGATGGAAAGCGAATGCCTTATATACATTCAAAACAGGTCACGTGATAGCAAGGGTATGGGGGGGGGGGGGGGTGGGGGGGTCTCCCCCTCATGAGAGGTTCAACACACTCTATAAGGAACTCACTTGTTGAAGAACAAATTTTTTAATTGCAAACGATGTAAATATTTTTTTCGAACTACAACAATTGTCAATAAAAGACTTTATTACAACTTGAGTTTTTTCTTGGCTTGCATGATACGTCTCACGATGCGTTCTGTCATGGTTTTCTTGCCGGGTAACTTGTTGATCGCACTTATCATCTTAGCGTCCGCTACCCACTTGTCTTGTAGGTTCTTTGCACGAGAATAATCGATGTCGTGGGTTCTTGCAATCCGATCCAGACGATTGATGCCCTTGTCGCCTCGTTTGAGTCTCTTTTTCAAATGAGTGCCAGGTCCCATGAACTGATATCCGGGCCAATGAAATTCCATGCCGGTTTTTGCCAGTAATTTCTGGATGTCGAATCCCCCTCCACTAGTCGTCGTCTTCCTCTTCCTCGTACGACTCTTCTTCTTCGTCGGTTTCGTCATACTCGGGCTCTAAAGGACGTCTCAGTTTCTTGCCTTTGTGCCAATCTTCCCACTCGGGTGCCGGTTTCAATCGCTCGGCTTCTGTTTTTCTCTTCCTCTTGAACAGACCTGTCAGTTTTTCTTTGAAAGTCGTTTTTGGTGGTCCTTGGTCTGCGTGGGACGTGGACGGTGTGGCAGGTTTTCGTTTGATCGTTTTCTTGCGTGGAACTGATTTGGATTGCGTCGAGGATTCCTTTTTAACGACGACGGCGGGCGTTACTGCTGTTGCTGCTGCAGCAGCTGTCGCCTTGTTGGCTTTGACGATTTGTTTCAACATGTTTTCCAAGGGAGCGTTTAAGAGCACGTCGTCGTCGTCGTCGTCATCGTCGGGTGCACTGCGAACGGTCACAGGTCCTCGTCGGATGCGTCGGCCGAGTTTACCCACTTCCTTGGCAATCGGTTTGGTTTTCTTCACGGCCAGACCCGGAGGTAAGTGTTTCTCCAACAATTGTTTCTCGGCAGACAATCGAGCCGCCTTGTTCAATAGCGCGCTCTGTGTCAACTTGCCTTTGTAGTGGTTCGTCAATCGGTCGAACTCCGAGGACGGGATCATGAGCACTTCTCGCGTCATCGGCACACTCCTGGCACAACTCGCGCATTTTACCTTCGGCTACGACTCTGCAGTCGGGACACAAACGTTCGTCCGCGTACTTCCAGGAGGTGTGTTGGCGGCGTATATCGTGGTAGGCTTTATACCAATGGTCTCTGTTTTCTTCCACGCGTTCCAAACGTTCTCGTAGCTCTCTCGTTTCCGACAATAGGTAGGCCACGCGTTGCTTCCACCCTTTTAACCGCTCTTGCAGTGACATGCTTTGAAGACGTTGCGGAGGTCGTAACTTCTGTATCGCTCGTTCGCTCACCAGGATGTTTCTCTTGAGCAGATTCAAGACCATTTCGCTGACGGCGTTGATCTGATCGGCATTGACGTGCATCAACATGTCTTGTCGCCTGTACCGGTCCGCCTCGTTCAGGATGGACGTCAGGAAACGTTTCTCCTTACGTAACAGTCTCATCATACTTCCCACGGAGCAGAGCGTCTTTTGTAACTACCCGTGACACCCTTGGCACCCATTCTTTTATACCTCTTGTCCTTTCCGAGTTTGTACCCGATCGTCGCAGCGTTCTTGAGTATACTGAGCAATGCACCGCCTCGTTGTCGTCTTCTGCGTCGTGTCTTAGTCCTCCTCCTTTTCATCTCACAAAACCTTTTACGATGCGCGAGATGACTTTGGCCTGTTTCTTGGCTCCAGAACTCAAGTGGGACCGCGTGAGGGGTTTTCGTTTTCTTTTTCTTCTTCTTCTTTCTAACGCTTCCAATCCTTTTTTCGCACCGTACCCTGCAGCTCCGGACAGAGCACCCGCTGCTATGGCCTTTCCTCCGGCCACCAAAGCTGGAATGAGTGCCGCCAGGGGAAAGAGTCCTCCTTTTTGTCTCTTTCGCGTTGTTCTTCTACCACGACCTGTTCGTCTCCCCTTCATTGCCGAAACTGATTCTCACACCGTCGTGCTCTCGCCTTTATCCACGTGATCGTAACGAAATGTTTTTTCGTAGTCTCGAATGCACTTGTCGGACACGGGCGGGGTGAAATCGGTGATGGTGTCGTCCAAGGTTTGCATCTTGATTAAGAATCCGTCCAACTCGTCCATGGGAAGACCTCGTGCGTAGGTTCTCAACTCGATTAACGTCTTGTCGTAGGTGGTGTAGGCAAAACGACACATGTCGACTTTGAACGAAAACTTTTTGAAATCGTTCCATCCCTTGACCACGGTACCTGCCGCCGACAAACAAGCGATCAGGATACTGTTTTCCAACACAGAACCCACGACGATGCCTGCTGCCACTACGATTAAAGCCAACGCGTTCAAACAACCGTGAAATCGTTTGAAATGGTAAAACATCTGACGATGACACCACCATTGACGATGGTAAAACGCAAAGAGTCCGTCCAACTTGTACAATAATTTGCGGTCCAAGGGGCACTTGGCGTGGGTCCCGTTCAAGAGTGAGACCTGTCGTTCCATCTCAATCGCTCACTCGCGTAGAAGTGCGTCGCACGCTGGGTCTGCCTCCGTCTTTGTAGGTCGTGGTGATGGTGTTGGTGGTCGTGATGCCGGCGATGCGTCGTCCAGCTGCCGATTGACTTTGATCGTTTAACAACAGTTGCAATTGTCGCTGCAAGTCGTCTTGATTCATTCTCGGCGGTCTTCTAGGTGTACTGTTGTTGCTGCTGCTGCTGCTACTACTGCTACTACTCGAGGGAAGACGCCTACGAGGGCTCTTGTGCGGGACCGTGGGTCTCGCGGGTTGTGTACCTACGCCTGCCGGAGAAGGAGTCGAGAAAACGGGTGCGGGTGGAGAACCTACGCCAGGCGTGCCGTAGGCGTTTTGCATCATCTGGTCCACGTGTGCGGGACTCAAGGCAGCCATGATGTCTTGGTCTCGTAGGTCGTCCATGGCTTGCAACTGTTGACGATCCACTGCAGACGGATCCAAACGATCCAAATCGACGGTGTCGATGGGATGAGGGCTCAAAGGCGACATGTTTAACGCCATGTGAATGAGGTCTCCCATCGACGGTACGTCGGGAGATCTGCCCACGCCCACCGAAGGTAACACTTCCTCAGCCATCGCGTAACGAGTGAATCAATTCTCTGAAGTGAGTCTCGTTATATGCTCGTACCAGATCGTCCACGTCCTCCCACGTCTTACACGTCGTCACCAATCGCGTCATGGCGTCTCGATCCATGTCGTCGGGCTTCATCTGGCTCAAGTGTCGCCTGCATCGGTGCAGGAACCTGCACCACGACACGTCGCGTAGCTGCATCACAGATAGTTATGGGTCCTCGTCTTCTTCGAACTGATAACATCGCACGTATCCCTCGTCTTTTAACAAGTGGCTGAGGAGTCGTCGATCGTCGCTGCTGGCAGGATGCAAGTCCAAGACCATGTAACCGAAAGGCTTGTCCGTCACTCGTCTGTACCGGTCGTGCACGTCTTTCCACTTATTCGGAAACGCTTGAAGCACCAAGTTTCGAAATCCCAATTGGTCGCGAGGGTTCTTGAACGCTACCACGTAATGCGCGTTTCTGGAAATGCTCTTGGCGTACTTGCCGGGCGGGAACATGTCTTGACACAAGTACAACACCGTGATGTTTTGATGATGAGAGTGTTTGGTGAATAGATCGAGCACGCGTTTGTCGCTGCCTCCTTCATCCATCAAATCGTCCATCACCAGTACACCTCCTTTGGGAAACCACTTTTTCAAATCGTTCGTGTCTGGAATGCCTTCGTGGAATTTGATGCCTCTTCGCTGCATGTCCTCGAATTTGTCCTGCCACGCGCCGTAACAGTATCGTACGACCTTGGGAGACGACGACCCGAACAAGTCGGCGTTTTCCGTCAAGAGTTTGGAAGTGAAGACCGTCTTACCGCAGCCCGACGGTCCCACGATCAAGATGCTGCACGGACAGTTGAAGGTGAACGGGTCTCCTCGATCCATGGATACAGAGTGACTACAGGGTTCGTTTTCACACCTCTTTATTCGAAAAACAAATGATTTACACCACCGTGCGATCGCACGGTGTTCTGAACGTGAGGTCGTTTACAAACGTCTTGCCATCCTAAGGCTCTTACTATTTTTTCTCGCAACATCTGGCCTACTTGGTGGTCGTTGGCCGCGTAATCGTGTTTGGAGAATCGATTTACAAAGTATTGCATGCTTTCGTTTCTGGCTTTCGAACTCAAATACAACAGGGCGTAATCGTCGCAACTCTTGCTGAACAACGACTGTAAACTCTGTCCGTTTCGGATCACGTACTTCCAATGTGTCTTTAACCACGCTTGCAACGGTCCCGCGGTCTGGTACGCCTCCAGAGGTAACGCGTAACTGTCCATCACCTCGCACACGTTGCCTTCGGTCCACAGGGAGATCCAATGGCGACCCGGTAAGTCGGACGGATCCGTGTTGACGATGTAACCCCGAGGCACGTCTTTGCGAGGGGTCGACGGTAATTCGTCGCAGGCCACGGTCCCGTGAAAATGCGGTTTCAACACGGGGTCTGCTTCTGCCAAATGGTCCAACTGCACGTTGTTCAGGGCCACGCGTTCCATCAGCGTTCGTACACGTTGTACAGGACGGCTTTGTTGGCGTCGACTTCTAACAAGTTTTCGAATTCGCCGTACACCACGACGGTGATGTTGACTCCTGGATTGGCACCGAAATTCAGGACCAGCTGCACCTCTCCGCTCTGTTTGGGATTCAAAATGGGACTGTCCAAACATCCGTTGGCCGCGTTGTCAAATACGAACTTCGTGCTGTTCCTGCCTTGTCCCCATTCCTCGCTCCTCACCATGTTTCCTTTCTTTCGGCACAGACACCCCGTGGCTTGCAGGAACCTGAAGTATCCTCTCAGATCCTTGCTGTCGTCGTCGTGCACCAGTTCCAACGTCTCGTACGGGTACTCTTCTCCTCTCACCAATTGACGAATGCTGCTCAAACCGAATTTCTGGAAATTGAAGGGGTTGGTGACCAACGTGCCGGTGAAAGCCGCCGTCGACACCATACCCACCACCAAACGATTGGGGATGCGTCCTTGAAACAGGTTGTTGATCTCGAAGCGTTGTTGGTTGCCTTGCATGTTGTAGGTCCTGATTTCGCCTCTCACGGTGGTGTAGCTGACGGGTTTCCGGGTCGTTCTCTGT
This sequence comes from Blastomussa wellsi, assembly GCA_947652115.1. Classification (NCBI taxonomy): domain Eukaryota; kingdom Metazoa; phylum Cnidaria; class Anthozoa; order Scleractinia; family Plerogyridae; genus Blastomussa; species Blastomussa wellsi. Next base: position 14,079,245 of record OX393570.1, on the reverse strand, counting down.
TTGTTTTCCAATTCCAAGTACACGGAGGGATTGAGTCTCAGTTGACAGAGGTACAGTCTGACTTTGACGTCTTGGCTGGTGAGTCGAGCCGCAGGTTGCCCTGCGACACCCACGGTGAACAGATCTGGGTTGTTGAAGTACATCTGGATCTGGAGTTGCACGCCTGGCACCAAGACCTTGTCCATGTGAAACACTTCGATGTGGGGCGTGAAGCGCAACACGTGCACGGTACCTCCTAGGTACTTGGCTCTTTCTGCTTTCAGGGCTTTCACGGTTTCTTGTTGAGTGGTAGTCAGAGCTTCGAAGTCGGCGTGAGGTGCGGCATCGTCCAGGTTGTTGGCCGTCAACGTGTCGGGACAGTCGATGCCGTTGTACCAGCCTTGAGGTTTCAAGATGGTGTCGCCGTCGTCTCTGTCGTGGTTCAGCAACGTTTCGAGGTAGGCCTTGTAATGGTACGTGTCGGTCTGAGGACTGATCAAGGTTCCGTTGAGTTTGACGTTGATCTGTTTGAACAAGGTGTGTGCTAAGTTGTTGACGGGAAACACGTTGTCTGCCACTGCGTAATCATGGTTCATACAGACCTGAGACCTTTCTATTCAAGGACTTTTCCAGGACTTTTCCAGGACTTTCAACCCATATTCAAGGAGTCCATTTGCACATGCACTATATCACTTTTTTACAGTTACTCAAAAAAAAAAACAATTTCTGTAAATGGAAATAATGTCACAGCCTGTTCACCTCCAGTTCTGCTGTTGTTTTTGTGCCTTTCACTTCTCATGTGCGATTTCAATGCAGACTCTCCCATGTTTGAAATGTCGATCACTCGATCGCAGCATTTGCACAAGGCTTTTTTCCTGTCAGCTTTAAATGCAGTCAACCAGCCTTTGTACTGGGAATTAAGTTCCCACTGCTTATTGTACATACAGTTTCCTCTTTGACCTTTGCCTCCTTTTGAATTCATTTAGACACAAGAAACAAGACCAGGGGTGAATAAATTTCGAACTTCACGCTTCGTTTCCCTCGTGGTTTTATTTGCTAAGAGGGGGGTTGATCAATGCAACATGGCAAACCCCATTGAAGGCGCGGTTACTTAGGTACTTTGAATAAGAAACACTGAATCGTCCTACTATGAAAAGCTTTGCCGTTTTTGAGACGTTAGTCTAACGGTGAGTTTCTCAACTGATGTTAGACGCAATCTTTTCAATATTTTGATGTCAAAATGAACTTATTTTGCTAAATCCTCAAGTATTCAAGGACTTTTTCATAAAATTCAAGCACTGCTTCTTCAAATTCAAGGAGTTTTCAAGGAGAAAATCATTTTCAAGGAGTTTTCCAGGACCTAGCCGTTTTTCAAGGAGTATTCCAGGCCCGTGCGAACCATGGTAATTGGTACCGTCCGCCACTTTCTTCAACCTCAATTCCACTTCGAAGTAACTGCGACTCAAATCGATGTAATCTTCTTGCGGATCGACCTGAAAGTCCACGGGGTTGATCCCTGTGGTAAAGGTCTGGATGGGCACCATGCGAAAACTGGAGATGCTGACATCGGTGGGTGGGACGCGGAACAGATCCAATTTGGGATTGGACACGCCCGCCGATCCGGTCAGAGGCACGAGATCTGTCATCGTTTTCGTTTGCGTTGACGTCTGGGAATGAACGTACCTCCGCGTTGACCTCGCTTTTTTATAGGATACTGTCGCTGCAGTTGTTTCACCAAGTCGGACCAAAACGTCCCACCTCGTTGACTTATTTTCCTTATCCGTTTCACGCGTCTGGAATAGATGGGATTCATCACGAACCAAACAGATCGTTGAGGCCTCTCTTGAGTCTCTTGCTGGCTTCTCTTTCTATCTTACGTTTCACCGTACGTTTCGCTCCTCTCTTGGCTCCGGCCACGGCAGCGGAAATGTTGACGGGTAGACCCAACGGACCCCTTTTTAAACCTCGCCAACCTTCTCGGGCGGTGGAGGAAAGGATGTCTTTGAAGAAACCGGTGCCGTCTTGGTCGGGTACGTAGCGCGTCAAACTACCTCCTCTCATTCTCGTTTGAAATGCAACGTCAAGATGGTCCTGCCTTCAACACCGAATGTGGTCAAGGGGCCGTTCGTCTCGTACACTTGCGTTTCGATAATGTCTAACGTGTCCTTGCGCACCGGAATATATTGTACGTGGAGCGGTTCGAAGTAAGTGCTGCCTTGTCCTTTTCTCACGTAGTTGACTTCTCGCAACAGATCGGTGACTTGATCGCCCACCACCGAACTCTGGGCCACGTCCGAGTACACGAACAGAGATCGTGACGTCGTGGTCCCCAACACGTGTCCAAATGCTTTGTTCAAGTTGATGAATCGCCAGTTACAGTAATAGCTCAATTTGAGAAACTCTCCACTACTATCCGACAATGTAGGATTTCCCGCAAAACTTTTCACGTCGGCATAATTGATGTTGATGTTGGGGATGGTGTCTGACTCAAATTCCATGAGGAGATTCGGTCCCAACTTACTTTCATCTTCAGACAACCACCCCATCTTGGCGGCCAGGTGTTTGTTGATCTGGAATGCAGGAGGTTCTCCTTTTCGGGTGATGTCTTTGTTGTCCATGACCAATTCGTCTCCTTCCCACTTGAACTGTATGTACGAGCGCTTGTTGTCTATCGGACTGGTATATTTGCTACCCAGCTTTGGACCACCGTAGGCTGTGAATTTTTTCTGATCGTAGAAATTCACCACGCTTTTCATGAATTCCACACCGTTCATCGTAGAAAACACGTTGTTCAAGTCGTGGAGATTCACTTTGCTGGTCCCGACGGTGAATCGGTTGCCCTGATAAGGTTTATTGTCGTTGTCTCTGACCCACTTGTACGTGAAGAGGATGGTCTCGGGATCGTCGGTCACGGACGGAATGGTCACTTTGGCATCGGGTAAGGAAATGCTGCTCAATCCCACTTTCCAACCTTGTCCTTCCAACCTTGTCCTTGTCGAATGGGATTGGGTAGTCACACCTTGAAGTGATTGTTCGCGTTGTCGGGATATTCGCCGCGACTGCTGTCGCTGGGTAACGTGAGGTAAAACTCTTCACCAGGCATACTTGAAATGTAACGTCACCACGGTGTTCCCGGGTTCGAAGTGAACGTCGGTGTCGTCGTCCTCCTCCTTCACGACGATCTCGATAATGTCCAAGAGTTCTCCGCGTACGGGCATATATCGAACGTGTTGCATCTCGTAGCCGCGTCAGTCCAATTAGTACGGAATGTCCCCAAGAGATTCGTCATGCGTACGCCCACGGGGATGCTTTCCACCACGCTGGAGTGTACGAACAGTTGGCGTCGATTGGACCCGAAGGCTCTTTCGTAACTTTCGTCCAGGTACGAAAACACCCAATTGCAGAAACAGCTCAATTGGAGGGCATCGTTGTCCACTTTGTAAAATTCGTCGTTGCCTTCCACGATGTCGGTGGCACCGGGCACGGTGTCGTCGGGAAAGTCTTTGCGTAAATTGTCACCCAGGACGTAGACGGGAGCATCGGGCGGACCCGTCACCTCGATCCATCCCATGTCTCGGGCCAATCGAAATCCCACGAACACGGCCGGGTAACGCTGGGCGTCCCCCGTGAATGTGTCGCGGTTGTCCAAGACGAATTCATCTTGGTCAAACACGAGTCGGGTGTACAATTTCTCTCCATCGTCTCGTCTCAGGTCGGCGTCCACCACGTCCACGTCTTGCAACGTCTTGTAGTAGAGACGTCTCACGGCTTGTAGGAGTTGGGTACCGCTAGCGATGTTGGGGTGCAACCGTTCCAGAACGTCACGCGTGATCTCCAACGTCGTGTCGTCCGCACCAGCGTAAGTTCCGTCGCCGTACTTCAAGTGCCACTCGAAACGGAACAAGAAGGGATCTTTCAAGTCCACTCGACGGGGCGCTTTGGGCACGTGAATGTCCGTCATGCCCACTTTCCAACCGGGTTCCTTGAACTGCATCAGGTACGGGAGTCTGTTCTTGAAACGGTTGGCTCGGTTGTCCGGAAATTCGAACCGATTCGAACCGCTCGTCAACTTGACGTAAAAGTCTTTCATCGTGTCACCAGAGCTTTCTTGTCGATCCAGCTATCGTATTTGATTGGCCATCCTTTCCAACGCACCAGGACTTTTGTACCTTTTCGTTTCAGAATCTTTTCCACCCTGAACAGGTCGTCGTCTCCCACCGACACTTTTTGCAAATCCTGCTTGTAAAACGTGCCTTTCAGAGGAGTGCCGTCGTATTCGTCCAACTCGTAAGTGGTAAGACGTGGTCCCAGCTTCACTCGGCGTACCACGAACACTTCCTCCGTCCATCCGGGCAAGTAACCTTTCTGAAAAGGACGAAATTTCGTGTTGAGACGTACCTTGTCGCCCACTTTGAATTCGCTGCCGTGACGTCTTCTTTTTTTCTTCTTGGCGTACAACACGTTCCACACGGCTTCTTGGTTGGCCGAGTTCACTTTGGCGGGTGCCATGCCGATGCTTCGGTGAAACGAGACGTTGTACCCTTTCACCAAGGCGGGCAGCACTTTGGTGTAATTCGTCGTGTTCGCGGCAGTGAAGTACCTGTACATGCGTTCCTTCAGGGTGCGGTTGAACCTCTCGACGATGCTGGCTTTGGTGTCTCCGGCCGTGGAAAAAAGATGGATGCCTCGACGTTTCGCGAACTCTGCAAAGGTCTTGTTGTAAAATTCTTTACCGTCGTCCGTCTGTAAATTGATCGGTTTTCTACCTTTGGCTCGCTTCAAGATCTTGGCGAAGGCTTCCGTCACGGCTTTCCCCGTCTTGTTTTTGACTGGTTCTACCCACGCGTACTTGGAAAGAGCGTCCACGACCGTCAGCAGGTACCTGTACCCTTTGTTTTCTCTCGCGATGTTTTGCACCTCGATCAGGTCGGCCACCCATTGCTCGTCCATGCCGAACACCAACACGGGTAAGGTGGGGTAACGTCTCCTTCTGGGTTTGTGTAACGTGTACGCGAGTTCCGTTTCCAAGAGTTTCCTGACTTTAGTCGGGTCGAGTCGGTGGGCTCTGGCAAACCGATGCACGCCTCCCAAACTACCCGGTTTGGAAGGATCGACGTAGTTCTGCAATGCTCGTTTCATGTGGTCGCCAGAATGGAGGTCAGTCGTACCGTGCAATCCCGTACCAGGTCGTCGCGTTGCGTCAACAGACAATTGAACCAATCGAATGCGTGGGGTTGGTACCTCAACCACATTATGTAGACGGCGAAACGAAAGGGTTTGTTTTGTACGTCGGCCTCGTCGAAAACATGCAAGGGATCGTGGACGGGATCTAAGGGAACCGTGATCCCTTGTCCGTATTTGAGATAGACGCGTAGACACACGTCTTTCACCCAACACCAGTACGCTTCGCTATTCATGACTCGAATGAAGACAACAGGGTAAACAATGAACTTTTATTCACAAAAAAAAGGCACCCTTGACGTAGCAACACCCTACGTCGTTACAAGACGATCTAAATTCTCTTAATTCCTTATCGTACAAGTTCATTTCACTGGCTTCTAAAGCGTCCCATTCTTCTCTGCAAATGTCGCATCCGTAGTCGCGCACCAGGGTCCTGGTCTTGGCGAACCAGAATTCGCTCGTCTCTCTTTCCGCGTACAACAGTCGGACGAGTCTGTCGCACAGTCGTTTGTAATCGTAGGTGTCCTCCACCTTCAGATCGAAGGGGTTCACTATATCGTCCTCGATCAGATCGCGTGCCGTAGTCAAACAACTGAACAGAGATTCCAGGGCGTGCACGGCAGAGAACGACAGAGCGACCTCGTCGCCGGTGACGATGACGGCGTCACCTTCCAAATCAGGCTTGTCGCAGATCACGAATTTGTTTTGCGCGTGATGATACTCGAACCACCTGTGCTGGAACAAGTACACGTCGTACATCCCTTTGACGAACGCCCAATGTTTGTCGAACCAGTCTGGGTTATGGAGATGTAAGCGTTCCTCGGTCAGTTCGTACTCGCTGAACGGGATGTGACAAATGTCGAACAAGAAGGCGGTCGTGTGGTCGTCCGGTTTCACGTCGTCCAGTGTGGAGAAGGTGGCCATTTGGGCGTAAAGGTCCGGATCGTTCACGAGTCCTTCGACTTTGGTGTTGTTGGTGTAGAAGCGTCTGGTGTCGAAAACCATACTTTAAACTTTTCAAAGGTGTCGCACTCGTAAGGCACGACACGCACTTCAAAGTCGAAGGCTTTTTGCCCCGTCTTGGTCTGTAACTTTTTGAGTGTCTTTGTCACCTCTGCTTTCACTTCTTCCACATTCATGATTGAAATGGAGTGTTGCGCCACTGTTGGAACTTTACTCGCGTCACAGGTTTCGCGGGTGTGACGTGGTGGCTTACAAGGGTGGTCACGTGGAAAGAGACTTGTTAAACGAACTGAACATTCCCAGTTTAAATTTAGAAGACTACAGTTGTCCGAAATTCGAACGAGTGTTAGAAACGATTGTAGAACCCTTACCCGATTGCGGTTTTCATTTTAATTGTACTAGGGCCCATTGTAGCATGGTAGAATGTCACGCGTTTTGGTTATGGATGAAGACACACACTTGTAAATAACCTTTGTTCTTTTATTGCATTAAAAGCATTTCAAAACAATTTACAGGGTTTCACAACAGTGCAAGATTTTCCACGCGTACCACGCGCACCACAAGTCGATTCTAAAAGTCATCTCAAACAGTTGGCAATGGCAAGGGGGTATTACGGCGCGAAGTCTGTTTTTCCTGTTCTCTTGGGCACCAAAGGGTAGGAGCACATCCCAATCGAGTCTGCAATACCTGGGTAAATTTTTTTTACAAAAAAAGCTTTAATGTCTTTTTCTCTTTCACAGTTCAATACATCCAAGTGGGATACAAAATAAACAATCGACTAAAGTAATCTTAGACATAAATCATTTTACAAAAAAGCTTTAATGTCGATTTCTCTTTCACAGATCAAACAATACATCCAAGTGCGATACAAACAAGTGGGATGCATACTAGTGGGATACACACAAATCTTGTAACGTTTACAATCTTTACAAAATAACCGAAATCGAAATCGCAATGGGTAATGTGTAGTGACGTAAAACCTAGGAAAAATAAAAAACACTTTATTCACATCTCAAATGACGTTCGTGTTATAATCACCACAATAAAAACTCTCGCCAAGAAAGTTCATGAAAACAGTATCATATTCACAGTTTGGACACCAGAACATCAACCCATACATGAAAACATTAGATCGACGCATTCTGAAAAAAAGTACAATAACACTCTTTTTATTTATTTTTTGAAGATAGTATAAAAAGTGGGTCGAGCAACAGCAAGACAACACTTTATTTACATCTCAATCTATGTATACAGCAAAAAAAAAGATGGTCTAAATTCAAAACGGGATTCGATCGAACAAGTACAGTAAATGTCGTACAGGTCTAGGGCAACCGCAAGACAACCTAGGAAAAAAGAAACACACTCTATTTACATCTCAAATGACGTTCGCGTTACAACCACAACAATAAAAAATCTCGCCAAGAAAGTTCATGAAAACACTATAATATTCGCAGTTTGGACACCAGAACATCAAGCCGTAAGCGAAAACATTAGATCGACACATTCTGAAAAAAAATCAAGGTAAAAAAAGTTTAAGACATCCAGGGCAGTAATAACAACAACGCACACTTTCATCGCAACGGCGATAATCGTACTCGCGGTCACACTCTTGACAAAGCAACATGTCAGACCAACGGATAAAAAGTATGTCGATTATACGGCTGGTTCTGAAAAAAATCAACGGGGAAAAAAAAATAAACACTTGTCTACAGAACCTGAGAGTGTATCCCACGTGGGGGGAGAAAAAAAAAGTCAATTTGTGCATATGTGGTGTCCTAATAGTTCAAATGCATGATCTAATACATGAGTATGAAATTTACAAACGTACGTTCCAAGTGAATCCCTCTTGGGTTCCGGATTCAAGTAATTAACCATCGCATTGATCTTCTGCCATCCAATCTCGTTCTTCTCTCTGATCTTTTGAGCATACTGTAACAACAACAAAACACGAGGATTAAAAGCAAACCAAAACGGTAAACAACAACAACAACGATAAAAACTTACGACGTATCGTCGGATCATTTCCAACAGCTCGTCAGGGAGAATGAATAAATAGTACCGAAAAAACAACGCTTCCCTCTGCTCTGGTGTTAAGTTGCTTCTCTTTCCAGTTATTTCTTTACCGGAGGTCTTTTGATTTTCCATTTAAAGGCAGAAATACACACAGACTACGATCGACTCGACGAGCGGACAAGTTTGAATTTGCCCACGTTCACGCCTTTTATACTTTTTGGTCGGATCGAAATGCACCAATCGGTGACAAGGTCAGACAAGGTTAGACATGGAATGAGGGGTGGGGGGTGGGGGGTAGGGGGTATTTGTAGTCAAACAATCGAGACAAGCACCGATTGGTGCCTTTCGATCCTCGTTGTGATTGGTGCCTTTCGATCCGTTCGAAAAGTATAAGAGGCGCGAACGAAGGGCGCGTAATTCAAAAAACCTCAGATCTCGCGATGTCTTCCAGACCACATTCCAGATCATTGAGTCCTTCCCGTCAAAAGGTTGGGCGACCTTCGCGTTCTAGTTCTGTTCCGGCTTCGGCCCGTTCCTTTAGGAACGACCCTCCTTTGGCTTCGGCCCGTTCCTTTAGGAACGAAAGAAAAAGATCTTTATCTGAAGACGACGACGAATGGGTTCACGATCCTTCGCTCGCCGCCATGTTGAACGATGAACAACAAAAACAAGTGGGTGCCGGTCCGCCATTGCTGGATTTTCAGCTACGTCCCGTGGGACCGCGCAGGAACTGGCGCCAAGTCCTCGACCGCCAACGGTTCCAGGCTACGCTCCGCCAAAACAGGGACCCGACACCTCGCGACGACTTGGGCCGAGAAGTGACCGAAGCCCTACGACGAACCATTCGTAACCAGATCGACTCCGACTCCACCTTGCAGCCCCATTCCACTCTGCACTTCACACTGCAGTCAAACGCTTTCACGCACGCGTTCCAGTCCACATCTTTCACCGTGGAGGAGTTCGAGGATGGCAGTGATCGATTGGACATGTATCTCCATTCCCTCGCGGCCAAACTCAACTCCAACCAACAGTTTGAAGCGGATGACTCTTTCACCGTGGAGACCACCTTCATCCGTACCCCTGGTAGAGGCAGTGGTCATGGTAAAAAGTACCGTCCCGGGCGCGAGGCGGTGGAAAAATTGTTGGCGCGAAAACAGTCTGTCGTCGTGGTCAAAAAACGAAGACGAGTTGTGTTGTGCCAGAGCCATCGTCACCATGCGTGCCCGTGCAGACGAGGGGCCTCGTAGTTCAAACTACGAGAACTTGAAAAGAGGTTATCCCATCCAGACCCGTCTGGCTAAAGACTTACACGGGCTGGCCGGTGTACCCGAAGGCCCTTGCGGTATTACCGAACTCCAAAAGTTTTAAGCGGTTCTTCCTGGATACCAGATCAAGGTCATGTCCGTGGACAAACCCCACTGCATCGTCTACGCGGGACCACCTGCCCCCAAACAGATTCTCCTCCTCAAGGTCGACGCGCATTACCACGGGTGCACCTCATACGGTGGGTTCCTGTCGCGCTCGTATTACTGCCACGACTGCGATCGAGGCTACAACGTGGACGACATCGACCATCATCCCTGCAAAGGCAAATGGTGCCGTTCGTGCGAGAAGACCAAGTGCCCAGACTTTACCTCGGCCAAAGCTGCTCTTGCACCCGGTACGTTCCCACAACCCTCTCTTGCCTGCGACCTATGCCATCGTCGTTTCTTTGGACAGAGCTGCTTCTCTTCTCATCTGAAAGAAACCAAGACACTCCGTTCCTTGTGCGCAACCAAGAAAAAGTGTCTTTCCTGTTGCAAGACCTACGACGCTGCCTCCAAAGAAAAGAAAAGCAGAAAGCGATACAAACACAAGTGCGGGTGGGACAAGTGCCGTTTCTGCGAAAAAAAGGTGGAGCTGGCCTCCCACAAATGCTACATCCAACCCTTGGACCCTGAGGAGGACGAGCCCAAATTGATGAAGGTACCTCTGGTTGAAGTGGGTACGCGCGCGATCGTGGAGATGGACGAGGACGGTCAAGCGTGGGTCGAAAAACCGCGACCCCTCTTCGTGTACGCGGACTATGAAGCCGTGACCGACACCGACGGTGTTCAGACACCCATCCTCGTGTGTGCAGAGCCCGAAGACGAAGAAGACACCCTCTCCTTCTACGGTCCATCATGCACCGCGGACTTGATGGAATACCTGGACGGGTTGACGATTGACGAATACGGAGACACGCGCAAAGTCATCCGCGTCTTCCATAATTTCAAAGGGTACGATGGTATGTTCGTGTTGAAGTACTTGTACGACACCCATCGTACCGTGGAAAACCAGATCAACATCGGGACCAAAGTGCTCTCCCTCTCCACGGGTGACATCAAGTTCGTGGACTCCCTCTGCTTCCTGCCGTTCCCGCTGTCAGCCTTTCCCGACACCTTCGGCATCACCGAACAGTGTAAGGGTTTCTTCCCTCATCTCTTCAACACCGCCGACCATCAAGATTACGAAGGACCGATGCCACCCGCCGACACCTACGACCCAGAAGGCATGTCTGCCAAAGTCAAAGCTGCGTTCGAGACGTGGTATGCCGACAAGGTCGCCAACAACTACCACTTCGTCCTAAAAACGGAGATGGAAGCGTACTGCGTCTCGGACGTAAAACTACTCAAGGCAGGCTGCCAAAAGTTTAAGGGAGAGTTCGAAGAGAAGGCCGAGTTCAATCCGATGGAAAAATGTATCACCATCGCCTCCGCCTGCAATCGTTACTGGAGAAAGAAACAGCTTCCCAACAACGCCGTCGCGGTAGAACCTCCCAACGGTTGGCACGGTGCGACCTACAACCAATCCATCAAGGCTCTCAAATGGTTGGTGTGGCAAGAGCACAGATTGCGAGTGAATGCTTCTCCGTCCTGCCAACACCAAGGGGACCGCATACGACACGCCCACGGTTGTTCACTCAGGCCCGTTCATACTTGGTCGATGGCTTTGACGCTCTCACCAACACGGTGTACGAATTTAACGGGTGTTTGTGGCACGGGTGTCTCACTTGTTTTCCGAGTCGTCATCAACAAAGCAACGTGAGCGATCGCACCTTTGACGAACTGCGCGAGGCCACCAAGGTTAAAGAGAACAATCTGTCAAACGAACGTTACAATCTAGTCATCGTATGGGAATGCGAGTGGGATAAGATGGTGAAGACGGACGCGGTCCTACAAACCTTCCTATCCACCATCCAAGTGGAAGAACCCCTCCAACCACGGGACGCGTTCTTCGGTGGACGCACCAATGCCGTCAGCCTTTACTCGTGTGTGGACAAGACCCAAGGGGAACGCATCAAGTACGTGGATGTGACGTCGCTCTACCCTTGGGTCAACAAGTACGCCGAGTATCCTGTGGGTCATCCTACCATCACCACTTACCCGGAAGACCAGAACATAGCGAGCTACTTCGGCATGGCCAAAGTCACCGTGCTCCCGCCGTACGAGCTCTTCCATCCCGTGTTGCCGTACCGTTGCGGTGGAAAGCTGGTCTTTCCCCTCTGCCATTCCTGCGTAGAGAAGGAAATGCCCAAACCGTTCGCGGACCGTTCAGGCGTTTGCTCTCACACGGACGAAGAACGCATGCTCACAGGTACGTGGTGTACGCCCGAGCTCATCAAGGCTGTAGAGATGGGGTACACCATCGTCACCATCCACGAGGTGTGGCATTTTCCAGCGGAACAGCGCAAGACGGGGCTCTTCGCCAATTATGTGAACACGTGGTTAAAGGCAAAACAAGAATCGGCGGGATATCCTCGTGGTGTCAGCACCCCTCAACAACAGCAAGAGTACGTCGCCGACTACAAGGAGCACGAGGGTATCTCGTTGGCCCCGTCCCTCATCACCAAGAACCCCGGCCGAAAAGCCACCGCCAAACTCATGCTGAACTCGTTCTGGGGCAAATTCGGAGAAAACCTAGACAAACCCACCACCGTTGCCATCTCCACACCTGCCGCACTCTTAGAAGCTGTCTCCAACCCTTTGTGGAACATCCGCCAGATCCGCATCTGCAACGACGAAGTGTTGGAAGTACTGTACACCAACATGGCTTCCAACCAGGTCGACAACGGGAAGACAAACGTCTTCGTAGCCGCCTTCACCACCTGCTGGGCGCGTTTAAAACTCTATTCCTACCTAGAGAAACTCACCACCCAAGTCATCTACTTCGACACGGACTCTGTGGTGTACAAGTGGAAACCGGGTCTTGTAGACATTCCCTTGGGCGACTACCTGGGAGACATGACCGACGAACTCGAAGATCACAGACGACCCGACGACTACATCACAGAGTTTGTGTCGGGTGGCCCCAAAAACTACGGCTTCGTGTCCGACCAGGGTCAAGTCTGCTGCAAGGTGCGAGGGTTCTCCCTGAAATCCGTACGTGGTTCCGCGCAACTCAACTACGAGATACTCAAGAGGAACCTGCTGGAGGAACTCACGGATCCCCAAGGAGTTCGCAGAGACGTGGAGGTGACCAACCCCCACTTTTTCACACGGGATCCTGCCACGAAACGCCTAAAGGTATCCCCACGAACCAAACAGTACGGTCTAGTCTTCGACAAGAGGGTGGTCGACTTTGAAACCTTCACGTCCTACCCGTACGGCTACAAGCACGACTTGGACGAGCACGACGTGGAGATGGCCGAGCTACTTTGCGAGTTGTAAATATTGTAAATAGTTCCGTACGTTTCATTTGTAAATAGTTCCGGCGACAATGAGTCGGGGTGGCACCCCGATGATACCCTTTTCCGCTCTTTTCGCTAGGTCAGGGATCCCAACACGAGTCACGGGTAACCAATCCCCGAGGAGTGCCCCATCTAGTGAAAGGACTGGAAAATAATACGCTCCCTTCAGGAGCGGGGGACCGGAAAGCCATGACGTCATCCCATTATCGATTTTTATCGATTAGCCCTGGAAATCCGTGAGACGGGTCCAGAACCTACGTAGAGGTCTGGGGCGCAGTTTTCCACGTATGGGCGCACCGCCATCTTGGAACTACGACCGCTAAAAAAAGCAAGTCTCATGGGTAATTTTGTGAGACGCTTTCTGATTGGTCGAGACGCGTCACGTGTGCTCTGAGCTGCTCTGTGATTGGTTACAACCCCATTGAGCCACCTATACTACTTATGTTTATCATAGTAAAATTTCTCTTTCTGCTTTCTTTTGTAGAAGTGTTCCTTGACTTCTTGGGCTCCATGTGTCTTTAACAGATCTGCATGTGTTGGTAAGGATGTTTTTAATCTGCGACCCATGAGCAACTGTGCCGGCGATAAGCCTATGCCTTCCAATGGCGTGTTCCTGTAGTTTAGCAAAGCCTTGTACGGATCATGTGCTTTCTTTAAGAGGCTCTCAATGGTTTGTACTGCTCGCTCTGCTTCGCCATTGGCTTGAGGGTACTTTGGGCTGGAAGTTGTGTGTACGAAACCATAGTCGTTGCTGAATTCTCTGAATGCTAAGCTGGAGTACTGGGGTCCATTGTCACTGATTAGTTCATCCGGGATACCATATTTGGCAAACTGGCTCTTCAAGTGACAAATGACATTGTTACTGCTTAGGTTGCCAAGTTTAGCAATTTCAATCTATTTCGAGTAGTAATCAACACTCAGCAAGTAATGTGCACCATTAAACTCAAACAAGTCACTTCCAACCTTTGCCCATGGTCTGTCTGGTAGCTCTTGAATCACCATTGGTTCTTTGGGCTGTGCTCTCTGGAACTGGTTGCATATCGAACACTTTGACACTTTATCTTCAATTTGAGAGGACATGCCAGGCCAGAATAAGATGTCTCGCACTCGCTGTTTGCATTTTACGATCCCTAGATGTAATTCATGGATGCGGTCTAGCATTTCTTTTCTCCACGTCTGAGGTACAATAAGCCTCTGTGCTTTAAATAGGAGACCATCAACTGACGTGAGTTCATCTCTGTAGTCCCAATACTGGCGAATAGCATTTGGTACCTCTTCCTTGCTTGTGGGCCATCCATGCTGGATTACTGAGCTTAAAGCTTGCATAACCGGGTCATCCACCGTAGCTTGTTGTAGCTCCACATACTTCTCAGGTGAAATAGGAAGATGGGCTGTGAGATGAACCTCATTTACTTCCAGGTCTGGAATTAAGGTTTCAGTAGTTTCTGGCAGGTATGATCTGCTCAGTGCATCAGCTACTTAAAGTTCTACTCCAGGGCGCCACTTGACCTTCAGATCATAACGTTGCAGGGTTAACACCATTTTCTGCAGCCTTAATGGTGCCTGATGTAAGGGCTTATTCAAGATGTACTGCAATGGTTTGTGGTCTGACTCCACTACAGTTGGTGTTCCATAAATGAACTGATGAAACTTCTGTGCTCCGTACACAATTGCTAAAGTTTCCTTTTCAATTTGCGCATAGTGTTGCTGTGCTGGGGTAAGGGCTCGCGATGCGTAAGCCAAGGGCTTCCCATCTTGAAAGAGGACTGCACCTAACCCCTTAGAACTAGCATCTACAGATAGGGTTAGTGGCTTTTTTGGATCATAGTAACCAAGTACTGGGGTAGAGGAGGCCATCTGCTTGAGTTTCTGAAAGCTTGTTTCTTGCTCTTGATCCCAGTGCCATGCGACTTGCTTTTCTAGCAATTCTCTCAGTGGTGCGCTTTCAGAAGCCATGTTGGGCATAAACTTTGCAAGATACTGGATGAATCCAAGGAATGACTTAAGTTCCTTTGTGCTTTGAGGAGGCTGCATTTCTTGTACAGCACGAATCTTTTCGGGATCCGGTTTCAAACCATCTTTGCTGAGGACATGGCCAACATAAGGAACTTCTTCCTGTCTTATTCGGCACTTCTTTGCATTGAATTTGAGATTGACTTCACGTGCTCTGTTTAACACTTGCTTTAGTCTGGCATCATGCTCATCATCATCTTTTCCCCAGATTAGAAGATCATCAACGATGACTTTCACACCGTCAATTTCCTCAAACAACTCTTCAGGGGCTGACTTTACACCAAACGGCAGTCTGGTAAAGCGATATCGCCCATAGGGTGTGTTGAAAGTACACAACTTTGAGCTAGCTTCATCCAATTTCACTTGCCAGAAACCAGATGTGGCATCTAAAACTGAAAACACTTTTGCTTGTGGCATTTCAGCGACAACTTCTTCTACTGTCATCATTGGGTAATGCTCTCTTCTGATTGCTTTATTTAAATCCCTGGGGTCAATACAAATACGGATCTTGTTTGGTTTCACCACAGCGACCATGCTGTTCACCCAGTCAGTAGGCTCCGTCTGTCTGACTATTACTCCTGTCTGCTCCATACGGTCAAGTTCTTCTTTGATCTTGTCTTTAAGAGACACCGGTACCTTTCTAGGTGGATGAACCACTGCAGGGATATTTGGATCCAACTTGATTGTGTGCTCACCAGGAATGCATCCTAGACCTTGAAATAGATCTGGGTACTCATCCAGAATGTTTTGATTCTTAGATGTGGGGCACTCTGGAATGTGTAGCTGTTCTTTAGGCTGACATTCTTGTAGTTGGTGTATTCTGGCCAGTAATCCCATTTCTTTACAGGTTTGAGCACTAAGCACTGCAGGTGCTCCAACTTCAACCACATGGAACTTTACATCATACATAACACTTTTATGCTCACAAGGTAATGTCACCACTCCTCTGGTAGGAATTTGATGACCTGAGTATGACTTTAACCTGACTTGAGTTTCCTTGATTTGGCATTGAATTCCAAGATCTTCAATTACTTTGTAGGGAAGGACGTTACATTTTGCACCAGTGTCTAACTGAAACTTAACCACTTTGTTTTGAATTGTCATCTCTTCGCACCACTCATTCAATTCTACTGTGTTAATTGAGGTAATACATCCAACAAATAGCTCTTCATCACTATCTTCTACTTCTACAGAGTGCACCTTTTTTTTACCATCTGGCTTAGATCGGCAAACCCTGACGAAATGGTTCAACTTTTGACACTTCGTACACCGCTTTCCTTTTGCAAAACATTTGCTGTTGTCATGTTTATATCCACATTTGTGACATTCTTTACTTTGCAAGTCTTTCTTTTGAGTGCGCTCAGTTTTCTGTTTCCGCTGATTTACACTATCAATGCTAGCATCTTCTTTTGCCATGGTTTCTAATTGTTCTTTTGACATTTCGTCGGTTCTAGCTATGTCAATTGCCTTTTCTAGGGTAAGTGTTGAGCCTTCCTGAATAAGCTTTTCTCTGGTTTTGGTAGAAAGGCATCCAATCACTACTCTATCTCGAACCATTTCATCTGGGTCAGCATAACCACAGTCCTTTACAAGTAACTTCAAATCAGTGAGAAATTGCTCAAATGACTCACCCTCTTGTTGAACTTTCTGGTGGAACTTGTACCTTGCAAACACTCTGTTCGATTTGGGCTTCACGTATGCTTCGAATTTTGTGTAGTACGTGTCGAGTTTCTTCGCTTCGTCTGCTCCCAGCTCCCACGTACTGTATATTTCACGACCTTTGTCTCCAACCCATAACATTAGGTAGTTGCACTTTACCTCTTCACCTTTTTGCTTGAGAGGACCTCCGAAAGTGAACTCACAGTGTTGCTTGAAGGCTTTCCATGCATTCGGTAAATCACCGCTCGACCAATCCATCTTTGGAGTGCTACCAGCTGAAGATTGTCCGTCCATTTTCTTCGCTGTCTCTTGTTGGCTGTTTTCTGATTCTTTTGCGAAGCTCGGTGGCTTTCTTTAAGGCGTTAATTCGACTTATTCTGACACCATGTTATGTTCACGACAAACTGTACGCCATGTTTGTCACAACCTCGTCCATTTTTTATTACCCATCATGCCTTATGAACTTACAGGGTAACATACTATGACGCATACATGACAATCATTACCTGCTATCAAAACTGGATATCCCACCTGTTCACTTATTCCATTCATCTTATCAATTAAATTAATATACTTGTCCTGTTCCAGATTCTTAGCATACAGATGGATCTGATTAATAGATTAATGGATATTGTAAAATATGGCTCAAGAGGGTTGTTTTCCCTGATCCAGTGCCGCCGGATATAAGCATCCTAAATGTGTTTTTTGGCATGTAGCTATATAATTGTTTGAAACCATTATTTGATTTCTCACTTGAATCATAGTTTGGTATCTCCATATACAATTAGTTAGATAAATTGAGATAAGTGAAGATAAGTTAAGATAAGTTTTTTTATCTAATATATATATATATATGGATGTTGAACGAATGAAAAAGCTTCTGAAGAGTGGAATAGAAGCTGGAAATAAGGTAAAAGAAGTCCGTGAAGTTGTCAAGACTTATACTTCACAAACACAGAATATGTATGATGATACAGCAGAAATATTAAAACCTTCTATTGATGCACAGAAAGAAGTCAAGGAAACAATTGATGAAAAACAGGATGAAATCATTGAACAATTAGAGAAAAAACAAAAAGCTTTGACAGAAGGAATTAGTGATATTAAAGAATCAAATGCGAGAGCTCTCATATTTGAAAATGAACTCCCCAAAGCAATTGAAGATACAAAAGAGCCTACAATAATTGATATCGAAAAAAATTTCGATGAAAATGATAAAATCATTTTGGATAAATATGATTTGATGGAACCAAAAAACCTACCACAAGCTACATCGCAAATATTACTGGAAGAGAAACAAAAGGCAGCAAACATCGCCAAATCAATTGGGAGTATAAAATCAAAGGAAAAGAACCTTGAAAACAAAAAGCTGTATGATATTGAAATACAAACTTTAAGAAAATACAGAGGATCAATCAAAGATGTACTCAATTCATTTAAATACCAAACTGGTAAAGGCATCTATACACAGAAAAAGAGAAACGTCTATAAGATATCACAAAGAGGTCAGTATGGTGGTCTAGTCAATGATCTTCCAAGACTATATGGACAATTGAAAGCCATCGCTCATAAAAATGGTCAAAAGGTATACGACAAACAAGCTGATTTTGACACACTTGATCTTCTGACAAAACGATTTAACAACAAAAAGAATTACTCAGAACTGGCAAGAACTGTATTCAATGACCTTAATAGATTGAGTGGAATACCAATACATAGAACATCTAACAAGTATTCGAAAATTGGCAGTGGTGTAATATACTATAATAATCCACAAGATTTGCTTTCACGATTGGAGCTTCTTGGGGGTTCAATGTCTGCTGGAAACAATAGTAATGATGTCAGAGAAGAGTTTGTGAAGATTGTACATCAGTTGAATAAATTGAATATTATTAACAACAAACAAATGAATGATCTCATGAAGGAATATCTAATCTAGTAATATATGAGCGAATTCTTATTACGATTTTCATCAAAAAACAGACAAAAGGTAGGTGTAAGTTTGAGTCATGATTTCACTACTAGATTTAACAACCCTATTAAACTGTCTTATGACATAAAGCATGAACTAGCTGTTAGAACAATATCTATGACTTACAGTTGGTATAATATCAGACAATCATATGGAAACAATCAAATAAAATACAGTCATGATAAAGGAACAAGTTGGGAAACAATCACATTTGTTGATGGTATGTACAGTTATGATGATATTGATGAGTATATTAAAAAATACATGAAAGACAAAGGCCATCTTGTCAAGGATGATGATGATGATGATAAAAAAGAGTATGGTATCAATCTGTATTTTATATTATCAACTTATCGAGTACTTGTTGAATTAGATGAGAATTATCGATTAGATCTTAGAAACTTTGATTTTAGGAAACTGATTGGATTTGAATCCAAAATAGTTGTCAATACAGAGTATGGAACAATTCTACCTGATATCACAAGAGGAGTTGATGAAATACATATTAACTGTGATAAAGTCACAGACAGTATAACGGATGGGCAATCTTCAAGCACCGTAGCTATTATTCCAGTTGAAAATCTAACAAGATCCCTTCCATTTACTTACAAACCTCGTTTTCTTGCATATAGTCCGGTATCAGGTCATTTGATATCTTCAATGCGGTTTTATGTTACTGATTCATCTGGGACTCCAATTGATTTAAATGGGATAGATTGGTATATTGAACTGTTTCTACGATCAACTAATATTTAGTATAATGATATGATATATGAGACAGTGTGAATTCAAAAGACGGTATGATCCAGACATGGATATGTATGTTACAAATCATATTTACGGTGAAGGTATAACTGATGTTTTAACAACAGTTGGAAAAACAGCTAAAAGTATTGCAAAGACAACAGCTAAAACAGCTGCTACAAAGGCTGCTACAACAACTGGTGAATATGTTGGGAAGAAGGCTGGTGATAAGATAGTTGAGCTTCTACGTAAGAAAACAAAAACACCATCAGTCAAAATGGAACCAAGTTTATCAAAACCAAAAGAATTAACTGCTCAGGAGGTAAATGAAAGAGTAAATCAAATACTTGCAGGCGGAAAACTTAGAAGAAGGAATTTAATCTAAACCAATAATATATGACAAATTATAGAAACTCAAATCTCATAGAAAGGTATGAAGATGTTGTTTTTGAACTGGAAACAGCATTGAATGTGAATCCAGCAAACAATGCTTCTCAGAAAAAAGAAGGCCACCGCTTTGTTGTCGACAATAGTGGAGAATCGACCCCTTTTGATTGGTATCACGCAAGATTCAATGTAGACATCAATTTAGAGAAGCTGGCAGATGGAGATCATGTCGCTGCTGGTGATCGTAATGGGATAGTCAATTCAGCATATGCTCTTATTAAAAAGTTAAATATTAAGATGAATGGAATTGATGTTTATGAATGTTCGGAAGCTAACCATGCAACAAATATCAAAAATCTTCTAGAATATTCTCAGGGTTATTCAAAAAGTCAGGGTACTAATGAATTATTTTATATTGACACAAATAGACATGCTGAAGGAAGACCTGCTCAGAATGAATTCAGGTTTTGCTGCACGAAAATTGCTTCTGAATGCAGGTATAACAGCGAATGCAGAAATCCCACTCAATCGGTATGGGTTTTTTGAGAGTCTTCATGGTGAACTCCTTCCGAATTCCAAAATTGAGTTGAAAATCGATCTTGAGAGTGATGCCGACCTTGTCTGGCAAGCAACAGACAATTGCCGTGTGGTCCTTTCTAAATTTCAGTTGATAGTCCCCTGTATTGTTTTTAATGCAGATGGAAAGTCATTATACATAAGCAAATACCTTGATACAAGAAAGTGGACCTATCTTAAGGAATTAGTTTATAAAGATGATTCAAAAACACAGCAGACGGCTAACTTCCGTATTTCAACAGGAATTAACAAACCTAGACATGTGTTTGTTTTTATAATCAATGATGCGAGTCTTGATCGAATCACAGACAGAGAATAAATTCTTATATAATACTTTCAGCGTTGCTGATAATAAAACATCAATCAGCTGCCATCTCGAAGTAGGCAATGGAAAAGAATATCCAGAGGTTCATTACAAACCGAGTGAAGAACCATCCCGGGTTTTCAGAGATGTTTTGAAATATGTTCATGCCAACAGTGATTATGCTGGTGATACTCTCCTTAATAGGTTAAACTTTAAGACTATCTTCCCATTCATTTACTTTGATCTAACAAAACAACCAACAGATATCAAAGATGGTATGACCAAACTGATTTTTAAATACAAGCTAAGCGGTGGTACAAATGCAGCATACTCTGTTTATGCCTTTGTCCTTTATGAACAGGAGGTTGAAAAGCGTATAGAGAGAATTCGGCAATAACAATCAGATTATCCAATAGAGAACTATCTGGAAATGATCAGCTTATGCTGACAAATACACAAATCAACAAACTGATTAAAGCCAAAAAGATGAACAAAGGATCAGACATTAAGATTTCCAAAACACAGATCAGAAAGGCTGTAGTATATGGAGGTTCTCTATGGTCAAGTTTATTACCTTATGCAACCACAGCTATATCAAAAGCAGCCCCAGCACTGGCTACAGGGGCATTATCAGCACTTGGAAGTCTTGGTATTAACAAAATATTTGGAAAAGGACAAACTGGAGGTTTTCTTGTGCCTCAAAGCAAGATTGAACAATTAATAAAATATAAAAGTCTATTGACAAAGAAACAAAAAGAAGACATTATCAATAACTTACAGACAGGCGGAGAATTGGTTATCAAACCAACACCAAAACAGTCTGGAGGCTTCTTGGGGACGCTGTTGGCAAGTATTGGGATTCCTCTTCTAATGAATGCTCTCACTGGCAGAGGTTTACATGTAGAGAAAAGTCGACCACGGAGATCAATACCTGTATATGTTCCTAATACATCACCAACCGCCAAAAAAGATGGTGGAAATCATGGAATTATGATGCCATATCAGCCTCCTCCTTTTATCGGAAGTTGGGATGGAAACCCTATTGGTCTTGGATTACCAAAAAAAAAAGATACCAAAAAAAAGAAAGGAGCTATTTTGTAAATAAACCATTATCCAATTATGATCTAAAAAATTGGGTAAAACAACTTGGTATAAAATACTTTAGGTGTTTTCAGTAAGGATGTTTTACCAAGACAAATCAAAAACAAAGAATGTGGAATAGTCAATCTTGATAACCATATTGGACAAGGTGTCATAATGTCATTAGAAATTAGCATATTATCTTATGCGCATGTGCATATGTAATAATTACAGACCTCGTGCTTTCAGTGTAGACGTGCTAGAGTTCATGTTGTAGTTTCGCTTTCAAAGCAGAAACCAGTTCGAGATTAAAAGTTGTGTTTATTACCTTGACATGGTGGCAGCAGTAAAAACGACAGCTAAACAATGTTGAAGCTTGATCCTCCGGAAAAGCTCGACTTTTCAAAGCCGCAAGAGTGGCCAAACTGGAAGCAGCGTTTCGATCGATTCAGATGTGCGACGAAACTGAACAAAGAAGACGAGGTTCTACAAATCAATGCTCTCATTTATACAATGGGCAAGGAGGCAGAACACGTATTTAATGCATTTACGTTTGCAGAAGGCGACGAGAAGAAATACGCCGTGGTGCTAAAGAAATTCGACGAACATTTCGTGCCGAAGCGAAATGCCATTCACGAGCGAGCGTGTTTTCATCGACGAGTACAGAAGGACGGAGAAACGGTCGAAGCCTTTATTCGAAACCTCTACGAACTGGCAGAACACTGTGAATTTGGTGCACAGAGGGACGAACAAATTCGTGACAGGATTGTGATTGGAATTTTGGACAAATCACTCTCGCAAAAGCTGCAGATGAAATCTGACCTGAACCTTGACACAGCTATACAAATGGCGCGTCAATCGGAGCAGATAAAAGTTCAAGTCGCAGGTCAAGTAGACAACAAACACCTTGGAGAAGTGAATCGAAAGAATCCGAGGCCCAGCGCAAGTCGGAGACAACGTCCTGCTCAGCGTGGCAAGAATTATAGAAGACCTGGTGTTCCTTCGATTCAGCCGTGTTCGAGATGCAACCGTCCTCACACATCTAACGAGTCATGCCCAGCGACGGGAGCCAAATGTTCTAAATGCAAGAAAAAGGGACACTTCGCTGTTGTTTGCCGAACGGTCGTGGGAGAAGTAACGCGTACTTCCGAAGAAACCAGCCAGCATTTCTTTCTTGGAGCTATTAAATCCTGCATCAGCGAAGAAGAACCATGGAGTGTCACATTACGCATTAATCAGAAGCCTGTACAGTTCAAGATTGACACCGGAGCCGACATCTCTGTGATGTCCGAGTCAACTTATCAAGCTCTTCCACAGTGCCCTGAGCTTCAACCTTCAAATGCGATCTTGTCCAGCCCAGGAGGAGAGCTGAACTGTAAAGGCAGGTTTACTGCTAACATTGTTTTAAAGGAAAACAAACACAGTGAAGATATTTACATAATTGAAGGTCCATGTGTAAACAATCTTCTTAGTCGACAAGCAGCATGTCGGATGGGTCTAGTGCAACGCGTCAATGAAACCACCGCAGATGTCTATGGAGACATTGGTCTCATGAATTGTGATCCAGCAAAAATTGAATTATCAGATGATGCACAGCCCTATTGTGTTAATGCGTCAAGGAAAATTCCCTTTCCACTTCTTCCCAAAGTAAAAGAGGAACTTTCTCGCATGCTGGAAGCGGGAATCATTGAAGAAGTCACGGAACCAACAGATTGGTGTGCTCCTATGGTTCCTGTTGTGAAGCCTAACGGAAAAATTAGAATCTGTGTTGACCTGAGGAAACTCAATGAAGCTGTGAAGCGAGAGAGATACATTCTCCCCACCTTGGAAGATGTGGCACCAAAATTGGCTGGGGCAAAAGTATTCTCCAAGCTAGATGCATCCAGTGGTTACTGGCAGATTCCCTTAAACCCTGACAGCACAAGGCTCACAACTTTCATCACCCCGATGGGTCGTTTCTGTTTTCGACGCCTGCCATTCGGGATAACCTCAGCGCCCGAAATATTTCAGCACAGAATGACGAGTCTACTTAAAGATCAAGAAGGCGCAGCAGCTATTCAAGACGACATCATAGTCTATGGGAGAAGCGTAGCAGAACATGACAAGAGACTGCAGGAAGTATTCGAGACCATTGCCAAGTCAGGCCTGAAGCTCAATGAGAAGAAATGTGAACTCTGCAAGCCCAAAATCTGCTACTTTGGAAGTGTTATCAGTGAGCAAGGAGTCAGCCCAGATCCAGAGAAAGTACGAGCAATTCAGGAACTTTCACCACCACAGAATGTATCCCAATTGCGACAGGTGCTGGGCATGATCAATTACCTTGGCAGGTTCCTTCCAAACTTGTCAACAGTGATAAGTCCTATGAGTGAGTTGCTGAAACTAGATACTGCCTGGACTTGGTCCCATGTTCAGCAACAAGCCTTTGAGAAAGTTAAGGCTATGGTGACTACTACACCAGTATACTAGCCTTCTATGATGTCAACAAACCAACGGTAGTCAGTGCAGATGCCAGCAGCTATGGCCTGGGTGGTGTCCTTCTTCAGAAACATGGTGATCAACTACGCCCTGTCGCATTTGCCTCTCGCACAATGACAGATGCTGAAAAGAGATATGCACAAATTGAGAAAGAGTGCTTGGCATCCGTGTGGGCCTGCGAAAAGTTCTCGCGTTATCTTTGCGGTCTGGAGTCATTCAGACTGTTTACTGACCACAAGCCACTAGTACCCCTCTTCAACCGCCAAGATCTGGATAAGGTACCTCTGCGATGTCAACGTCTTCTTATGCGTATGA
Organism: Blastomussa wellsi; assembly: GCA_947652115.1. Taxonomy (NCBI): domain Eukaryota; kingdom Metazoa; phylum Cnidaria; class Anthozoa; order Scleractinia; family Plerogyridae; genus Blastomussa; species Blastomussa wellsi. The sequence goes on along the minus strand of OX393570.1, from coordinate 14,054,876 downwards.
TGAGATTCCACCCCAAGGCTGAACACGTCCCGGGAAAGGGACTTGTAGTCGCAGATACCCTCTCCAGAAACCCACTTGTAAACGTCACTGAGTCTTCAGAATCAGAAGAGGATGTCAAAGCGTATGTTGATGCAGCCGTAATGTTGCAACCAGTCTCACTCGAGAAACTTGAGCAGATCAAGCAAGCCACACTGTCCGACCCACAACTCCGCCTTGTACTGAATTACACAATTAATGGATGGCCAAAGTATGCGAAAGATGTGCCCCAAGAAATCCTTCAGTACTACACGGTTCGTGGCGATTTGTTTGTAGTGAACGGCAAATTAATCTTTTGCAGCCGAATTGTTGTGCCTTCAGCGCTACGTCCAGAAGTCTTGGACCGTATCCATGATGGTCATCAAGGTGTGGCCAAGTCCCGTGAGAGAGCTAATATGGCTGTATGGTGGCCAGGCATAAGCCGTGACATCCAAAACAAAGTGTCCTCGTGTGAATTCTGCCAAGAGAATCTACCCAGCCAAAGGAAAGAGCCATTAGTCACTACCCCTCTTCCTGAAAGGGCATGGAAGAAGATTGGTGCAGATCTCTGTGAACACAAGGTACAACAGTTCCTAGTCGTTATTGACTATTACTCAAGATTCCCAGAAATTGCCTATATGTCCAGTACCACAAGTGATCATGTGATCAACAAACTGAAGGACATTTTTGCCCGATGGGGAATACCCGAGGAACTCGTGAGCGATAATGGGCCACAGTTTTCTTCAGAACTTTTCTCCAAATTCAGCCAAGAATACGAATACGAACATGTCACATCAAGCCCGTATCATCCCCAAGCAAACGGTGAAGCTGAAAGTAGTGTTCGTATTGCCAAGAAGATCCTTAAACAAAGAGATCCATTTGTTGCCTTGATGAGCTATAGAGCTACACCTCACACAGCCACTGGTGTAAGCCCTAGTCAGCTGATGATGGGAAGAGAAATCCGAACTCTCCTCCCTATGTTGGAGTCTAACCTGAATCCAATCACAGTAAATTATGAAGCAGTTGCTGAAAGAGATGAGAGAAGCAAGACAGCTTATCGTCAGTCCTTTGACAAGAGACATGGAGTGCGAGCCCTGTCAGAACTTCAGCCTGGAGATGCTGTCCTCATGAAACTAGATCAGCAGAAGGGATGGAAAGCACCTGGCGTAGTCATCGCCAAAAGCTCTATGCCCAGATCCTATGTCATCAAAACACCTCAGAGTGTGGTGCGCCGAAACAGGAGACACTTGCGCCCAGCGACAAGCCCTATGGATGTTGAAAAACTTGCAGAACTAGAACCAGAGATAGAACCAGAACAGGATCTCAGTCCTAAGTCTTCTACTGCGGATATACAAGAGTCATCACCAATTATGACTCACTGCCAAGTGCCACTGGTTACACAACCACACCCAGATATGATGAGTTCTCACCAAACTCTTACTGAGCCGTCTGGAACAGTAGTCAGAACCTCGAGCGGTCGAGTCGTGAGGAAACCAATCCGCTTCGAGAGGACATTTGATCTTTCGATCATTGTTTAATTCAATAGAGACATTGACAAGAAAGAACACTTGATTTATTGTTCAGTTTATAAGTTAGTATCAGTTATTACCTGCTCCCTATTCGGCTCATGGAGGGAGATGTCATAATGTCATTAGAAATTAGCATATTATCTTATGCGCATGTGCATATGTAATAATTACAGACCTCGTGCTTTCAGTGTAGACGTGCTAGAGTTCATGTTGTAGTTTCGCTTTCAAAGCAGAAACCAGTTCGAGATTAAAAGTTGTGTTTATTACCTTGACACAAGGTACCCATTGGGTGGCTTATAGAAACATTGACCGGTTTTGTGAATACTTTGACTCCTTTGGATTAATGATGCCAACAGAGGTCAAGAAATATATGGCCATGAGTGGAAAACAATTAATATATTCAGGAGATGAGATACAAGAACGTGATTCAGTATTATGTGGTTATTGGTGTTTGTACTATTTACTTGAGAGACAGAGGGGAAAATCAATTCTTGATACAATACATAATTGTAAATTTAATATGTCAGATACCAGTGTTAATCATAAATTTATAATAGATTATTTCAAAATTATATAATATAGATGTATACATGGTAAAATCATATTGCGTAAAAGAAAAAACACAAACTGAATGTGTTCCAGGTAGTGAACAATATGTTAAAACCAAAAATGGCCGAACAATGATGAAATGCAAATGTGCCAGTTGTGGTATCACAAAAGCTAAATTCGTCAAGAATCAGGGAAACTAATTGTGCCTCCACAAGCTGGGGGCAGCTTGTTTGATATTTATGATAGTCATTCTATTGGTGAGATTGCTTTAAAAGGTTTGGCTAATTCTGGGGCTTACCTTGCTCAACAGGGTGCTGCAAAGGCTATCAAATCAGATTATGCAAAGAAGAAAATAAAAAATGTTGCAAATAAATATTTGGATCAAGTCCTTGACAGCTTTACAAATGACTTGAGTAAAAAAATAAAAGGTGGTTCAATAGATATACACAAGGCTATATTAAAAGTAGCACCAAAGAAAGGTTTTGTTATGCCTGGACATAGATATACAGGTCCTGGTAATCCTTTAGAGCAGCAGCTGAGATATGATCCAAAAACTGGTCAAATACTTGAGATACATCAACAACCAACTGGTAAAACAGACGCTGTAAGTATGCAACATGATGTTGATTATTCTGTATGTGGAAATAAGAAAAAAAGTGATCAAGTTAAATGTAAGAATGAGGCGGATAGAAAGATGGTAAAAGCTTTGGATGCTATTCCATGGAAAGACAGACAATGGGGACATGCAATTGCTAGAAATACTATAGCAGCTAAGTCAAAATTAGGTATGGGGGTAATGAATTCATTAAATGCGATTCCTGGTTATTCTGCAGCAAATAAAACTCTTTCTTCAGTCATACCAAAATTGATAAAAGAAGAAGGGGCAAAAGAATCATTTGATGATTTTGCAAGTGGAGACACTATCAAACGTGCTTGGGCTGGAATTACTGGACAACAGGGAAAAATACAAAAAGAAAAGATGAGGAAGCAAGGATATGCACCAGTTGAGAAAAAGAGTCAGCAAGAGGTATTTAATACTATGGCGCGTGATTATGGACCAGATTGGTATATTGGTGGGCCATATGAGAATCATTGGAAATTTAATAGATTCATTTGGGATGTACAACATGGGAAACATCTAGGTATGGGGGTTAAAAAAAACGTCAACAGCCGTCGAGTGAAGAAAACTGGCAAGTAAAATTAGCAGATGAATTACATACACCAATACATCGTAAATTTACTCGGCGGCGCGTGATTACAAATCATATCGATGAAATATGGGCAAGTGATTTGGTTGAAATGCAGCAGTTTAGTAAATGGAATAAAGGCTATCGATATCTTCTAATGGTTATTGATGTATTCAGTAAATATGGTTGGATTATTCCATTGAAGGATAAGAAAGGTGAATCTGTCACTGAGGCGTTTAAAACAATATTCAAAAAAGGTAGAAAACCACAGTATTTATGGGTTGATAAGGGAAAAGAATTCTATAACAAACATGTGAAAGATTTATTAGAGAAAAATGGGATACATATGTACTCAACTGAGAATGAAGAGAATTCCTCAATGGTCGAAAGATGGAATAGAACAATTAAATCCAAAATGTGGAAACAGTTCACTGTTCAAGGTAATACACAATATCTAGATATGTTACCAAAATTAGTAAATCAATACAACAACACAAAACATTCAAGTATAAAGATGACACCTGTTGAAGCTTCTGATAAGAAGAATGAAGGAACTGTTTATTTTCATTTGTATGGTAATATAGAAACATTGAAACAGAAACCAAAATTTGAAATAGGTGATAAGGTTAGAATATCTAAGTATAAAAGAAAGGTATTTGATAAGGGTTATACACCAAATTGGACAGAAGAAGTTTTTACAGTTGATAAGATCCAATACACTAATCCAATAACTTATAAGGTAAAAGATCTCAGAGGTGAAGATATTCAGGGAAGTTTCTATGAGTCTGAGTTGTTGAAAGCTAAGCAGGATGTTTTTCGTATTGATAAAGTCATTCGTAGAGATTATAAAAAGAAACAAGCTTTAGTGAAGTGGAAGGGATATAGTGATGATTTCAATAGTTGGATTCCAATGAGGGATTTAGTCAATGTGTAAATAGGAAGAAATAAACAGTAAAAATAATATAACTTATATTTGTAGAGACTATACAATATATGTTGTATTTTTTGTTATCTAATTGATAGCCAAGAATATAATTATTGTTGGCTATTAACAGTTTTTATTTCAGAATCAAGACTAAAACCCGGGATATAGTCTGATACTAAAATTGGAATCAGAAATTGGAATTAAATGGAATTAGAAATTGGAATTAAAATTGGAATTAAATGGAATTAGAAATTGGAATTGAAATTGGAATTGGAATTGGAATTAAATTCGTTTATAACCATATGCATAACTAGTCTGGCCATCTTCGTGAATATATCTTTTATCATCAAAACAGCTAAGTGATATTTTATTAATCTCATAACTATATATCTGATGTTTTTCACTTCTAATTGTTTTCATTGAATGATACATCTGATCATCATTAAACAATGTGTCTCTGTAGTTATCATGTTGAATGTCTTTTTTAATTACATTCTTCTTAATTCCTTTTGCAGTCTTGCCACCTTTATTATCATCTTTCATATAGCTATACATTTTTGATTTTAAACCAATAAATTCAGTGATTGGAATTCCAGCTGCTTCATCTTTAAACTTTCCAATTACTTTTTTATTTGACTTATCAAAGTAAGGTGAATTCTCTGCGTAGTCGCTATTATCAAATTTATCTTTATCAGCCCAAAAGTCTTTATAAGCATCTTCAGTTTCAATTTCATACATTAGGCTGTCAGTATCTGTAAATAGTAATTTTGTTTTATTTTTATATTTGTTCTGTATATAATTATAATGAAAATCACACATTAATGTTTTACTTAGTTCTAAAATACCAACATAAGCAGGTCTATGCAAAACTAGTTTTTCTTTAATTTTATGAACAGCAACTAAATTTTCATTAAATATCTTACAGCTGACATAAGTTGGTTTGCTTGTGTATTTTAAAAGTTTCTTTTCATCTGTGATAAGTTTGACGTCAACACGCTTTCTTAGATTTTCCATTGTTTTTCCATAGACGCTGTTATTCATTAGTTTGAAAAAGTTTTTCTCAAAGTTATTTTTAGCATTTGTTCTTTTCTGTGTATTGTAATCAATATATTCTTTCAACCATGGAGATTGATTGAATTCAAGAACTCTATGAACTTTTTTTACTTTCAATCCTAGATCCATATATAGTTGAAGATTTCTATAATGAACAACATACTTTTCTTTGTTATTAAGAGTTGTAACTAATTTATGAACAAGACCAGTTGATATGTTGTATTTCTCAGATATCTTTTTACAATATTTAGATAACATTTCTTTATTGATTTTGATTTTTTCTGGCGCAACTGGATAATCATTATGTTGGTTGTGTAATTCTTTGGGATATTCTAAGTCGACTTTAAATATTAATCCTTTTTTACTATCTTCATTGTATTTACCTAAATTTAAATTATCTATCTTCTCTCTCTTCATCCATTTAAATCCACCAGTTGGAAGAGATTGACTCATAGCCCAACCGTATAGATTATTGGCGTCAAGATACATGATATATTTAGATGGTTCATTTTTATTATAATTTTTCATATATTTATTATTAGCTTTTCCATAACGATTAGCAATATAACTGATTCCACCTCTCATTCCCTTTTCAATGAATAAAAACATATCGATATCAGTCATTAATTCTAATTTAATATCAGTCATTTTTAACATAGCATCCCATGATAACCCTGGAGATGAGAAATAATGACATGGATCAAGTCTATAATATTCAAGACAGGTTTTTCTGAAATTTTCAAATACATCAGCTAGTAGAAGCACGTCTGTTTTTAAATATAAATCATGATAATCACCCATATTTTTCAAAGAGAATGTTTTCCACACATTTTTAGCATGTTGATAATCTTCATCTGAAATATCTTCATTGTTTAAAATGCTGTGGAACTGTTCTTTTGATGGAAGTGGAGAATCAAACTTATCAAAGCTGTCCATATAATCATATGGATAAACTCCTTTTCTCAACATAAGATTAAATTGATTTTCATCTTTGAAAGCTTTTGATATATATTTGAATGAATCTTTTGGTGTATTGTTAACAAGTTCTTGTAAGCTTGAACTCATAAATTGGAAACTGTCAATAAAAGTTAGATGATTACCAAGCATGAAAGCCATATACTTTTCCATATTATTTGGAATTGCATTTATATTCATCTGGCATTTCTCTCCATTCTTATTTGTATATTCATGATTTTTAACGACATTACCAATTTCTTGCATAATAAAATGGCTATCATAACCTCTGAGATTATGAAATATTACAGGAATTTTAATTTGTTCTGGAATTATTTTAAGTTTAAGATTACATTCCTGATGAGCAGAACCTCTATATTTACCAGTGATATGACAATGATCTCTGACTTTGATATCTTCATCAGTGTATTCTTTATTACAGATATAGCATTTATCAGCTTTTTTGAAATCAACTTCATCTTCTTTTGTCATTTTTAAAGGTTTATTAAATTCATTTTTCTCATAATAGTTTTACAATATTTGACTTCCATCAACATCCTTTTCATGAAAATGCTGACAGCTTTATCACCTCTATAAAGTGTAAGTGGTTTGCTATATTTATCATTATAACAACATACCAATTTATAACCAAAACCACAATCTGTATGTTTTTGATATGATTCTGTATAAGATTTATTATTATCTTGTGAACAACTTGATATTTTCTCTGTTATTGCTTCAAAATCTGCGTAAATTACAAATGGTATTGGTTGTTGTTTATCAAAGTTATTAAATTTTAAAATATTCTTTCCCTTCTTTGGCATTTCAATAGCTTGTTCACCATTTAGAAGTAAACAGTTTTCTTTATGTTTTGTTAAAACTTCTTCAGAACTAAAACATTGAAGACAGTGCATGCAAAAGTGTTTCTTTTCATTGTGTTTTGTTTTATTACACATAAATCTATTAAAATCTTTTATTAAAACATAATGTTTGTTCTCGTTTTCAGATATCAATAACAAATTTAATTCATTATTATTTTTTTCTTTTGATATATAAATAGGATATGCCTGTTTATTTTCATATCCAAATACATTAACATTAATCTCATTTTGTTTTTCAATTTTATTATATTGTTTAATAGCCACTGGAAATTCAATTCCAGAATAATCTAACTTATTAATATATTTTATATCTGATTTTTTAATCCTCTGTGGATCTTTATCTTGTGGGTTTAAATACCGAATATGACACCATCTAAAACATTCATTATCATTATTTTTCAAATTAATTAATCCCTTCTTATGATGGTTAAGTTCCGATGGTAGTGGAATATAAGAGGATCCCTTCATTGGTTCATATATTACAATATTAAGATAATGATTATCAATAGATTTAATAGTCCAACCAGATCCTTCAGACACCCATTGAGCAGTTTTATTTAATATTTGTTGTTTTGATAAATCAAATGATTCTTTTATTCCAGCTTCATTTATAATAGTTTGTGGTGTACTATTAAAATAAGCAGTTTTATTAATTTGTCCATCATTCGCTATTTTTTTAAATGTTACTTTTAATGTTTCAACAAATTTTAACCCCTTTTCAGTTGTTTGAATATTTCTAATATAACGTTCAAGAGCTAGTCTTGTTGACTCTAATTGTATAAGTGGGTCTTTATCATTTTTTATACCAATTTCATAAGATTTTGTATAACCTTTTAAAGCCTTATCAATTTCAGTTATTCTAGTCCTTGGTAATGGAATTGGGGGTTGAATTATATTTTCTTCATATTCTTTCACCCTCTGTTTTACACTTTTCCTAGGAGCTGGAATTGGTTTGTAATCATCTCTAAATTCTGGTGGTGGAGGAATGATATTTTCTTCATATTCTTTCACCTTCTGTTTTACACTTTTACTTGGTTTGGGTATTGACTTTTGTTTTAAAAAATTCAATTCATCTTCACATTGTTTTATTCTAAGATTTTGTTGAAGTAGAAGTCTTATTAATTCAGATTGACTGAGTTTTTCAAGATTACTTCGATTCATGTAATTATTTTTATAACGCGCCAAATCTTTAAGTCCCTTTTTATTTCACTTCACTTTATGATTCAAGCCAATTTAAGTTAGCTTAAATCAATAATGTATATAAATATATATGAAATTTGTTTTAATTGGTAATGTAGATCATGGTAAAAGTACATTAGGTGGTCAAATATTAGTAAAATCTAATACCATTAATAAAAGAGAGATTGAAAAGATAAAGAAAAATGCTAATGATATTAAGATGTCAACATGGTGGTTAGCACACATTTTAGATGAAGATAATTATGAAAAAGTTAAAGGAAAAACACATAATTTCAATATAGTTTCATTTAATTATCAAGAAAAAAAATATAGTGTCATTGATGTGCCTGGTCATAAAGAATTAGTTAATGAGATGATTTTTGGAACATCTTTAGCAGATATTGCTGTATTAGTTTTGTCAATTAGAAAAGGAGAATATGAATCTGGTCTATCTGGTCAAACTTTAGAGCATGTTCTTATCACTCGCGGAATGGGAATCAACTGCTTAATAATATGCATAAATAAGATGGATACTATTAATTGGGATAAAGAACTATATAATGATTTTGTAACTGACTTTAGTAAAAAGATTAAGAAATTCAGATTTAAGAATGTTATATTTGTTCCAATATCAGCTTATTTTGGAGATAATATTATAGAACGATATGATAATTCAGTTAACTGTTCTTTATTTGAAGCTTTAAATACTATTGATATAGTTGATCGTAAAACTAAACTAATTCAACCTCATAATCAAAAAGTTAAAAGCAAATTAATTTTTCACAATATCAAAAACATCATCACAAAAGGTTTCATTTGTAAATTACATACAAAAGATAAATTATATGATGTTGAAATATTTAAACTAAAAAATAATTTATTCATAACTAAAGACAACAGTCAAGGAAAAATAATTGATGCCGTCTTAAAAATAGATACTAATAACAGTATCAATTCCAATATTATTTTAAGAGATGGGAATAAAACTATTGCTATTGGTGTTTTATATTAATTTACTTAATTCCAATAATTCCAGCGGTCTTTGGAATCAGCTGGCGGACCAACAGATTGGAAACTCTCACACTAAATCAGCTGGTGGAACAAGTCATGACGTCACGCCACAGTTGTGGTGTTACGTCACCAACATCAACACAATATCAGCTGATGGAAAATGAGCGCAAAATCAGCTGATGGAAAATCTCACACAAAATCAGCTGGTGGAAAATGAGCGCAAAATCAGTTGGTGGAAAATGAGAGCAAAATCGGCTGATGGCAAAATGCGCTTATTCCCCCAACTCCTATACTACTTGTCGACAATCTTCAATGATATCACCGTAACTCCGCTTGTATTCTCTGAACGTCGTGCAAGCCGCTTTCGTGAACAATGGCAGAGCAACTTTTTGAGCTACTCAACTCTTTTGCTTTGGTTGACAACTCTACAGATTAATTGGCCGGGACTAACGCTGTGTTTTCACTAGGACAATTTTAGCTAGATAAAGTCAGAAAAGTCCGGAAATACAGTGAAAACACTTCGTCTAGTCTTTAGCGAGTTAACAATGTCAACTGTTTTCACAAGGAAAAACAACGGGTTTTCTCGCCTTTACGACAGGAAACTCACCTCGCAAGATGGTTTAACTTGTCCCGACAAATACCGCAGTCAATCGCATCGCGTGTAGTGACAGCTGCCTGCAAAACAATCTGGCAAAATTATTTTCCAGACGCTCTAAAGAGCAACGGCAACCCACTTCTCTTCGGAGATAGCTAGGCGAAGAATTGTGTTCTGTCTTACCAGCTCAGGGCCAACGAGTCCTCAGATGTGTCCAAAAGTATCTCTGCTCACTTTGAAGTGCTCGCGCCACAGATTATCTTGGTAACGATTTACAACGAGCTGTTCGAATTGGCAGGTTCACAACATTCTGTCGCATCCTCTGCATCTGCCGAGACATTAATCGCATCCTCTGAACGGAACTCCTTCTCTTTCGCAAAAATATAGCGAGAATCAGTACTAGTGAACTCATTAAAAGCGCTTCTTCTCCCGCCATTTTTGAAAGTCGCTCGGATTTGTAATTTGAATCTTCCGAGTTATTAGTTGCAAAATTTACCAGTAAAAACAGATGTCATGGGCGCGATCCATTGGGCCAAAAATTCCGGTTTGAATTTCCGAAATTTCCACGTGCCGAAAGGAACGGTTTTTTCCACTTGACCGAACCGGTCACGTCAAAATGGCGGGTTTGTAGTCCGATTCTTGCTTGTTACTCAACGATTTTACAAGTTAACAGAAAATACCCTGCAGAACAACGAGGGCAGCGTAAAACCAGCGAGCTGCTTCAAACGGAGAAGTAAACTTACCTTTATTTATAATTATTTTGAGCTCAATCGTTCGAAATATGAACAGAAGAAACGAAGGAACCTCTCTCCCATAAATTGGACGAATACCCGTGCAAAAGTTATCGCCGCAGACATCGAAACAGGTCAAAAAACTAATTTTCAATCGCATAAGACGAAGAAACGTACGCTACGTTGAGTAAAAGCCTCTCGCCTTAATCATTTGTGACTTCAGGGTCTTGATGAGAGCTCTATCCGGCAGCTTGAGAAACGAAACTGAGTGGAATTGCCAAATGGAACAGAAAATTTCCGGAATTTCCAATTTTCCGGAAAAATGGACAACCTCAAGAGTTAGTCCAAAATTTTCGAAACGAACGTTTCGAAAATGACCGTTACCACTAAATTTCATGAGGGTTTCAGCGCAGCTTCGCAGCTTGAGCGCGCAAGTGTGCGTGGTGGTATCGGGTGGTTCAAGGTGCGTCGGCTGTATGTTAACCAACTGGTAGCGAGGGGGTGGCGGGGGGTGGGGGCCCCCCGCCACCCCCCCCCCCCAAAAAAAATTTCACATACTTTTTTATGGCTCCAACTTGCAGTTTGCCTTATGTCGAGATTTTGACTCGGCTCCAACTTGCACTTTGCCTTTTGTCGAGATTTTGACTCGGCTCCAACTTGCAGTTTGCCTAATGTCGAGATTTTCACTCGGCTCCAACTTGCAGTTTGCCTAATGTCGAGATTTTCACTCGGCTCCAACTTGCAGTTTGCCTAATGTCGAGATTTTGACTCGGCTCTAACTTGCAGTTTGCCTAATGTCGAGATTTTCACTCGGCTCCAACTTGAGTCAGAATTATTTTCCAATTGAAGAAATATCCGCACAAGTAAATACACCAAAAATGGCTGCCGCAAATTATTCAACCGATGTTTTGCCAGAACCGGTTGCATTGTATGATGGGTTTCTACAAATGCAACCACCGGAGTTAAAGGAAATGTTATGGGCAGAGTATGTTGTAGACGAAATGTCTGAACAGGAAATATACGAACTTGCATGCAGCAAGAACCGAGAACAAACAAATGCTACCCCGGAGTTAACAGAAACGTTGCAGAATTTAGAACAAGAACTAGCAGAAATTGATTTAGAAAAATTGCAGAATTTAGAACAAGAACTTGCAAAAAACGTGCCAAGCAAAGAGTATCTTACCTCAAGTATCGAAGAAAGAGCATATCTTGTCTGGGATAAAATTCACAGGGAGATACAAAACGCTCCTTTCTGCTACATATGCCAACAAATTGCCGAGTTGTTGATTATGACTTGTAGAAAATGCAAACGGCATTGATTGTGCTTGTCGTGCTATAAAAATGGAGGCAAACACTTCCTCGGCGATGAAAGCGACTACGTCGAAATGTTTATAAAAGAATTTGAACCGAGTTCAAAGCACGTCACCAATTTGAAGTGTTTGTTATTTCCCCCAGGACGGAGTTACAGAAAACAAAATGGCTGACCGCTCACGGTTACGTCTTTTGGCAAACCAGAGGCTGAATTGAGAAAAACCTTACGCTCAGTTAGCGAGCTGAAAGTTCTTTTTCCGCCACAGAAGTTGGTGAAGAGAAGAACGGGGTGGAAGAACACGATTCGGTCAAGGCACTCGATCGAACTGTCGATCTGATCCTTCTTCTTCAGAGCCTGTTTTCACTCTCCCCACCTCGGACATTGCCTCTACAACTTGCTGTGTTATCCATCTGACCTCTCTCTGCCAAACGGGTGTTGAGAATTCCTTGAAAATACAGAAAGCGTGTGGAAAAGCAGAAGCATTGTCTTAGAGAAGCTGTTTATATGTGAGTTAACAAAGTTTCCCCTCTCTTTAATTTATGCATGAACCCCAAAGCGCATGCGTATGTCAAATATTGGGGATTTTTTTTTCCAAGGGACAGAGAAAGGCCACCACAATAGAAGTAAACGCCAGACTGGTCTCAACATATAAGCGAACTTGCCATGACCATGTTAGTTCACAAATTCTGGTGAAGCCAAGGTAGGTGACCTCTGGCCTCGGTCTGAATCCCGTTATAACGGCTTGCGCGGATGGTGAATTACCGGGTATGGGACATTACCCTCGGGTTGAGCCCGCCTGGGCCCTAATGGTAACAGGGGGTGTTCAGATATCCCACCCGCGGGATTTCAAACCTCGCTTCCAGAGGTAAAATGGGAATGGAGAGCCGCCTTGTCAGCAGCGCAAAAGTCCTGGCAGGGCCAGGCAACAAAATGCCACCGAGCACCCCCCGACAATGGTTTTGCCCCTGTGTGTGACCAGCACGTAATGTCACGCGTGACACACAACGTCGCGCGTGACAGCGCGTTATCTACTTTTTAAACCAGAGATGGAGATTTTTGTGTTTTTTGTCTCAAAGTTTAGTTCAAATTTGTGCTGGACGTCGTCAGTTTTTTTCGAAGCTCTTGCCGAAACTCTTGCCGAACCTGTTTTTTTATCATTTCAATATCCGGCGAATCGGACGGTTTTTCGGCGAAGTTTTCCCGCAGCCTTTCTTTGAGTTCACGATATTTCTGCATTTCACGAGAGATCTGTTTGAATTCAGTGTCGGAAACAGTGTTATCGTCAAGAGCTTGAGAGATGAAGCGTTTTATTGAGTCATGCTTTGCAAGGGCCAGTGCTTGAATTTTCGTGTGCTTTTTAACTTTCCTTTCCAGCTTCTTGCAACCCAAGGAGAGCGGCTATTCCAGCAACAGGCGCTCTGACCACAATTCTGACACCAGTGAGTGAAGATGCAACGGCCCCGGAAGACAGGGCGGCACTTGCAACGCCAAGAGAGACCGCGGAATAGTGAATCACTTTTCGAGCTTTCTTGTATTTTTTCAATACAAGCCTGTAATGTTCAGCCTCATCGGTTATTTCTTTTTCAATTTTGCTGATCTCAGTTAGCCGGAAATTTTCGGTTCTTTCCAGGGGAAGCTCTGGATAAATATTAACAGGCGGAGCACTTGGCGCCGAAGACATGGTATAGACACAGATTTTATTTTTTTAAATGATTTGCAATTCGAATTCTAGGGGTTGATCGTTAAAATCAAAAAGCTCTCCATCCTCATCTTGGACAGAAAGCGTTACGCTGTTAACATATTTGTATGTCGAAGCGTTACGAAAGGGCGGCTGTTCGTCCTTTTGATAGTGGACTTTTGCGAAAGCTTCCCCTCGGATGTCAAACTTTGCAAGAAGGGTTGAAGCTTTGCCATTGACCAAATTTTGATTGCGGTCAACCAAGTCGCAATGGACAAAGTAAGTACTCGGTGTTCGAAGCCGTTTGACGAAACGCGGTATATACCAAGAAAATTGGCTAAGTCGTCATCAAGAGTTATTTTTTATTCTCAAAGTTGTTAATTACCATTACACCAGCTGGTGTATTTATTTCAGTGGGAAGTTTTACATTAAATTTAGCGAACGCATGTTCTATAGTTTGAGCCATACTTCCAAGAGTGTAATACCCTTTGGGGAAAGTATTGGGAACAGCACGTTTACCATCTGGATCAGACATTGCAATTACCCCATGGTTTTTTAAATTATGCCACGAATTATAAAGCGAACAAGAGAACAGCCTTACGAATGGGAATCGGGTTGTCAAAATTGAGGGTGCATGGAAAGACGTAGAAATAGTAAGCACAACCATTTTATTTTGTTGCACACAAATTTTCAATTGAAAAATAATGGGGAATATAGAAAGATGAACATCTGGAAAAACGCACGTACACAAACAGATTCCGTTGCGTCTGACTATCTCGAGAAAAGAGCGCAGTCTGTCGGTAACGCGCAGTCTGCCGCGAAGCTTGCACAAGAGAAGGCGTGGGCGGCTTTTTCTGCACAGTTTCCGAGGGCCGACAAAAGCCAATTTGTAGCACAGACATTTTTTGCGTCGGACCACACAGCAACAGCTGAAATATTTTACAAAGAGGGTCCCGGCAGTCTGAAAAGCGTCTTCAGTTCAGACCGCAAATATTGGAGTGCAGGCATGAAAAGCGTGCTGGGTTTGGTTGACGTTGGCAGCTTCCCTTACCAGTTAACGCCCAGCACAGAAAAAAGCTCGCTGCCGGTTACAGCAGTTCCATTGGAAGACGTGGCGCCAGGTTTGAAGAAAATATTCAACAAATCAATCAACATTTATGTCGCCCCTGACCAGTATTTTACAAAAAAGTTCAGAGAGGTATTCCAAAAGGAACAACATAAGTTCGAAACGTCAAAGCCCGCAAAAAAATGGCAAGCGGGGACAAATCTATCTTTCTGGGAACAGCAGCTAAACTTTGCAGTGTGGTGTGCGACGACAGGTTGCGGAATATCTCGAGAAGTATTTGACAAAGATAACACAATGCTGAATCTGCCGCCGCAGGTGCGGGCTTTCTATATCTTCCACGTGTACTTCACGGTTCGGCGCATCCTGTATCAGCTCGGAGGCATCCAAAGCGTGAGCGCGCTGCCGGGCGACCCAACATGGAGTCAGACCAGCAACAACCATGACGTGGCGTCTTAAAAAGATTTCCGCTACATGCGAGGTCCAAACCACGGCCTGGGGAGCGTTTACATTTATTGCCACGAACCTTTCATACTGGACGTACCCTATCCATCGGCAAAAGCAAAATTCGACGACGAGGACCCAAGGGCGTCAGAAAAGGGGATTTTAATATGCTTCATAAGAAACGACGCCGCGGAAGAGCAATTCAACTGGTTCGCGCCCAAAACCTCGGCAGGTTTGATCCAGGCGGGTTTGTCGCGAATAAACCAGTCGATAGAGGCGTTCGTTTATTGTGTCTTGGGCGCGCAAGTCAACGTCCGAAGCAGCATCCTGGGCGATGGGGGCGCACAAAGGAGGCGCAAAGTGAGTTCCTTGTCTTGGTGGAAGACGCGATAAGGCAGTCTGGCCTGGCAAAAAGCGTGCAGCGTTATCAGCTGGCCGTGGATGAAGCAAAGGTGAGGCTCAACTTTGCTGTATGCCCGGGCGCCTGGCTGATGGTAATTAACACAGAAAGCACGGTTGGCTACAACAACTGGTTGAAACAAGCGATACCGGCCATGAAGCTGGGGGTCAATGACGGGGCAAACAAAAGCACAAAAAAAGCAGCGCTTCGGCTGATGGATGGCGGGAAATCGAAAATAAACCCGCCAAACAGTCACCCTTCCAATCCGATACACAAAGCAGCAGTGTCAAAAAAAGAGCCAGCGCCTGTCTCCCAAACAGCTGAAAAGGAGGAACCAACGCCAACGGCTGGCTCCGGCAGCCAGATATATCTCGACGACTGCTCGACCAGAAACGCCACAACAGCCAAAATCAGAAGCCAGGCGTGCTCTGCCAGAAAAGAGACGACCTCCCCTCACATGAGATTTTAATGTGAAAATACAGTCTCTAGGATGCAGTGTTTATATTTAGATTGAATATAGTGGATAATTACAGTAGCATGGTACAGAGTATAAACTGAAAGATTATAAATCTTGCGTGATCGCTTATATTACATGTATGTGTACACTACATGTAGCTAACCCAAAATAATAGAAGCTTTTATTATTTCCTAATTATGCAACCCTAAACAAGCCCTCAAAGGCTAAACATATTGCCATCATCCTGTGAGATCAAGATCCACAATTGTCAAATCTTTCAGGCTTGATCACCTTTCAGAGATCCAAAGATGTACTAGCCCAGAAAGCATACACATAGCTTGTGTTGTTCCAGATAATATTTTTGACTTCTTCTTACCTTTGGAAATTCTGTTTAAGTTCCTACTTTCCTTTAAAAATAAATCATTGTGACATTAAAGGACCCCTCCCTCTATCCCTTGCAATTTCCAATGAGTCTTCACAGAGAGGGTCTTTTAAGACGGAATCCACCAGGAAGTTGAGTAATATTTATTTAAGTTGGACAAAAATCGTGTACCAGAATAATTTAAATCATATTGCGTTATTTTTTACCCTTAATAAAAGGTAAAGATGTAAGTAATTATTTGTGATAACACCGACAACAATTTTGTATCAGAGCCCGAGAAAATGAATTTTAAAGATCACAAGCTGTAGGCAAAATCTAACATGTAGCCATTTTGTAAAATGGAATTATAGTGGAACTTCAAAATTTGTTTTCGATGTTTGGTGTTGTTAGCAAAGATTTCTTTTGATAAGATATTTGAAGCAGTAACTCAAAAGTTTGCAATAAGGTGTAAACAATTTTGGTACAACAATTTCTTATCAGAGACTGAGAAAATGAATTTCAAAGCTCGCAAGGTTTAGGAAAAATCTCACATCTTTTAAGCGATTCAGTGGAATTCAGTGGAACTTCGAAATGTTTTCAATGTTTGGTGTTGTTAGAAAAGATTTCTTTTGATAGTATATTTGAAGTAGTAATACAAAAGCTTGCAATAAGGTGTAAATAATTTTGGTACATAATTTTTTCCAATGAATGCTCGAAGTCCTAACGGATTCCGTCTTAAAACTAGTTTTGGCACACACACCAAGTGACAATTTTCTGGTAAGTTACATGTATATACCTGTTCCTATTTTTCCCCACAAAGAATTGTGATTTTCATTGCACAATATCAAACCTGATATTTCACAAAGAAATTATTTTTATATTAATAACATTGCATTATTTTGTCATACATGTATTGCATTACATTACTTTGTAAAATATGTGACTGACTCAAGTCAGTGGTGTAAAGATCTTTGAGACTTGAATAAACACAGCTTTGTGAAGGCTCTATAATTCCGAAGCTCAATGAAGTCAACTACACTCAACATTAAACTCGTGGTTGCCTGACCAAGTGCCTGGTAACCAGGCCGCTATTGCACAATATTGTTACATCCTCCTCTTTCTTGAATACAACATGACACAAGCTCCAAGTGGCAGCAAATAAAATAAAATAACAAGCAAGTCTGTAAAATAAAGAATGAAAGATGTTGACAAAGGCAAATTTAACTGCCCTGAGCAGTCCATCTTAACATAAAGTGAAAATATAACAAAAGAACTAAAATTCAACTGCCCTGCGTGCAAAGTCCATCCTAACACAAAAATGAGAATATAGCGAAGTAACAGTTCTGCTTCACTGCCCCCTCAGGGCTGGCAGTAGTCTTTGGAACGGATCAGGGTTCTTGGGGCAACTTCCTGGAGACATGTTGCTTTTGTCCACAGCTTCTTCCGATCTTTTGGATCTGGCTTCATTATTACAACATCTCCAGGTTTGAGCTGTCTTAGTCATTTGGTCCCTTCGTTGTAGTAGTGTGCTTGTTTCTCTCTATTCCTTGTTACAAGATCCTTGGCGGGCTTGGGAAGCTTGGGTTTCAGTAATCATGCTGACGTTGGGAGGAGAGTCCTGGTTCTCCTTCCCATCAGCCTCTGTACTGGCGAGGAATTGAGCCCTTCGGTTGGAGTATTCCTCCAGTCGAGTAGAGCGAGGTAGGGATCTTTGTGGTCCAATACTGCTTTTTTGAGGATTCGTTTGGCCGTGTTAACAGCTTTCTCAACTTTTCCGTTTGATCGAGCATGGTATGGAGAGGACGTGGAATGTTCAAAGTCCCATTCTCGAGCAAATGTTTTGAAATCTGATGGGGAGAATTGGGGACCATTATCACTCCTGACAATGTTGGGGATGCCGTGCCTGGAAAACTGCGATTTCAGACTTGTAATTACTGATGAAGCTCTCGTATCAGACAGGGCTCGTAACTCAAAGAAATTGGAGTATTCATCTACTGCAATGATATACTCTGATGTACTTTCTGTGGCACGAGGGGCTCTTTGGGCTGTTCCATGGGGAATGAATTGCATGTTCCACAAGCAGAGATATGGTCCCTGATAGCAGCAGTCATTCCGGGCCAATACAGGATTTCTCTTGCTCGCCGAAGGCAGCCCTCATGTCAATGTGGCTTGCATGGATTTTCTTGAGCATCTCGGATCTCATAGCCGCTGGTACTATGACTCTGTTCCCTCTGAAGAGCATTTCATCTTGTACTGTCAGCTCGTGTCGGTAAGAGTAAAATGCATGGATTTCTGGTGGGACTGCTTCCCTTCTCTCTGGCCACCCAAGCTCAATAGTTCTCTTCAGCTGCTGCAGTACTGGATCATCCTTAGTTTTCTGTTGAAAATCTGCAAGACGCTCTCTGGTCACGGCTACATGTTTAGTCATGTCGACTTCTTCTACTGATCTAATTCTAATTCTGATCTAATTCATTCTCTGAGATATGGTCTGGTACGAGTAGGTACGCCCTACTCAAGGTGTCTGCTATGTACATCTCTTGGCCTTTCTTGTAGACAACTTTTAGCTGGTAGTTCTGCAAGCGCATCATCATTCGCTGGAGTCTCTTCGGGGCAGTAAGTAGTGGTTTCTTTAGTATAGCCTCCAGGGGCTTGTGGTCAGTCTCTATGGTGACCTCTCGGCCAAAGAGGTACTGATCAAACCGTTCGCAAGCGTATGCAATCGCGAGAAGTTCTTTCTCCATCTGGGCGTAGTTCTTTTCTGTGGCCGTAAGTGCCCTTGATGTGAAAGCAACTGGCTGGCCCTCCTGCAACAGAGCAGCTCCAAGGCCTGATTGTGATGCGTCACATTGTAGGGTGATCTCTTTTGACACGTCATAGTAGCAAAGCACGGGATGATTAGTGATGAGTTGCTTCACATCTATAAAGGCTCTTTCGTGGACTTCATCCAGTGCCATTCAACATCCTTGTCTTTAAGTCGCCTCAGTGGTTCCGTGACTGTGGACAAATGTGGCAAGAACTTTGAGAGGTAATTTGCCATACCCAGGAATCTCTTTACTGACTGTACATCAGTGGGCTGTGGCATCATCACGACTGCCTCTACTTTCTTTGGGTCTGGTTTCACTCCATCGGCTGAAAGCAAATGGCCAATGTAAGGTACTTCAGTAAGTCTCAAGCTGACTTTGTCTTTGTCTTGTCCTCAGGTTCTTGTCATGATCTGAAGTGGTGGTCTCTATGTCGTCTCCTTCTCCGTACACCAAAAGGTCATCAGCAATCACTGCAGTGCCTTTGATATCTCAAAAGGTATCATTCATTCTCTTCTGGAATTCTTCGGGTGCTGAGGGGATGCCAAAGGGCATGCGCATCTAGCGGTACCGACCAAAAGGGGTGTTAAAGGCGGGGAGTCTGCTGGAGGCTTCATCTAGAGGCACCTGCCAGAGCCCACTTTTTAGCATCTAGTACGGACAACACCTTTGCTTTGCTAAGGCTGGTAGCATCTTCTTCAACGGTAGGAAGAGGATAGTGAGGCTGCTTGATGGCTCTGTTTAGATCTTTGGGATCAATGCATATTCTGAGCTTATTGGCCTTAACCACTGTAACCATACTTGATACCCAATCTGCTGCTTCGCTCACTGGGGCCAGAATGTTCTCTTCTACCATTCTTTTCAATTCCAGTCTAAGTGGCTTTCTTAGGGTAACAGGTACCTTGCGGGGTGGGTGTAACACTGGATGTGCTGTTGGGTCGATCTCTATGTGGTAAGGGTCTGCAAGGCATCCAAGGCCTTCAAAAACATCTGCATACTCTGTCAAGATGTTGTCATCAATGACTGTCTGTCAATGACTGTGGGTGTATCACTGGATGTGCTATTGGGTCAATCTCTATGTGGTAAGGGTCTGCAAGGCATCCAAGGCCTTCAAAAACATCTGCATACTCTGTCAAGATGTTGTCATCAATGACTGTCTTTGACGTTGATGGCGTATACTGGCTGTCTTGAGTCACTGTATCCACATGATGGAGGGAGTCTTTCACCAGAACTTTTAAGAAATTCAACCTTTGGCACGACTCTGCACTCAGAAGTGGTCTCACATCTCCATCAACAACTTGGAACTCGAGGACATGGGATGAACCATCTCTTTTGCACTTGAGTTTGCACCTTCCTACTGGGTACATGACTGCTCCATTGTACATGTTAACTTAGCCTTACTTTTCTCAATATAGAGGTCATCAGGATCTCCCATAACCCTTGCATTGTCCTTAAGTGGTAGAAGGTTACAGGTCGCTCCACAGTTGAGTTGGAACTTGATATTAGCGTTGTTGTTTACCATCATTGTCACAAACAATTGACTAGCAACTTCATCAGCACTCTTTGTGTTCAATGATCCGATTTTGTGAGTGACCATGTTGATGGTGAATTCGTCTTCCTTATCATCTTCTATTTCTACCAGATGGAGTCGTTTGCCTGTTTTTGGTTGTCTTGTTTCCTTCGTTCTACACTTTTTGCAAAATGGTTTGCAAGACCACACTTCTGGCACTTTGAACCATAGGCTGGGCAGAGGTTCTTGTTCTTTGGATGTCTTCTGCCACAGAATTTGCAATCTATCTTAAGGAATTTATTAGGCAGTTTTTCAGGAGGTTTCTCGGTGTTAATGGCACTAATTGATTCATCGGTTGTCTTGTCCGCTTTTATTTGCTTCAGTTGGATTTGGGTGAGTTCGGATGCCCTGACTTTCTCGATTGCAGTTTCCAAGGTTAGCTTTGCATCTCTCAGGAGTTGTTCTCTTACTGAGGAATCTTGTATACCAAAAACAATCCGATCGCGGATAAGCAACTCTTTGAGTGCTCCAAATTCAGAAGTGTTCGCTAAGTTTTTCAATACTCTCACGTAGTGGTCGATGGACTCACCACTGTCTTGATTTCTCGAGAAAAAAACATAGCGTTCATATATAGTGTTCTTCTTGGGGTTGCAAAAGGACTCTAACTTCTCCAAGACTATTTCAATTTTGAGTTCGTCGCCTCCTTCATCCCACGTGAACGTGTTGTAAACATTGACAGCCTCTTCGCCGATTACAGTGAGTAGAGTCGCAACACATGTTGGCTTATCTTTCTTTGCTACGCCGGTTGCTATTTCATAATTGTGCCATGTTTGCTTAAATTTCTTCCACTTCTGGGCTGTGTTCCCTTGTTGGAGTTGTAGAGGCTCTGGTGGAAGCAAGCCGAATTAAGCGACGGCCATGTTGGATTTCTAAGGGAGCTTATTCTGGCTTTAGTTTGTTGCGTTCACACGCATCTTTGTGGGTAAAACCAAGGTAACCACTTTCCTGACACCATGTAAAGATCTTTGAGACTTGAATAAACACAAGAACAGCTTTGTGAAGGCTCTATAATTCCAAAGCTCAATGAAGTCAAATACACTCAACGTTAAACTTGTGGTTGCCTGACTGAGTGCCTGGTAACCAGGCCGCTATTGCACAATATCGTTTCAAGTGGCATCCCCTTGGGGATCCCCTTGGTTTAGTAGAATGTGTCAGCTGGTTACAGAAATTGCAGTCATGAACTATATAACTAACATAATAGTAACTGCATTAACTTTGTAACTGTGCAAAGTTTGACCATTTTGTAAAATTATTTTTACAGCGCAACGCACCTCAGTGTGGCCACCCAACATACTTTTTTGACAAGTTATAATTAGCCAATCAGAGAGCGCGAATTTGTTTGAGCTGTCCCGCCTCCTTGCAATGTTCAAAGCTGTTGTCAGGAAACCTGTCACGCTTTTAACAAGGAGGTGGGACAGCTCAAACAAATTCATGCTCTCTGATTGGCTAACTTGCCAAAAATGTTTGTTGGGTGGCCACACTAATCTTAGGCACGTCGTGCTGTAAAACCCCACAATGTAAATCTGTGAATTGATTTTGTCATGCAAATTCATGCAAGAAATATCTTTCCTCTTTAGATACAAACAAGAGGTAGATAAAAAACTATGGGAATTTGAAACTAAAACGGAAGAGAAAAGACAAAAGGTAGGAGAGCAAGAATTAGTTGTATTACCTACCCATTTCAAAATGTCATAGGATACCAGTATTTTTATGTTTTATGTTTCATTTTTCTCATTTTAAAGCCAGTCAACAGGTCTGTGTTATTCTGTCTTTTGAAGAAGGGTAAAATGACGTATCCTGAAGTTATTAAATACATTGTACACCCATTTTATGTAGCTCTTGAAAACTTTATTAGTTATTAAGTAATCTGTAACTAATACGTGCAGTAGGCCATTTCTGAGTTTCCTTTGGTCTCTGTTTCAAGATGAGTCCTTGTGCAGAACTAGTTATCAAATGTAGTTATTTAAATGTAATTTAACTTTGGTTAGTTAATGATGAGGAGCAAGTTTACTCAGTGATTGATGTGTTGAACATGGTACATTTTATCCATGCACCTTAGCATGTGTTTGTAGCTTTACTCAGTGTATGGGGAGATTTTGTAGCTCCCATTTTTTAATGTCCCTCCTTGCTATCTCTTTCCTATTAGCTTCTAATCCTTTTAGTGCTACTTGTTATTTTACTTTGTAGTTTCTTCCACTGAACGTCTAGTTCAGTGTGATGGGTGCTAGGGCTGGGGTTGGATTAGGCGGGCGGGGTATCGTGGCTGGGTTGTGGGTAGTGCACACTTTTGGAGTGTATCTGGGTTGCAGTCGGCAACTCTAGCCCCAGTTTCCCGGGGCACCCAACCTCCATTTGCAACAAAGATGTTGAAATGAGTTTGATTTGTATGAAAATGAAAACCCAACTTTTTTATGAACGATTTTGCTAAAAAGGCTTGATTTGACACATGGACAGAGGCAAATCACCACTTTGAAGTGGTCTTTTAAAGTGCATCTAAGTAAGATTTATTTGTTTATTGGTACATGATTTAAATACACATAGAATTGTTTTGTACAGGCAGTTTATGCTTTCTACAAGCTCCTTTGATAGGTTGCAAAGGATTGCTTAAATGTTTTAATGAAAACCAACATTTCTAAATCCAGTTCAAACCTGGAAAGAGAACCCTAAAAAACCAGCTGAGGCTGATGTTTCTTTCTCTCTTAATATCGTTATTTCTTTTATTGATTCTATTTATTGGTGGGGAGGAACAAGCTTTTTGCAAGAGTACTAAATTGGTAAGGGCAGTCTTTGAGGGATCTTAATCTTCTAATGTTTGGATATGGAACATGTAGTTAGTAGTATATATTTATGGAGGGGGTAGGTCTAGTTTACATAGTTTTCTTAAAACTTGCCTGCATTGTACATGGGTCTTTATTTTGATGTTCTTTTTCATGCAAGTCAATTGGTTTCATTTGTATTCCAGCTGGACTCATTTTGAGTCGGCATTACATGAGCACACAACCATCTTTTTGTTCTTATTGTTTTATTAATTTTGCATTTTTTGCATCTTTGCAGTATCCACATTCAATAATTGACTCCAAGGCTTTCTGGTTAAAAATGCAAATTTTCAATATTCCTGGGCTGAAAGCCTTGTTGCCTTGTTTGAATTTGAAATATTGAACATCGGTTCTTGGTCTGGTGTGATTTCTTTAAATAGGCCATTTCCGAATTCTCTTTTGCCTCAGCGTCAAAACGAGTCTAAGTGCTAAACCATTCATATGAAAATGTGTTAGAGAGATGAACTGTTGGACAACTAGTACAAACAAGCTAATACAGGGTTGTCAAAATAAGCCGGCAACCGGTGCATTTCACCGAAATAATGTGCCGGCTACTCTGAATGTTAGTAGGTTAGTTCTAAGCATGATATTGGAGAAATAAAATGAAAATAGCCGCCTACTTTTTGGATGGAACCTGCTACTCAAAAACCTACTGACAACCCTGTAATAACATTATATTATTCTACTATTGTTACATGTATGTTGTTGATGAACAGACAAAGATTTAATTACAGTGTGATATTTTTACAGTCTTTCCCGTAAAACCGTGAACACCAGAAAAAATTTCTGGAATGTTTATTGTGTAGTGACCAATCGCAGCAAAGTTCAGGACACGTGAACAAACCTCAAAACCACAAACTAATGACCGTTGCCTTTTTGCGGTTTAGTTTTCTCACTCCTGATTGGCTTTTTCTTTGTAATACAATAACATTTCATACACATTTCTGGTGTTCACGGTTTTACGGGAAAGACTGTAAAATGTTTCTTTCCTGGATGTTGTGATACAGGCATGAAGGTCAGAGGGTTTGGGGTGGTGGAATTGTAAAATACAGGTAATTTTTGTATAATACATGGCTTAAGCTTCTTTATTTGTTAAATAAACAGTACCACATGAAAGCACTGATCAATAGCTGCCGTTTGAATGGCCACACTGTAGTGTTTACTCATAACTTGAAAGTTAGAACACATGTTTTCGCATGAAGACATGTTAAGGTGGCTTACTACAGTTTTGAGGGAGTAAATGACCCCAACTTTTCACTCTTTTATTAAATGCTCAGAAGTGTTTTATCTTTCTCTTATAACTATTTGTTACCGTGTACAACCATTATATGCGACATTTGAATGAAAAAAAATTCTTACTAATAAACAACCAAAAATTATGAAAGAGTGAGTGCCTAAGAGGTCATAAGAAGGGACTGGGTATCAATACTTTCAAAGGAGTTTTTCTCAAAATCTACCTCTACAACCCCACCTCAAATTTGCAGAAATTAGTAATTGGCTCTGGTTAAACATTCATGCTGAATAAAATAATCTGTGAGACAGATTTTTAGAAAAAACAGGAAATTATGTGATTTTAAATCTGTCTCGGCTAACAAGTTTTTATTTTATTTGGCATGAATGTTTAATCAGAGCCAATCACTACTTTCTGAAATTTGAGGTGGTGTTGTATGGGTAGATGTTTAGAAAGATGCCTTTGAAAGTACTAGAGCCCAGTCCCGTCCTAGGTACTCGATCATTCATTTTGGCTAAGCAACAATTTTTATTGCTCAAATGTCGCATATGATAGTTGTACACTGTAACAAATAGAAATAAGAGAAAGATATAACATTTCTGATCATTATTTTTACAAAAGAATTAATTTACTCCCTTAAAACTGTATGACCACCATAAGCTCAAAATAATTTCATGTCATTGCTGGTTTTTAGACCTGGGTCAATGCAGTGGTTTCCTTGGATTATGGATTCAATTGACAGTTCCTCCAAAAGTGAGTTTTTGTTTGTGGAAAACTCCTGTTAATGCACCTTTAAGAAACTTGAAGAAATTTAACCTTGAGAGAAAGAACCCCTGGACTTTGCACATTGATAGTGTCTTATTTGTCTTTTGCAGGTTCAACTTCCTCAAATTAAGTCATGGAAACACAAGTTCAGACTGCAGCGGTCTCTGGAGGAAATCTGACATCCATAGGAATCCCAGTAACGTTTCTTTTATAAACGGCATACAAAATGTCAAAGCGAAAAAGCTGTATAGTGATCCCGGGGTTTCAAAATGTTTTGAAGTAGGTGTCATCGACTGGAAGAGTAGGTGGCTGTTATAGGTGAGCTCTTTGGTCACAAACTGATTGCTATGACCAGAGTAGCCGGTGTAGTGTATGCCCATATTTGGGATTTCCTTATTTGGGTATGACCATGTGCTTGTTGGAGGGACGCCATCTTGAAAAGGACGATTAAAGACGTTGTGTTCATAAATCGTGTCCTGGTTTAATCCGTAAACGCTACATTTGGCGACGAGGATGGCGGTAACATTAAGTGGATTACCTTGTATTGCTCCTTTCGACTGCATAGGGGAACCAGCCACCCTGGCGTAACGCTGGGACAAGTGGAAAGCTGAGTTCGAACTGTACGTGTCAGCGTCAGGAGTAGAAGACAAACTGCAAAAGCGAGCTCTCCTCTTGCATCTTGCCGGCCCAGGAGTTCGAGAAATTTTCAAGACCTATCCAGCCGAAGTACAGGGGGACGCTAAAGAATTTGATAAAGCAATGACATGTTTGTCGAATCATTTTAAAGTCAAGAAGAATGTGCCTTTAGCGAGACAAAAGCTGCTTGCGACCAAACCGAACCCGGGTGAAACGATCAACAACTTTGTTACGCGCCTGAAAAGTTTGGCGGAACACTGTGATTATGGCGAAGAAGAAGACAACCAAGTTAGAGATATTGTGATTTCGCATGTCACGAACAAGGAACTGAAAGGCAAGTTCTTCCGCGAAGAAAACCTCAGCCTTACTCGACTACTGGAAATCGTTAGCACCTATCACCAAAAAGATGTTATGGTTCTTGTTAGCGAAGACACTGTGAATCGTACCTGGGACGACCGAGGAAAAAGTGATAAAGGAGCGAAGGGCAAACAGCCATGGCAGGGCAAATGTTGGAGATGCGACAAAACGGGTCACATGGCGAAAGATTGTGAAGTTTCTCAGAAGCATACCTGCAGTAAATGTGGAAACCGTGGGCACATGGAAGTCTGTTGTCGAACGAAACAAGATAAACAGGGCAAAGGAAGAGGCGATAGTAGACGTAGAGGGAAATCTGGAAGAAAACGAAGCGTACGAAAGGTAGACGACCAGCCTGATCAAAGTAACATGGAAGAAAGCGACGCCAGTGAAGACGGTGGATACTATGTCTTCAGCACTTCAGATGGTGAGTCAAACACGTTACCTCTTATGATTGAAAACGAGCCTGTTAATGTCATCATAGACTCTGGTGCCACCTGTAACCTGATGTCTGAGCAAATGTTTGATAAAGTGTCCAAAGGGAAGCTAGAGTTGTTGAAGACTGACAGGAAAGTTTATGCTTATGCATCTCAGGAACCTTTAAAGCTTAGTGGAAAATGCATGTTGAACATTTGTGTACCTGATACACAAACGTCGTTGAAGGCCGAGTTCTTTGTAATGCCAGGCACCGCAGATACACTGTTAGGCAGAAGTTCCTCTGAAGAATTAGGTGTCTTGAGAATAGGCGTGACTGTAAATGCTTGTGAGTTCAGAGAGGTCACTGATAAGAAAGCTGCACTTAAAGCAAAGTACCCACAGGTGTTTACTGGCCTTGGAAAATTGAAAAATTTTCAGTTAAAGCTGCATGTAGATGAAACTGTCACTCCTGTTGCCCAAGCTATGCGAAGAATTCCATTCAGCAGGAAACAAAAAGTTGTTGACAAATTGGAGGAACTTGAAGCACTTGATGTGATAGAAAAGGTGAATGGGCCTACAAGTTGGATTAATCCCCTTGTTGTTGTGGAAAAACCAAACGGTGATGTGCGCATATGTCTAGACATGAGGGAAGCTAATCAAGCGATACTGAGAGAAAAGCACCCTGTGCCAACTATTGAAGAGACACTGCAAGACATGTCAGGGGCAAAGGTGTTCTCCAAGTTGGATCTTAACATGGCATTTCACCAAGTTGAACTTGCTCCAGAGTCAAGAGACATTACCACTTTCGCAGGACCAAATGGTCTTTACCGCTACAAACGTCTATTATTTGGTGTAAACATGGCCACCGAGAAATTTCAACACATCATCTGGCAGATCCTCAAAGATTGCCCTGGTGCAGTAAACATTCACGATGACATCCGTGTAATTGGTTCTTCAGAAGAAGAGCATGACGAAAGGCTGAATCAAGTGATGAAGAAACTAGAAGAGAGTGGTTTAACGCTGAACTATGACAAGTGCCAGATAGGTGTGAGCAGCATGGAGTACCTTGGAAACGTGTTAAGTGACAAAGGATTCCAAGTATCTGATGACAAAGTGAAAGCGATTGCGCAGGCACCAAGGCCAAGCAACCAATCAGAGCTGCGAAGCTTCCTTGGCTTGGCACAATATTGCTCAAGGTTCATCCCCAGCTTTGCGATCATTGCCAGCCCACTGTGGGACCTGACCAAAGCACATGCCAAATGGAAATGGGGCACCGCTGAAGAGAAAGCTTTCCAAGCAGTCAAAGAGCAGCTCACACAGGCACCGGTTATGGCATTCTTCAAACAAGGTGCAGAGACCCGTGTCACTACAGATGCCTCTCCAGTAGGTATCGGAGCTGTCTTGGAACAGAAGCAAGACGATGGCCAGTACAGACCTGTACACTATGCTAGCCGTAAACTGACCCCTCCAGAAAGCAGATATTCCCAGTTTGAGAGGGAGGCCCTGGCAGTGAAGTGGGGCTGTGAAAAGTTCTTCCTGTACATCCATGGAAACGAGTTTGAAGTCTGCACAGACCATAAGCCGCTGATCACTGTTCTTGGTCCACATTCAAAACCACCTTCAGCCAGAATTGAAAGATGGCTGCTATACATGCAACAGTTTAAGTATAGTATCAGACACATCCCCGGCAAAGAAAACGCCGCTGACGCATTGAGCAGATTGCCAGTAGATGGTGCTCCTGATGCAGCCATCAAGAAGACAGAAAAATATGCACGCAGCATAGTTGCTGATGCCATACCGGCAGCATTATCACCTCACCTAGTCGAGAGAGAATCAGAGCGAGACCCTACCCTGCAACTGGTTCGCCATGCCATCGCCTCTGGTGATTGGATGAAACTCCAGGAAACAACCTACAAAGCCATTAAGGATGAACTCTGGATAATGGGACAGCTAGTCATGAGAGGAAACAAGGTCGTAATGCCAGAGAAATTGTGGAAGCAGACCATTCAACTTGCTCATGAGGGTCACCAAGGGATGGTACGAACAAAATCTCGATTAAGAGAGAAAGTGTGGTGGCCAGATCTTGACAAACAGGTTGAAAAGTTAATCAGAGCCTGCTATCCATGCCAACTGGTTGGACCCAGACCAAAGCCAGAACCGATAAGGTCAACGCCACTACCCCAAGGACCATGGAGTGAAATTGCTGTGGACTTACTAGAGATTCCGAAGAAAGGACACTTACTCGTTGTGGTTGATTACTATTCTAAGTGGCCAGAAATAGCTTTTCTGACCAAAACTGACGCAGGAGCTGTTATCAAATGTCTTGAGAACATGTTTCGCACTCACGGTTTGCCTGAAACCCTCAGAAGTGACAATGGTCCACCGTTTGCCTCACGAGAATTCGAAGGATTCCTTGAGTACTTGGCAATCGATCACAAGAAAGGCATCCCATATTGGCCTCAAAGTGACGGTGAAGTAGAGAGGCTCAACAAAACCCTCCTGAAGGCAGTCAGAATAGCACAGCTGCAAGCCAAGGATTGGAAAAGAGAAGTGCAAGACTTTCTTTTCCAGTATCGCAGCACTCCCAAAACTGTGACGTCGCTGTCTCCAGCTGAGCTTTTTATGGGAAGGAAGCTAAGGGATAAGTTGCCTCAAGTTCAACCTCCTCGTGAACAAGCTACTGAAGCAGAGTGGCAAGTTCTTCTCAGAGATAGGTATGGCCGCAGAAAGTTAAGAGAGAAAGAGTATGCTGACTCAAAGAGACATGCAACGACAAGCGACATATCAGAGGGCGACTTGATCCTACTACGTCAGAATCGAGAAAACAAGTTGTCACCAACGTTTGAACCTGAGCCATATCGAGTCATTGAGAAGAATGGAAATGCAGTTATCAACAACTAACACAAACACCAAGGAAGGAGTAACTTCTGAGCAAAATCCAGTAGGCGGAATTCAGCAAGATTACGAAACCGTTGCTGCACCTCCTCTGCTGAGTCCTGCTCCTGAACGACCGCAGAGTCGTCCAGTTAGGAAAAGAGAAAACCCCAAGTGGATGAAGGACTTTGTTTGTAAATAGTGACTGAGCTTCTTGGACTGTTAAATCGTGTATTAACTGAGTTACATTTTATTCAATCGTTTTGAGACATTGAACTGTTAGAGACTTGATTAGTTCATGTGATTTTATTAGACTTTATGGAAATTTTTATTAAGTTTGAGAGGGATGTAGTGTATGCCCATATTTGGGATTTCCTTATTTGGGTATGACCATGTGCTTGTTGGAGGGACGCCATCTTGAAAAGGACGATTAAAGACGTTGTGTTCATAAATCGTGTCCTGGTTTAATCCGTAAACGCTACAGCCGGTGGCATAATAGTCAAGTAGCCGGTGGAACTCCGGCAGTCGCCGCCTTGATTTGAAACCCCTGGTGATCATCACTGCCTAATGCAGTTTTAGTTTAGGGGTATACATGTACTACTGATCAATTACTTTGGGTCATTGTGTTGTGTTTTTGAGCAGGACACTCAATCACACTAGTATACGTAGTACCTCTCCCACTTTGTGTTGGACTAGAAATACTCTTGTTGGCTTATAGTGAAACTCGAAAAACCACGAACACTAAAATTAGTTTTGGAAATTATGTTGTTTCTTGACCAATCAGATGTGAGATGAAACCAAACGATGAAACTGCAAAGGTTTGGATTAGTCATGCAAAAGCAAGTTGGCCTTTTTCTTCCATGATAACACAGCTAGAAAACACTGAAATTGTGATTATTGTTCTATTTTTGAGCTTGTGCATAAACAACAAATACTCATGGCCAACATTTTATTACAAAGAGATGCTACATTCAATTATAGAGGGGGTAAGCTTCTAAAGAAACTAGCTGTGGTGCTGCATTGGTTGGAAGTATAATATAATTTGGTTTTATCAACTGGGTTGATAATGTGTATTGGCCACCGTAAAGAGATCCGAGAGCTGACGTTTTGAGCGTTAGCCCTTCGTCAGAGTGAATCAAGGAATTGTGGGTCTTGTGTGGTTTATATACAGAAATATAGAGCTTCGCTATTGGTTGGTGCCTGGTAACAACAGAATTAATTAGTTGAATAAAAAGCGTTCGTTGATACTGTGAAGATTAAGAGTGCTGATTTAAAAAATAAATTTTTGTTCTAGAGTTTTGTGGCTTTCTGTGCTTCCTTAGTGAAGAGAAAGGCCGCAGACTGCCATTTGTTTCTTAGAATGCGACAAAAACATAGGTAACTTTTTAGTCAGAAGTGCATTCCAAACAAGTGATCAACCCGGAACTTTTGAATGCGCTCGCACACGATGCAAAACATGCCCTTTCATTTACATCGTTGACAAAATATCGAGATCCAAGTGATCAGCCAATGTCATCTACTTCATAACTCGCACTCTGTGCAAAAAGTTATACATCGGCGAAACAGGGAGACGACGAGGCAACCGATTCCGAAAACACCTACGGGACAAAAATTAATTTTCAAATCAGCACTCTTAATCCTCATGGTATCAACGAACGCTTTTCATTCAACTAATTTATTCCATTAAATTATAATTTGAGTATCTTTCAAACACGCTGTCTGGTTGTGTTTGTTTGATACATCTCTTGTCAGTGAAATATCATTCATAGTTATTCTCTGCCGATGCATAAGCTCCTAAATAGAACAATAATTATAACAATTTCAGTATTGTTAATGGTAAAATTGTGGAAGAAAAGTCAACACATTGTTTCGCGACTAATTGACCTTTCACCTAAGTACTCGGTTGCAAGACAATAAACATTCCAGAAATAATTTTTGGTGTTCACGGTTATTTGCATTTCAGTTTGATGCTACAGGATAATTTTTGGCACTAGGCTTAAAGGAGTACTGTCACGGGAATTTTACTGTTTTCAGCTTCATTCATTCACGGAAAAGCGTTAGTGTCCGTTTTCCCAAAGAAGGTCACATATTTTTACAGTGTGGCTCAAGAATTTGAAAAAAGCTGGGAGGTGTAGCTTAAAATAGCTTAAAATAATTTTTTACCATTTACTGTCTGTTTTGTAATATTTCATATAAAACATTTGTTATTACTCAATGTTAGTTATTTTACTTTTCTTAGAAGTTGAAGAAGGGCAAAGGAAATGTTCACACAGGTTAGGCTGTTAACAACTAGTAACACTGTAGCAGAATAAATCTTCAAGTTACTTTACTTTTAATTTGAATGATGTTTCTGTGTAGATGTACCACATTAACAAAAGATTATGAGTGAAATTTTCTACGAGGCAACAACAGACCTTATTCACGATAGCTGCCATGTTTGTTTTCACATTGTAATGCAAATTAGCAGTAATTTGTGAGGAGGCAAACAAGCCTAAATCGACAAAATTTATTTCAGCTGGTTTCTTATCATGTGTGATAAGTTTTTCATACAGCCACATGTCATTTTAGTTTAATGCAATTTTGGTACATGTACTTTATAAAGAAAGAAAACGGCTTGTGTAGTTAACATGTCAAGATATCAAGTAACTAACCTTATAATGAAAATATTGTTATTCCATAACTTGCCTCTTAAGTGTGACTTTACTGCAGATGCTTCACTATTTAGACCGTCAGATTTTCTGGGAAATGGCATGATTTCAATGTTTGCCCCCTGGCAGACAATGTGTCCAATTTGCATTACAATTATATGAAAACCATCATGGCGGCTATCATGAATATGGTCTATTGACGAGCATACAGGCTGCATAAACAATCAATTTTTGTAGAAACTCTCTGTATTCTGTTGGAAATCTGTTAATCATAATTTATTGCTTCTTCTATTGTTTTCTAGTTAACAATTTGAGCCAAAGTTTTTTATGAGGGAATAGTAAATGATGCGCAGCCGAGTTGTTATCACTTATAGAAAACTAGGGCGGGTGGTGTGATAGTTTTATTAGAAATAAACTCTAAAGAGTACTGTGTAGAGCTGGGGTGTGCCAAGCCAGCATCTTGAGGATTTATCCTGGTACAGTCCGACCAGTTCTGGAGTATGCTGTTCCAGTCTGGCGGGCCATTCCCGCCTACCTGTCCGATGCTATAGAGCGAGTGCAAAAAAGGGCGCTTAACATTATCTATCCTGAAGCAGAGTCCTATGCACATGCCTTGCAGCAAGCTAAAATAGAGAGCTTAGACAATAGAAGGGTGTATTTGTGCCACAAATATATGGCTCAAATGAAGTCTCCCAGCCACCCTCTCCATCATCTGTTACCCAGCCCACTCCTGGATGTGCCTAACTACAACCTAAGGCAGAATACGCAAAAACACTATCTGTTCCGTAACAACACAATCTGTAGGACAAAGAGCAGAGAACTTTTTCACATTTAGATACTTTAATTGACTCTAAATTATTATTATTATATTGTACATTTATACCTTAGTATATAGCTAGTAAGCTATCAGGATTGTAATTTTAACTCGATAATTCAGTTTTACTGCCAGGGAGTTTGATAAACTTACTTACTAAAGGATTGCATTCTAAAACCTACCATTTTGTATATACTTTTAATCCAAAAATTAAGAAAAATCTTGCCTTCAAAGATCAACACATCTGCCATAGTTTTCTATTGACCAAAAAACCGTAAGAGAAGAACATGATGGCATTGTGTGTTGCTCTTTAGAAGGACAATTTTTCTTGATCTGTAGCTTACATACTGGTACATGAAATGGTAGGTTTTTGAACTGAATTTAGAGCTTATATGAAATAATGAACTACTGTTTGCCTTCGTTTCCTGTGAGTAACAGTGAGCTTGGCTGTGCCTCATTGACTAGTTATTTGCTTATCTTGATTAAGGGTAGGACTGACATTTTCTGATATCCTAGAGTCTTGATTTTTTAGGTGCGACATCTCCATGGTTGAGACAGGATGATGATGATGATGAAGGTGATACTCAGGTATGCAAAGATTAAAGAAAACAAAATAAAAGCTGGCAGGAATAAGATTGATCTTGAAATTTATTTCTTAATAAAAACAAACTGGGCAAACTACAAGAAAAATTAACAAATTTTACTAGAAGTATATCAATTGTTCATAGTATGTGCAGCTGTGAACATGTTAGAATTCCAAAAATAATAAATTACCTTTATTTGGACACAGTACTGTAGTAGTCACAATCGTAGTTAAAGCTAGAAGCTTGTACAATCCTGTATTCCTGTTCAAATTGGCATTTGAGCATCGCTATGGGTACCGCTAGACTTTGTTTTCGTCTAATTTTGTTTTCAAATCTTCCATTTTTTTAGCAGACCTTTGTAAAAATATATACCTTTGGATTGCAATCATTGCCTGACAGTGTAGTCAGTGTAATTCCCACCCATCTCGCCTCTTCAACAAACTGCATATTGAAAAACAAAGTAAATGGTTGTTTAAGGTTACCGTATACCTTCAGGGGTGTCTCATGTCCAAGCGATGTAGCGCATCCAGGTTAAACTGCAGATATCTAAAACCAATATCAAATTAAAGCTTATAGAGCTGGCTATCTAAATATACTGTACATTTTGGAATATAATGAAATGTCGAAATTTTCACAACGTCTAAAGGCGAGCGTCTGATTTGGCTTTTGGCCACTTTAACTCAAAGAGAATTCGTTCAATCGACCCAAAATTTGGAGATAAGTCAGTTTAACATATAAACAACGAAAACGTGTCTGCGATTTTTTAATTTCTCAAACGTTTTTCGTTGAGAGGCATTCCCACACGATCACTTCAACATTTTTTAGCCCTGTTTCGAAAATGTTCTGTGACTTTTTACTGAAATCGAATATGAGAAAACACAGACACGTGTTTTTAGCCCTTTTGGTCCGGAAACTTGAGAACAAATCAAATTAGTGAAATACGAAATTCGCTTTGAGTTAAAGCGACCAAAAGCCAAATCAGACGCTCGCCTTTAGACGTTGTGAAAATTTCGACATTTCATTATATTCCAAAATGTACGGTATATTTAGATAGCCAGCTCTATAAGCTTTAATTTGATATTGGGTTTTAGATTATCTGCAGTTTAACCCGGACACGCTACATCTCTTGGACGTGAGACACCACTGAAGGTATACGGTAACCTTAACAATCACAAAAAGAAATAAAAGATTGTTTGGATTGTTGCTGATTTTGTTCTGTTTGATCAGTGTTTGTTCTATTAATTTTGTGTCATTTATTCAATGTTATCACATGAATTTTAAATATTCTCTTCAATCTTTTCAGCAGTAATCCTTGCATCTGATTTCGTCAGAAATACCCACAGATTGGTTTTTGTGGAGCGAGAAAACCTGGGGAACCCAGAGAAAAAGCCTTGGAAAAGGGATGAGAACCAACAGAAAACTTGACCCACTTATAATTATTATGAAGTTGGGTCTGGGATTCAAACCCGGGCCACATTCATTTGGTGGAAGGGGAGTGCTGTGACCACTGCACTCTTTCTGTCCCTCATTTTGTCACTACAAATTCCTATAATGCTTTAATCGCTCTTTAGTTCCCTTCTCCAGGTGCAGATTAGGACAGAACATACAGTGCATGTACCCTCCCTGTGAAGTACACAGTAATATCCATTATCTGCTGATAATTTTCAGCATCACATTCATTCTATATCTACACAGTTATATGTATTTACTGTTTTGTTATGCAGACTTCCAGCACAGCATGCAGGGAAGTTATTGGTCCATCTTATGATGCATTCAAGAAACATGGTGAGCTTTGCAGCTGGAATTATTTGTTTTACTCTAATATATAGATTTAACCAAGCTTAAAAGTGGAGCTCCGTTTTTACAGGCAAAGTAAAAGGGAAAATAGCAAAGAACTGCAAATGATAATGAAACACAGGATCTGATCAGCAAAAAATAAACTGTTACACAAACAGAACAAAAGTGCAAGGCTGATACTACGTAAAAAGTTGACTTTGCCAGACATCAATATGGCAGAAACTGATAAAGCAGGGTTGCAACCATGGACAGCTGTTTGTGTTGATGTCTCACAAAGTCCACTTACATAATAATTGCTTTGTGAAAATACTAGCAAACGCAACTACTCAAGAAAAATCCCCTAGCCGAAATAAATGAGTATAAGTTGTCATCTCCAATCTCAGAAATTCCGCTGACGATGGCAATGAAAAATACTATATCAAAATCCTGTCGTAACCCTAGTCTGGAGTGTCACACATCTTCCCGCCCTACCCTAGACAAAACTTTCAGACTTAAGGGTATGATCCAGTGGGATACCATTACCCGTTAGCCAGTCAACTTCAAGGTCTAACCCTGTGATGGACTGGCTTCAAATTCCCATCCAAGGAGAAGCAGGAACATCCCAATTGTTTTCAGGGCTTGAAACCAGAGTATCCTATGCAAGCCTTTATTTGCGGGAGGAAATGTGATGGGCCCAAACAATGACTGCAAAGAAAACTAGAAACCAGAGAAATACTCTGGTCTGATGGGTCACTGGGCTCCAACCCAACTCTACATGTACTTTAATGTAACTTGTCAGTGTTTTCATCCAGTAATTTACTCTTATCATTTGACAATGCTGTTTTTGCAGTTGAACAGATGAAGAAGACAAACCACAAAAATCCTCAAAGAGTTGGTGCAAATTTTGACAGGAAAAAGGAGACAAGTGATGACTGGTGAGTTGATACATACTTTTTGCTTTGTCTTTGTCCCATTGTCTATAATTAAGTCCTAATTGGTTTACAGCGCGACGTGCCTAACTGTGGCCACCCAACAAACTTTTTTGACAAGTTAGCCAATCAGAGAGCACGAATTTGTCTTAGTTGCCCCGCCTCCTTGTTAAAAGCGTGACAGGTTTCGTGAGCTTTGAAAATTCCTGGGAGGCGGGACAGCTCAAACATATTCGTGCTCTCTGATTGGCTAATTATAACTTGTCAAAAAAGTTTGTTGGGTGGCCACAGTTAGGCCCGTCGTTCTGTAAGGGGCTCTGTCATGGGGATTTTGCTATTTTCTGGTCAATTCTTCCAAAATCCTTGTCTCTTGCCTGTTTAATTTAAATGTTACTGATGAGATGTTGGCAGTGATAGCGATTTTCTGTGATTATTTTTTATTACATAGACTAATTTTTTCGAGTTGCAATCCATTTTCGTCATTATTCATAACAGCATATGATTGTAAGAGTTAATAGTTTCATTTTTTAGCAGTACTACATGTATAGCCTTTGGCAACTAAACATTGATGAAAAACAGTTTTCAGCTTTTTAAAGTGACGCAACAATACAATAGCGGTACAATGCCCCTTTAAAGTGGCAGTGTCCTGGCTGATCTATCATGTTTTTATAAGTATGGCTGGAAACTGGCTATGAATGCATTTGTTGAGGTTAAAAAATTCGTATGTGCGCTAGTTTCAATAACATCCTAACAAACATACATCATACGCCATCTCCTGTCTTCTTCGGCCTAGGGCGATTCGCAAAGCTCTTCTTTGTACCTTCTCAATTTCATGGATATCTTTGGCTAGGTGTGGTGACCACACCGGGCAAGCGTTTTGTACAAAATTGAAAAGATATCCACTAAATTCTCAAGTCGTACATTAAAATATTTATGTTGGATCAATGAGGGGAATTTCTGTTTTGAAATGGTCATTTGATGTTCTGCAGGCTTCCTTCCTTTGGCAGAGTTTGGAACCATGGCCCTCGCTGGCAGTCAAGGTAAAATGAAGTTTTTTACCCCAATTATGTCAGCTTATCTCTTATTTAATATCAATAACAATAACAATAACAATAACAACAACAACAACAACAACAACAATAACAATAACAATAACAATAACAATAACAATAACAATAACAATAACAATAACAATAACAATAACAATAACAATAACAATAACAATAACAATAACAATAACAATAACAATAACAATAACAATAACAATAACAATAACAATAACAATAACAATAACAATAATAATAATAATAATAATAATAATAGTAATAATAATAATAATAATAACAATAATAACAATAATAATAATAACAATAATAATAATAATAATAATAATAATAATAATAATAATAATAATAATAATAATAATAATAATAATAATAACAATAATAAAATCAACCTTTATTGAGAAATAAAACTCGAATCTTACATGCATCCATAATTTAATGTTGGATCACTTAAATAAATTAATAAATTAATAATAATAATAATAATAATAACAATGACAATGATGACGATGACGATGACGACAACCACGACCACCACCACCACCACCACGACCACGAGGAGGAGGAGGTGGAGGACGACGAGAACGAGAACGATAATAATGATAATGATAATGATAATAATATCTTTAGTTTGGTTACCTTCCTGAGAACAGGCAACGCGAGAGGCAAGAGCAAGTTTGTTCATAAAGAGATCCGGCATGTTCTAAAACCAGGAACACCAGAACACCCCAGAACGCCAGAATTTAATTTTTTTGTGTGTATTATATATGACTGGATTTATGGAAACCGGGTCAAAGGAAATTGTGAGCGAAACTCCTGCGAAGGTGTATTTTCTCGCCAAAAGCGGTTGTTTTATCGCCAGCTTCTATTCTCCTTGGTGACTCACTTATCCGAAAGTTCAGTGCTAGTATTACTGTTATTATTACTCTGTCTTGATTCAACAGAACTCGGTTAGATAAAGTTGAGATGACACTATAGTTCTGAAGGCATATTTTCGCAAGGACTCACGGTGTCAATGGGCACTATTCTGAACTCAAATCAACGCAAATTACTGTAAGCTATGTCTTTTCGGAGCAAGAAGATTGTAGTTTGGGCATAACAACAAAATCACGAAGTCCACTAGTTCTATCTGCAAGGTTTATTACCTAACATTGTCGCTTTATATATAAATTTATTGGCATTTGACGTTATTTCTGGTGTTCTGGGCTGTTCCGGTGTTCCTTGTTTTAGTACATACCAAGCGATCCGTCATGAGAATGGCCAGAATATGAAATGCGCACGTTCTTTTATTCCGAATTTTCATTCCGGAGAATTTTTCTTTGTCACGGAATTTCCCATTCTCCGTCCCAGAGGCCGCGATCCTTTCGGTCAGCACCAAGAAACGCGACCTCTGGGAAGGTCCAACACCGGAAGTCCGAGATTCACGGGCTGTCCGTCACTCTGCGCATGCACAAAATCAAATCTGATTGGCTGAAAACTACAAAACAAGTTCTTTACGCATGCTCACAATTTGGTTGCGCCCAGAGCAACCTCGTCCCCAGGGCCACCCGCGTGGTGCTAACGACGAATGGCCCTGGTCCAGGCTGCAAAATCTGCAGGAATCCTGAAGATTGCCTCGTTTTCAAACTGTGTTCGAGGTGGGGCACGGAACCCACTTCTTGTAACAAACGGCGTTTCTTGTCGCAGCAATGCGATAGTTTGTAAGTTTTCCCCAGAGTTTTGTCAACTGGTTCCTCATTATCAATATTTCAGTTAACACGCTTTCAATGCACGGTTGCAAAGGCTGATTGTGTTAGCTCGCGCGCTAAGTTTACTAATACCTTCGTCATTTGCGCGCGCGCGTGGTTTTAACGAATTGTTTCTAATTGTTTTTCTTCAATAGTCTGAGTGCAAAGACCATATAAATCAAATCGTTTTTTCACTAGTAACAATTTTGAGTGCCAAAAAATCAAGGGATGTTTAGATGTTCCAGGAGTTTTGTGATTTTATTTTTCACTTAGAATGAGCTGACGCGTGATGTGACCTTGACAGCAGTCGACATCGTCAGATTGTCGTCATGGCTGCGCCATACTTTCGAAACGTGCGCCAATCAAATGCAAGATTATGTTGGACATATAAATAACCCAATAGTATCACTCGACAAAACAGCCTGCACCAGGGCCATTCATCGTGAGCACCACGAGGGTGGCCCTGGGACGAGGTTGCAGCCAGAGGTCTATCGATTCCTTGGTGCTGACCAAACGAATCGCTGCCTCTTGGGACGAGAATGGGATTCGCTACACCCGCGCCAAATGTCAGCGCAGGGAATTTGATGACCAGCCACTGTTAGGGAAAATGAGCCGGTTTAGAAATCAAACCTTAGCTTTCATCTGATTGTGTACACTGTTTCTTGTTTTTCAGACACGACTTCAAGGGGGAAAGCAAGAAGCCCAAGAAAAAATGACAAACTTGATTAATATTGTAAATAAACTCAATTAACTCACTTTGTCCAGACAAACTGTTCTCAAACTATTCTCGCGCCAGTTTTGGTAAATCTTTGTTGAAGCACACCAGGAGTTATCCAATCAAAATCTAGTGCAACAGCATGCAAATTTTTGTACTCAGAATCGAGTGAACAAGTTATGTTGCCTAGCAAATTCAAGGACGAACATCCAACAATCTCAATCCTCGTTGAAGCAATTTTGGACTTCTTTACAAAGGCAGGACCAAGGCTAAATTTCCAAAATCGACTGATTTTTTTCCTAGGGCGCGCTTTTATTCACAATTCTGGAATAAGAATGGTTGGTAACCATAAAGAATGCTTGGAATAATTCGGATTGCCTGCATTGAGGGACCGATCGTTTATTACGTCCCAGGGGGAGTCGGTGGTTTTGGAGTGGGAGGGGGGGGGGGGAGCAATTTTGAAACAAGATCCATTTTGAAGGGTACGTTTTTATCTTGCAAGAAACGTGAGGGGGGTCAAATTTTATGACACAGCAACGGAAGTCTAAAACGTTTTATAACTTATACGAACCTTGTTACCTTTCAGAATGTAGGAAATGGCATCTTAGGGGCCGACCATTTAACTCTTGTGGGGGGTGGGTGATTTCTGGTCAGCAAGTTTTTTTCTAGCAACCTGGTGGGCAGGATATTTTTTTTCCCTCAAAAAAGTGTCATGTGTTTACATTTACAGAATGTATTTACATTTACATTGTGGTTATTGCAGTAATAGTTCTACAATAGTCTCATGTTTAATATTGTCTTATATTATATAAGACTGCAAAAACCTTATATTTCAATATAAAATAATTACATGAAAATGCTTCAGTTAAAAAGATTAAAAATGAACAAATTATTTTTCTTTGTCTGATAACTTGATTCTTCAAATAGAAAAATTTACCTCCGTTGCTGCTGGTGATAAACTAACGAGTTTAGATACAGGTCTAGCCAGCAAGCCAGAAATCCCTGATCCCAATAATCTCAAGCTACCTAAGGAACTGTAGGCTAACTGCAGTGCTAACTATGCTAGCCAATGTGTAATTTAGGCTAACCGTAATGGCTTGCAAACCCTACCTACTTTAGGGTTGGAATCTGTAGCTCTGCAATTCAGAGATACCTCCGCCTCATTGGGTAGTCGCCATATTAAATGTGTACCCATGCCAGGGCTTATCATGTACCGTATTATGTACTATAACCTACCAGATTACCTACAGGCATATAGAACTATAAAAAAAAGATCATAACAATTTTATTCACGCACTAACAGCTAAAGTTATTATAGAAAATACAAACAATAAACGAGAGAAAAGATAAAGAAGATTATAAATAGGATAAAAATATATAGAAAGGAGCAGACTAGCAACAATTTTTATAAAAATAACGACACATTTGAAACTACGTTTGCAAGACATGTTTCGGTCGTTCAACGACCATCTTCAGTTGAAAGTAGAATTAATTTGAAGTTACTATTGTACATTGCTACTTTGGATTATTTAAAGCATGGTCATGAGGGGGGTAGTTTTTTTGCGAAGGGGGTATAATTTTCTTAAGGAATTATTTTTTGGGGGGTACAGTTTTGAAACACCACATTACATAAGGCCATGGTGGTTCATGGCAGCGTGCAGTGCGCTACCTTGCCAAGTTTCTATTGGTTAGAACAGTTTCTGTGCTAATTAAGGCTGCACATTCGCATTTTTGTGACAATAGGCCTTTAAGCTCCCTATTAAACGACCGGTCCCTAAAAAACGCCCGTAGAGATGCGCGGTCCTTTCACAAGTAAATATCGCCTAACAAATATGGCGGCCGCCGAAGAGGCTGTCATTGCAGTCATTATTGCAGAAATGTTTCTTCTTGATAATGAATGGGAAGAAAGTATTGAGACTATTTTTTTCTTTGTTTTTGAGCTATTGTTTTTCTGTTCTGTATTGTTTTGAGTTCTTTGTTGTCTGGTTCG
This sequence comes from Blastomussa wellsi, assembly GCA_947652115.1. Taxonomy (NCBI): domain Eukaryota; kingdom Metazoa; phylum Cnidaria; class Anthozoa; order Scleractinia; family Plerogyridae; genus Blastomussa; species Blastomussa wellsi. The sequence goes on along the minus strand of OX393570.1, from coordinate 14,012,841 downwards.
TTCTTTGTTTTACGTCAATGGTGAGTTTCACAGGTGTTTACACCGAGGATGAGCCTAAATTAGAAGCTATTTTCCTTCATGTCGTCGGCAATCATTTGCCAAATTGCCTTTTTCTTAAGGGAAACATCACTGAAATACGCCTCGTACTTTTGGTTTCAAAGAATGTGTCCAAAGCTGTATCCTGATTTTTCTCCGGTAGGGACGCGTTTGAATCGGCAGCGCTCACCATAGATGAGCGGTGTGCGACAAATGCAGACCTGCAGGCTGGTTAGCCTGGATATCACTCTGGTTAGCCAAAACAGCAGTAGGGTTAGCCTGCCTGCGGTTAGTTTTCAATAATAGTAATGGTACACCATATTTCCTTAAAAATTGTTGCCAGTCTGCAGTCTGCATTTGTCGCACACCTTTAGCCGCGAAATAAGTTTTCAAAAAGTGTCCAAAATGGCGAATTTAGGATTTTTTGCAAAGGGGGGGGGGGGGACCGTAGCAAAATTTCCAAAATCGTTTGCTGAAATTCGTGCCCGATTATAGCCTAATGATGTAATTTGGTTTTATCAACTGGGTTGATAATGTGAATTGGCCATTTTCTAAACGAGCAGGGACTGGGTACAAATAATTTTTTTCTTGGTACGAATATTCAAATATCGATTGAATTGAAGATGGGGCATGTCATCTGAAAGAGCATCCAAAGATTAGTAAATTTACCAAATGTTATGGTTATTGGTTGAAACGCAAAAGCATGGTAAACTTTTAAAATAAGAGAGCTCAGTATTGGAGGACGCCTGTCCCTCCAATCCATACTACGTGTACCATGCCTTTGGGTTTAAACCATTAACCGTCAATTTGGTAAAGATACTAATTTTTGGATGCTCTTTGAGATGACGTGCCCCATTTCTACAATTCAATCGATATTGAATGTTTGTACCAAAGAGATATATGTTCGTACCCAGTCCCCTGCTCGTTTAGAAAATGGCTAATTGGCAACCGTAAAGAGATTCGAAAGCTGACGTATCGAGCGTTACCCTCGTCGGAGTATGGATGGACTCAGAAACTATCCTAGTTTTGATCTGTGAAAACCCAATTGGCTAAACTGAACTGCATTAGCTGAGAAATAAATGATTTTCAAAGTGGCCAAAGCGGCCAATTTTTGATTTTTTGCGAAGGGAAGGGGGGGGGGGGGGGGGGGGGGTGGGGGGGGGGGGGGAAAGGGGGAAGGGAAAACGTTCAAAATCTGCTGATTTCAAGGCTCATATTCGGAAGGTTCTAAACTTGCAAATACTTGACGAATTCTTGCCTCATTACTATGGATGGACTCAGCAACTATTCTCTGCGGTCTCACCGTAGCGTAAATAAGGAGAATCAATTATAGAGTCACCCCCAAGGGGGTACTCGAGGTATACATTGACGGGGGCGGGGGGGGGGGGGCAGTTCGACGTATTTTTGTGGTTTGAAGATTTTACACGCTCGGTATTTTTTGGGTCAAGAGATCCGTCACGTATTTTTTGGGTCTTATCTACGAACAAACTTCTCGTTTCGGGTTTGCGTTGCGATCAGTGGATCAGAGAAATTTTCATTGGAACTTTTTTTCAAGCGACGTGTGTTCCGGAAAAACTGTTAATATTAAGAAGACTGGGGAGGATGAAGAGACATTAACGGACATACCAATTTCATAAGCTTATTGATGCAAAATCATACATTAAAAAGTTCTGCTTGATTGAATAAATCAGTATTGAGGCATTTAAGTCTTGCATTTTGGGTTGGAAATTTTGATGCCAGGTATTATTTTCGGCCTAAAATTTCAGGCTTGTGTATTTTTTTGGGTTTGCAATATGGAGCTCCGTTGGACACCCCCCTCCCCCCACCCCGTCATGTATACTTCGAGTACCCCCTGGGGACTCGGCCGCTTTTCTCGCACACCCGTGTCATGTACACGTCATGTTGCCTTGGCTGTAGAATCACTAGTTCCGAACTTCAAGCTGTTGCTTTCGCTCTACAACTCACCGTTTATGGCAACGGCTGACTCAAGAATTTTTGTTGTAACATTTTTTCATGGTTAAGTGTGACTGGTATTTATTATTATGACAGTGACCGAGATTGCATGTCTAGGATATTTCCTCTTAACCCAATGACTCCTGGAGATTTTTGAAAAAAAAACGTGTTTTTTAGACATTTTGAGCATTTTCTAGTCAGTTATAGTCTAAATATGCTTCAAATTTCTCCAAAATGCATTTGCAGAATGAAGGCATGCCAGGTTTTTCACGAGTATCGCTTTTAACGATATTTTAGCTCGGGCATTCGCACAAATCAAAATTTCGAGAAAGTATGAATGTGATTACCGCCAAAATTAGTACTTGGCATTTTGCTATTTGAACCTGTAGTTTTGTAATTGAGTTTCGATATCTTGCTTTTGCAAACTGTTCTTTTTCTATTGCGTTCTGGTATCTTGCTATTGGCACCTGCTCTTTTCAATTGTGTTCTTGCATTCTGACATTTTGCCATTGGAACATTACACCTGCACTTTTGTCATTTTGTTCTGAAATCTTGCCATTGAAAATCGCTTTTTTGTTATTGCGTTGTGACATTCTGCCAATGGAACATTACGACCTGAACTTTTGTTATTGCGTTATTCTAGTTTGATGGTGTTGATTTCATTTTGGTGTTTTGACAAGGTAACATGCAGTTTGGCATGGCACTCAGTAACGCGTTTAGGACACAATAATTTATTTCTGGAGTCCAAGATGGCGGGCGAGCAGGCAATGATAAGTCGTCTTCTAAATAACTCGCTCGTTGCTATCATAAGGGAATTGGCTTCCGAAATACTTGATTCGGACAGAATCGCAATGAGGTTAGCAAGGAGTTGACAGGCTTATCACGGTTCCCGCTGTCTCGTAATGTGACAAGTCTGTGACCTTCAGAGAATATGTCTTTTAGAGATTTACCTTTCCTGTAAGAAATGAAAGGTGGTTCTCTGCATATTTCTCTCAGCAATGGTTGATTCTCTATGTTGTGTGTAAAAGTAACAGGTCAAACAGGACTTTGTTTGTCGCATCAGACACAGTTCTTTGGAACTTATCCTCAACGGAGTTGTACCTCAAAAGAGTGCGCAAGACAGTGGCAAAGATGATGAGACTGCAATGGACGCAAGATCTAGACATCGAAACTCTGGATACAAACGGTCACTGGGCAACCATGGAAGAACTGCTAGAAGTGGTGACATTTCATTGGCCGCGTTACGAAAACACCGTGAAGACGTGCAAAACTACTCCAGGCGAAGTTAATTCCTCGGACTTGACATTTGCCACGAAATTTGTGGCAGTATATTTGTTCATTAAGGTGAAGGGATCTCGGCCTATGACTTATCAGTAGTTGACAGTGGACATGGTTAAAACAGCAAAGGAGAACGGGGGATTCATTGACCAGAAACAGTTCAAGACGGCTAGCAAGTATGGATTTGATTCATTGATTCTTACCGATGCAAGCATGAACGTGCTCGATAGTTGCGTCAATTTCGTAAGGCCGCTACTTAAACCCCAGTGCCAGTTCGTTCTGGTCACGAGAAATGAGTAAACTCGTGTTCGATGCAATTGGAAAGTACATTCATCCGACGCGCTATCGTCAAATTGTCGAAACTCAAAGCCTGGATAAGCTCACCAGCAAAGAGCAAAGAATTTTGTCAGAAGACCAAAAACACAGTTCAGCCGTTTCCAAAGTTCACTATCAAATGCAGTGATCGCGCGAAGTTGCTGTGAAGGCTCACGAGTGTCTACAAAAGCTTCAAGGTAGCAAGGGTTCAGAGGTGGAGGAAGATGTACAGGCGAGGATTGGTAGTTCAACTTCAAGCTCGACACTGTCAATTGCAACTATGGAAAAGGCAAGCTTGTCTCCACCTGAAAAGGGTTCCATTCCAACTGAGAACTTGCGACCTCAGAGGAAACTTTTTCGGGTGATGAAATTCTCAGCAGAAGAGGACGATTTTCTCAAGAAAGGAATTAACAAGCACGGATATGTACAGTGGACGGCCATTCTGAGAGATTCCGATTTTAAGTTTTAAGAGGGAAGAACGGCCGATTCTCTAAAGAAAAGAGCTGGACTCAAATTTGCTTCTCTGGATTGACCGCACTAGGTTGACTTGTTTCAAAAACGCCAAGATGGTTAATTCAATGAACTTTGTTAGTTAAAAGCGCCCTTCGATTTGGTGGACGTTTGAAGTAAATAACACCTCATTGGAATACACTGTTGGAACTCTCTAAAGAAAAGGGCTGGAAATGTCCTCGCTTTTAATACGACACTTGCAAATAAATCGGAGAAACATAGCATAAGCATAGTTGTACACAAGAATGACTTCTTTTTATTGGGGTTCACTATTACCTCTTGCGTTGTTTTCCTGGTTCCGTATATACTAATCCATCTATAATTCAAAATATTTAGAAAAAAAAAAGAAAACAATTTTTGACTCAAAAATCTAAGTCCACTAGTTTAGTTTTGACTCTTAAAGTATCTAGTTACTTTGGTCTCTTTCGGTCTGATGGTTCCTGCTATGAGGTCCGAAATGTGCGTAGAAAAGCCTGCAGTTTTTGTCTCTCAACGCTTTCTGTGGTTCCTACGGGGTATGAAATTTCTAAGCTTCATTAATCCTACTTATTTCAAGTTGAGTGTGAAACAATTAAGCGCTGGTTGTTTCTCGCTTTTTAGTGTAAAAGGGGCACAAATTGCTGTTGATTTGATATGAAGAAGCCTATTGATAACCATTTGCAGATGTTGGGCATTTGACTGGAAAACGATTAGACCCAATTTAGCGTCACGATATGATTTTTCCTTTTTGTGGCAGCTTTATTTTGGAAATTGCGGTGACATCCATTGCATAACACGACAAAAATGTGGGTGTGAGTGCCGTTGACTTGATCTGAAAGCGATTCAATTGCTTAATTCTCGCGATTTTCGTCCGTATGTTACTGTAACATCCTGGTGAAAAACGATAAGTAGAAAATAAACGGGGCAGAAGATGCGCTTTGAATTCGGTTTTTGTCATTGTTTCGGAGGTTAAGTCGTTGATCTGACTTGAACATCCGCCTTACTAATGCTTAAAGCAGCAGAGTATAGTTTCAAAGTTTTCATTCCATAACCAGTGCATCACGTTATGAGGGAAATGAGTCGGAATGGCAAGAAAATATAAAACTGTACAGAAAAAAGTGCATGCAGAAAAATGAAAAAAGTAAAGCAATTACAGCAAGGATTGTTTATTCATATCCCCGTTAAATCCAAGAAATCCATTTGTTCCGTCCATTTTGTAGATGTTTTGATGTTGATAATCTATTACAGTCAATCATTGGACTAACACTGTTAGTTTCAAACATAAAGAGTTTTATAAAAAGGACGGGAGACATGGATTTTATGGATTTGACAGGGATATGAACATATAATCGCTTACTTTTCGTAATTACTGTAAGTATCTTGTGATACTTACAGTATTAGATATGAGAGGAAACAGAAATTTTGGGAAATGACCAGAGGGGGTAAGGAGGATTGGGGACTAAGTGCAAGGCCAAGAGGGGGGTAGGAGGATTAAGGGCTAAGTTCTAGGCCCAGAGGGGGGAAGGAGAATTGGGGACTAAGTGCTAGGCCAAGAGGGGCGTAGGAGGATTCGGGGCTAAGTTCTAGGCCAAGAGGGGGGTAGGAGGATTGGGGGCTAGGTGCTAGGCCCAGAGGGGGTAAGGAGGATTGGGGACTAAGTTCTAGGCCCAGAGGGGGTAGGAGGATTGGGGGCTAGGTGCTAGGCCCAGAGGGGGTAAGGAGGATTGGGGACTAAGTGCAAGGCCAAGAGGGGAATAGGAGGATTGGGGGCTAAGTTCTAGGCCCAGAGGGGGGTAGGAGGATTGGGCGCTAGGTGCTAGGCCCAGAGGGGTTAAGGAGGATTGGGGACTAAGTGCTAGGCCAAGAGGGGGGTAGGAGGATTGGGGGCTAAGTTCTAGGCCAAGAGGATTAGGATGATTGGGGACTAGGTGCTAGGCCCAGAGGGGGTAAGGAGGATTGGGGACTAAGTGCTAGGCCAAGAGGGGGGTAGCAGGATTGGGGGCTAAGTTCTAGGCCCAAAGGGGGGTAGGAGTATTGGGGCCTAGGTGCTTGGCCCAGAGGGGGTAAGGACGATTGGGGACTAAGTGCAAGGCCAAGAGGGGGTAGGAGGATTGGGGGCTAAGTTCTAGGCCCAGAGGGGGGAAGGAGGATTGGGGACTAAGTGCCAGGCCAAGAGGGGGGTAGGAGGATTGGGGGCTACGTTCTAGGCCCAGAGGGGGGTAGGAGGATTGGGGGCTAGGTGCTAGGCCCAGAGGGGGAAGAAGGATTGGGGACTAAGTGCTAGGCCAAGAGGGGGGTAGGAGGATTGGGGGCTGTTCTAGGCCCAGAGGGGGGTAGGAGGATTGGGGGCTAGGTGCTAGGCCCAGAGGGGGTAAGGAGGATTGGGGGCTAGGTGCTAGGCCTAGAGGGGGTAAGGAGGATTGGGGGCTAAGTTCTAGGCCCAGAGGGGGTAGGAGGATTCGGGGCTAGGTGCTAGGCCCAGAGGGGGTAAGGAGGATTGGGGACTAAGTGCAAGGCCAAGAGGGGGGTAGGAGGATTGGGGGCTAAGTTCTAGGCCCAGAGGGGGGTAGGAGGATTGGGGGCTAGGTGCTAGGCCCAGAGGGGGTAAGGAGGATTGGGGGCTAGGTGCTAGGCCTAGAGGGGGTAAGGAGGATTGGGGGCTAAGTTCTAGGCCCAGAGGGGGGTAGGAGGATTGGGGGCTAGGTGCTAGGCCCAGAGGGGGTAAGGAGGATTGGGGGCTAGGTGCTAGGCCTAGAGGGGGTAAGGAGGATTGGGGGCTAAGTTCTAGGCCCAGAGGGGGTAGGAGGATTCGGGGCTAGTTGCTAGGCCCAGAGGGGGTAAGGAGGATTGGGGACTAAGTGCTAGGCCAAGAGGGGGGTAGGAGGATTGGGGCCTAGGTGCCTGGCCCAGAGGGGGTAAGGAGGATTGGGGACAAAGTGCAAGGCCAAGAAGGGGTAGGAGGATTGGGGGCTAAGTTCTAGGCCAAGAGGGGGGAAGGAGGATTGGGGAGTAAGTGCTAGGCCAAGAGGGGGGTAGGAGGATTGGGGGCTAAGTTCTAGGCCCAGAGGGGGGTAGGAGGATTGGGGGCTAAGTTCTAGGCCCAGAGGGGGGTAGGAGGATTCGGGGCTAAGTTCTAGGCCAAGAGAAGGGTAGGAGGATTGGGGGCTAGGTGCTAGGCCCAGAGGGAATAAGGAGGATTGGGGACTAAGTGCTAGGCCAAGAGGGGGGTAGGAGGATTGGGGGCTAAGTTCTAGGCCCAGAAGGGGGTAGGAGGATTGTGGCCTAGGTGCTTGGTCCAGAGGGGGTAAGGAGGATTGGGGACTAAGTGCAAGGCCAAGAGGGGGGTAGGAGGATTGGGGGCTAAGTTCTACGCCCAGAGAGGGGAAGGAGGATTGGGGACTAAGTGCCAGGCCAAGAGGGCGATAAAAGGATTGGGGGCTACGTTCTAGGCCCAGAGGGGGGTAGGAGGATTGGGGGCTAGGTGCTTGGCCCAGAGGGGGAAGGAGGATTGGGGACTAAGTGCTAGGCCAAGAGGGGGGTAGGAGGATTGGGGGCTGTTCTAGGCCCAGAGGGGGGTAGGAGGATTGGGGGCTAGGTGCTAGGCCCAGAGGGGGTAAGGAGGATTGGGGGCTAGGTGCTAGGCCTAGAGGGGGTAAGGAGGATTGGGGGCTAAGTTCTAGGCCCAGAGGGGGTAGGAGGATTGGGGGCTAGGTGCTAGGCCCAGAGGGGGTAAGGAGGATTGGGGACTAAGTGCTAGGCCAAGAGGGGGGTAGGAGGATTGGGGGCTGTTCTAGGCCCAGAGGGGGGTAGGAGGAATGGGGGCTAGGTGCTAGGCCCAGAGGGGGTAAGGAGGATTGGGGGCTAGGTACTAGGCCTAGAGGGGGTAAGGAGGATTGGGGGCTAAGTTCTAGGCCCAGAGGGGGTAGGAGGATTGGGGGCTAGGTGCTAGGCCCAGAGGGGGTAAGGAGGATTGGGGACTAAGTGCTAGGCCCAGAGGGGGTAAGGAGGATTGGGGACTAAGTGCTAGGCCAAGAGGGGGGTAGGAGGATTGGGGGCTAAGTTCTTGGCCCAGAGGATTAGGATGATTGGGGACTAGGTGCTAGGCCCAGAGGGGGTAAGGAGAATTGGGGACTAAGTGCTAGGCCAAGAGGGGGGTAGCAGGATTGGGGGCTAAGTTCTAGGCCCAGAGGGGGGTAGGAGGATTGGGTGCTAGGTGCTAGGCCCAGAGGGGGTAAGGAGGATTGGGGACTAAGTGCTAGGCCAAGAGGGGGGTAAGAGGATTGGGGGCTAAGTTCTAGGCCCAGAGGGGGGTAGGAGGATTGGGGGCTAGTTGCTAGGCCCAGAGGGGGTAAGGAGGATTGGCGACTAAGTGCTAGGCCAAGAGGGGGGTAGGAGGATTGGGGCCTAGGTGCTTGGCCCAGAGGGGGTAAGGAGGATTGGGGACTAAGTGCAAGGCCAAGAGGGGGTAGGAGGATTGGGGGCTAAGTTCTAGGCCAAGAGGGGGGAAGGAGGATTGGGGACTAAGTGCTAGGCCAAGAGGGGGGTAGGAGGATTGGGGGCTAACTTCTAGGCCCAGAGGGGGGTAGGAGGATTGGGGGCAAAGTGCTAGGCCCAGAGAGGGTAAGGAGGATTGGTGACTAAGTGCTAGGCCAAGAGGGGGGTAGGAGGATTGGGGGCTAAGTGCTAGGCCCAGAGAGGGTAAGGAGGATTGGTGACTAAGTGCTAGGCCAAGAGGGGGGTAGCATGATTGGGGGCTAAGTTCGAGGCGTAGACGGGGGTAGGAGGATTGGGGACTAAGTGCTAGGCCAATAGGGGGTAGGAGGATTGGGGGCTAAGTTCGAGGCCTAGACGGGGGTAGGAGGATTGGGGACTAAGTGCTAGGCCAAGAGGGGGTAGCAGGATTGGGGGCTAAGTTCTAGGCCTAGACGGGGGTAGGAGGATTGGGGGCTAAGTGCTAGGCCCAGAGGGGGTAAGGAGGATTGGGGACTAAGTGCTAGGCCAATAGGGGGTAGGAGGATTGGGGGCTAAGTTCTAGGCCCAGTGGGGGGAAGGAGGATTGGGGGCTAAGTGCTTGGTCGTTTCCCAAAATTTCTGTTCCCTCTCACATCTAATACTGTAAGTATCATACGATACTTACAGTAATTACGAAAAGTACGCGATTATATATTCATATCCCCGTTAAATCCATAAAATCCATGTCTCCCGTCCTTATTATAGAACTCTTTATGTTTGAAACTTGCAGTGCCAGCCAAATGATTGACTGTAATAGATTATCAACATCAAAACATCTACAAAATGGACGGAATAAATGGACTTCATGGATTTAACGGGGATATGAATATATAATCACTTACTTCTCTAAAATACTGTAAGTAATAATATGAATGATAGTAATATTATTAATAATAAAATTACTTACAGTAATAATGAGAAGTATCTATTTATATATTCATATCCCCGTTAAATCCATGAAATCCATGTCTCCCGTCCTTTTTATAGAACTCTTTATGTTTGAAACTTCCAGTGCTAGTCGAATGATTGACTGTAATAGATTATCAACATCAAAACATCTACAAAATGGACGGAATAAATGGACTTCATGGATTTAACGGGGATATGAATATATAATCACTTACTTCTCTAAAATACTGTAAGTAATAATATGAATGATAGTAATATTATTAATAATAAAATTACTTACAGTAATAATGAGAAGTATCTATTTATATATTCATATCCCCGTTAAATCCATGAAATCCATGTCTCCCGTCCTTTTTATAGAACTCTTTATGTTTGAAACTTCCAGTGCTAGTCGAATGATTGACTGTAATAGATTATCAACATCAAAACATCTACAAAATGGACGGAATAAATGGACTTCATGGATTTAACGGGGATATGAATATATAATCACTTACTTCTCTAAAATACTGTAAGTAATAATATGAATGATAGTAATATTATTAATAATAAAATTACTTACAGTAATAATGAGAAGTATCTATTTATATATTCATATCCCCGTTAAATCCATGAAATCCATGTCTCCCGTCCTTTTTATAGAACTCTTTATGTTTGAAACTTCCAGTGCTAGTCGAATGATTGACTGTAATAGATTATCAACATCAAAACATCTACAAAATGGACGGAATAAATGGACTTCATGGATTTAACGGGGATATGAATATATAATCACTTACTTTTCTAAAATACTGTAAGTAATAATATGAATGATAGTAATATTATTAATAATAAAATTACTTACAGTAATAATGAGAAGTATCTATTTATATATTCATATCCCCGTTAAATCCATGAAATCCATGTCTCCCGTCCTTTTTATAGAACTCTTTATGTTTGAAACTTCCAGTGCTAGTCGAATGATTGACTGTAATAGATTATCAACATCAAAACATCTACAAAATGGACGGAATAAATGGACTTCATGGATTTAACGGGGATATGAATATATAATCACTTACTTCTCTAAAATACTGTAAGTAATAATATGAATGATAGTAATATTATTAATAATAAAATTACTTACAGTAATAATGAGAAGTATCTATTTATATATTCATATCCCCGTTAAATCCATGAAATCCATGTCTCCCGTCCTTTTTATAGAACTCTTTATGTTTGAAACTTCCAGTGCTAGTCGAATGATTGACTGTAATAGATTATCAACATCAAAACATCTACAAAATGGACGGAATAAATGGACTTCATGGATTTAACGGGGATATGAATATATAATCACTTACTTCTCTAAAATACTGTAAGTAATAATATGAATGATAGTAATATTATTAATAATAAAATTACTTACAGTAATAATGAGAAGTATCTATTTATATATTCATATCCCCGTTAAATCCATGAAATCCATGTCTCCCGTCCTTTTTATAGAACTCTTTATGTTTGAAACTTCCAGTGCTAGTCGAATGATTGACTGTAATAGATTATCAACATCAAAACATCTACAAAATGGACGGAATAAATGGACTTCATGGATTTAACGGGGATATGAATATATAATCACTTACTTCTCTAAAATACTGTAAGTAATAATATGAATGATAGTAATATTATTAATAATAAAATTACTTACAGTAATAATGAGAAGTATCTATTTATATATTCATATCCCCGTTAAATCCATGAAATCCATGTCTCCCGTCCTTTTTATAGAACTCTTTATGTTTGAAACTTCCAGTGCTAGTCGAATGATTGACTGTAATAGATTATCAACATCAAAACATCTACAAAATGGACGGAATAAATGGACTTCATGGATTTAACGGGGATATGAATATATAATCACTTACTTCTCTAAAATACTGTAAGTAATAATATGAATGATAGTAATATTATTAATAATAAAATTACTTACAGTAATAATGAGAAGTATCTATTTATATATTCATATCCCCGTTAAATCCATGAAATCCATGTCTCCCGTCCTTTTTATAGAACTCTTTATGTTTGAAACTTCCAGTGCTAGTCGAATGATTGACTGTAATAGATTATCAATATCAAAACATCTACAAAATGGACGGAACAAATGGATTTCTTGGATTTAACGGGGATATGAATAAACAATCCTTGCTGTAATTGCTTTACTTTTTTTCATTTTTCTGCATGCACTTTTTTCTGTACAGTTTTATATTTTCTTGCCATTCCGACTCATTTCCCTCATAACGTGATGCACTGGCCATGGAATGAAAACTTTGAAACTGTACTCTGCTGCTTTAAGCATTAGTAAGGCGGATGTTCAAGTCAGATCAACGACTTAACCTCCGAAACAATGACAAAAGCCGAATTCAAAGCACATCTTCTGCCCCGTTTATTTTCTACTGAAAATCAGGAAAACAACGCAAGAGGTAATAGTGAACCCCAATAAAAAGAAGTCATTTTTGTGTACAAATATGCTTACATGTTCTTTCTCCGATTTATTTGCAAGTGTCTTATTAAAAGCGAGGACATTTCCAGCCCTTTTCTTTAGAGGGTTCCAACAATGTATTCCAATGAGGTGTACTAGGGCGCTTTCAACTAGCAAAGTTCATTGAATTAACCATCTTGGCGTTTTTTGAAACAAGTCAACCTAGTGCGGTCAATTCAGAGAAGCAAATTTGAGTCCAGCTCTTTTCTTTAGAGAATCGGCCGTTCTTCCCTCTTGAAACTTAAAATCGGAATCTCTCAGAATGGCCGTCCACTGTCCATATCCGTACTTGTTAATTCCTTTCTTGAGAAAATCGTCCTCTTCTGCGGAGAATTTCATCATCCGAAAAAGTTTCCTCTGAGGTCGCAAGTTCTCAGTTGGAATGGAACCCTTTTCAGGTGGAGACAAGCTTGCCTTTTCCATAGTTGCAATTGACAGTGTCGAGCTTGAAGTTGAACTACCAATCCTCGCCTGTACATCTTCCTCCACCTCTGAACCCTTGCTACCTTGAAGCTTTTGTAGACACTCGTGAGCCTTCACAGCAACTTCGCGCGATCTCTGCTTTTGATAGTGAACTTTGGCAACGGCTGAACTGTGTTTTTGGTCTTCTGACAAAATTCTTTGCTCTTTGCTGGTGAGCTTATCCAGGCTTTGAGTTTCGACAATTTGACGATAGCGCGTCGGATGAATGTACTTTCCAATTGCATCGAACACGAGTTTACTCATGACGTCGCCCAATTTGCTGTGTTGGCCTCCATTTCTCGTGACCAGAACGAACTGGCACTGGGGTTTAAGTAGCGGCCTTACGAAATTGACGTAACTATCGAGCACGTTCATGCTTGCATCGGTCAGAATCAATGAATCAAATCCATACTTGCTAGCCGTCTTGAACTGTTTCTGGTCAATGAATCCCCCGTTCTCCTTCGCTGTTTTAACCATGTCCACTGTCAAGTACTGATAAGTCATAGGCCGAGATCCCTTCACCTTGATGAACAAATATACTGCCACAAATTTCGTGGCAAATGTTAAGTCCGAGGACTTAACTTCACCTGGAGTAGTTTTGCACGTCTTCACGGTGTTTTCGTAACGCGGCAAATGAAATGTCACCACTTCTAGCAGTTCTTCCATGGTTGCCCAGTGACCCTTGGCATCCAGAGTTTCGATGTCTAGATCTTGCGTCCATTGCAGTCTCATCATCTTTGCCACTGTCTTGCGCACTCTTTTGAGGTACAACTCCGTTGAGGATAAGTTCCGAAGAACTGCGTCTGATGCGCCATTTATTTTTTGGAAGTCGATTAATTCAGAGATGGCATCAATGTAGCCCAATCGTCCACCGTGTCCGAGCTTGCATTCATCTTGCAAGTAGTCGATAAACTTGAACAACAGACTATGAGAACACAGGCTGAAGTTCACCACTTCAAAGCTCAATTCCTCTTCATCTTCGCAGCAAAATTTGAGAAATTTGAAACACCTCTTGACTATCTGCTGGGCCACATGATCTTTCTTGCAACCACCACCACTTCCAGTCAACCATTTCGTGAATGATTCGCCAATCTGGCAGGAAGTCGAAAATGAAGGCAATATTCGCCCAGTCTGGATTGTCATTTTACTCGATTTACCACCATCGGAATCTGCCTTGGAACTTGTGACGAGTCCTTCCAGGTCAGGTTTTTGGTCAAAATAAATGAACCAACTGTGCTTGGTGTTAACATGTTTTCTGCACCCTCTCTGACTTTGAAATCCATCATGGTCACACTCTTGTATTGGACAATGATAAAGATCGTCGGTTTCATCCTTTTCCAAGTGAAGCCGTTTCGGTTTTGGCGATGCTCCAGTGATGTCTGACCAATCGACTTTGAACTTCTTGCTCATTTTGCCCTTTGAAAAACACTTGTCCAAGACGATCGCCTTTATATCTTAGCCAAAAGCAAGGAACCAATGACAGCTAAAGGAACTCTATGTATGCTTAAACTTGCCTAACACATGCCCTCACTTGCCTGCCCTTATTACTGTTGTGCAAAATTCATGACAGGATATGCCAACAATATTCTATTCAACTTGCCCAAACAGGTCTGTGAGCGCTCTAATGTTTGCCTTCATTCAAAAGGACAACTTCATTTAGGAACGTAAAGGTCCATAAACAAATAGAATTTCGGAACAAACCAGGCCTTAATAAAAGCGGACCCAAACAGTCCTAAATGATCAATTTGGGATCAAAGCGTTCCATTCAAAGATAGGAACTCGGAACAAAACAGTCCTAAATCATCAACGTGGGAACAATTTGTTCCATTCACAGATAGGAACTCGGAACAAAACAGTCCTAAATCATCAATTTGGGAACAATTTATTCCATTCACAGATAGGAACTCGGAAGAAAACAGTCCTAAATCATCAACTTGGGAACAATTTGTTCCATTCACAGATAGGAACTCGGAACAAAACAGTCCTAAATCATCAATTTGGGAACAATTTGTTCCATTCACTGATCGGAACTCGGAACAAAACAGTCCTAAATCATCAACGTGGAAACAATTTGTTCCATTCACAGATAGGAACTCGGAACAAAACAGTCCTAAATCATCAACTTGGGAACAATTTGTTCCATTCACAGATAGGAACTCGGAACAAAACAGTCCTAAATCATCAATTTGGGAACAATTTGTTCCAATCACTGATCGGAACTCGGAACAAAACAGTCCTAAATAATCAACGTGGGAACAATTTGTTCCATTCACAGATAGGAACTCGGAACAAAACAGTCCTAAATCATCAATTTGGGAACAATTTGTTCCATTCACTGATCGGAACTCGGAACAAAACAGTCCTAAATCATCAACTTGGGAACAATTTGTTCCATTCACAGATAGGAACTCGGAACAAAACAGTCCTAAATAATCAACTTGGGAACAATTTGTTCCATTCACTGATCGGAACTCGGAACAAAACAGTCCTAAATGATCAACGTGGGAACAATTTGTTCCATTCACTGATCGGAACTCGGAACAAAACAGTCCTAAATCATCAACGTGGGAACAATTTGTTCCAATCACTGATCGGAACTCGGAACAAAACAGTCCTAAATCATCAACTTGGGAACAATTTGTTCCATTCACAGATAGGAACTCGGAACAAAACAGTCCTATATCATCAATTTGGGAACAATTTGCTCCATACACAGATAGGAACTCGGAACAAAACAGTCCTAAATCATCAATTTGGGAACAATATGTTCCAATCACTGATCGGAACTCGGAACAAAACAGTCCTAAATCATCAATTTGGGAACAATTTGTTCCAATCACTGATCGGAACTCGGAACAAAACAGTCCTAAATCATCAACTTGGGAACAATTTGTTCCAATCACTGATCGGAACTCGGAACAAAACAGTCCTAAATTATCAATTTGGGAACAATTTGTTCCATTCACAGTTGTGAACTCGGAACAAAATGTTCTCGTTTTCCTTGAAAGAGAACATTTTGATCCTAAACTGTAAAAAAGCTGGTCCTCTTAAGGTCAATAGGAACCCAAAAATAAGGAACAATCGATACTCGAGGAACGTTCCTTTACAAACAGTGGAACAGCCAGCAAAAGTTAAAATCAGTTAAAAACAGGGCACAAATTTAAAGAAAATGTCCAAAAAACGGTCAGATAAACGCTTAGGTGAAATTAAAGAAATCTTCAAATCCTGGTTAACTTTATTGCGCTCAAAAGCAGTAAAAGAAACAATGAAAAATTTTGGGAAATGTATATGGTCGTTTCCCAAAATTTCTGTTCCCTCTCACATCTAATACTGTAAGTATCATACGATACTTACAGTAATTACGAAAAGTACGCGATTATATATTCATATCCCCTTTAAATCCATAAAATCCATGTCTCCCTTACTTCTCTAAAATACTGTAAGTAATAATATGAATGATAGTAATATTATTAATAATAAAATTACTTACAGTAATAATGAGAAGTATCTATTTATATATTCATATCCCCGTTAAATCCATGAAATCCATGTCTCCCGTCCTTTTTATAGAACTCTTTATGTTTGAAACTTCCAGTGCTAGTCGAATGATTGACTGTAATAGATTATCAACATCAAAACATCTACAAAATGGACGGAATAAATGGACTTCATGGATTTAACGGGGATATGAATATATAATCACTTACTTCTCTAAAATACTGTAAGTAATAATATGAATGATAGTAATATTATTAATAATAAAATTACTTACAGTAATAATGAGAAGTATCTATTTATATATTCATATCCCCGTTAAATCCATGAAATCCATGTCTCCCGTCCTTTTTATAGAACTCTTTATGTTTGAAACTTCCAGTGCTAGTCGAATGATTGACTGTAATAGATTATCAACATCAAAACATCTACAAAATGGACGGAATAAATGGACTTCATGGATTTAACGGGGATATGAATATATAATCACTTACTTCTCTAAAATACTGTAAGTAATAATATGAATGATAGTAATATTATTAATAATAAAATTACTTACAGTAATAATGAGAAGTATCTATTTATATATTCATATCCCCGTTAAATCCATGAAATCCATGTCTCCCGTCCTTTTTATAGAACTCTTTATGTTTGAAACTTCCAGTGCTAGTCGAATGATTGACTGTAATAGATTATCAACATCAAAACATCTACAAAATGGACGGAATAAATGGACTTCATGGATTTAACGGGGATATGAATATATAATCACTTACTTCTCTAAAATACTGTAAGTAATAATATGAATGATAGTAATATTATTAATAATAAAATTACTTACAGTAATAATGAGAAGTATCTATTTATATATTCATATCCCCGTTAAATCCATGAAATCCATGTCTCCCGTCCTTTTTATAGAACTCTTTATGTTTGAAACTTCCAGTGCTAGTCGAATGATTGACTGTAATAGATTATCAACATCAAAACATCTACAAAATGGACGGAATAAATGGACTTCATGGATTTAACGGGGATATGAATATATAATCACTTACTTCTCTAAAATACTGTAAGTAATAATATGAATGATAGTAATATTATTAATAATAAAATTACTTACAGTAATAATGAGAAGTATCTATTTATATATTCATATCCCCGTTAAATCCATGAAATCCATGTCTCCCGTCCTTTTTATAGAACTCTTTATGTTTGAAACTTCCAGTGCTAGTCGAATGATTGACTGTAATAGATTATCAACATCAAAACATCTACAAAATGGACGGAATAAATGGACTTCATGGATTTAACGGGGATATGAATATATAATCACTTACTTCTCTAAAATACTGTAAGTAATAATATGAATGATAGTAATATTATTAATAATAAAATTACTTACAGTAATAATGAGAAGTATCTATTTATATATTCATATCCCCGTTAAATCCATGAAATCCATGTCTCCCGTCCTTTTTATAGAACTCTTTATGTTTGAAACTTCCAGTGCTAGTCGAATGATTGACTGTAATAGATTATCAACATCAAAACATCTACAAAATGGACGGAATAAATGGACTTCATGGATTTAACGGGGATATGAATATATAATCACTTACTTCTCTAAAATACTGTAAGTAATAATATGAATGATAGTAATATTATTAATAATAAAATTACTTACAGTAATATTGAGAAGTTTCTAATTATATATTCATATCCCCGTTATATCCATGAAATCCATGTCTCCCGTCCTTTTTATAGAACTCTTTATGTTTGAAACTTCCAGTGCTAGTCCAATGATTGACTGTAATAGATTGTCAACATCAAAACATCTACAAAATGGACGGAACAAATGGATTTCATGGATTTAACGGGGATATGAATAAACAATCCTTGCTGTAATTGCTTTACTTTTTTTCATTTTTCTGCATGCACTTTTTTCTGTACAGTTTTATATTTTCTTGCCATTCCGACTCATTTCCCTCATAACGTGATGCACTGGCCATGGAATGAAAACTTTGAAACTGTACTCTGCTGCTTTAAGCATTAGTAAGGCGGATGTTCAAGTCAGATCAACGACTTAACCTCCGAAACAATGACAAAAGCCGAATTCAAAGCACATCTTCTGCCCCGTTTATTTTCTACTGAAAATCAGGAAAACAACGCAAGAGGTAATAGTGAACCCCAATAAAAAGAAGTCATTTTTGTGTACAAATATGCTTACATGTTCTTTCTCCGATTTATTTGCAAGTGTCTTATTAAAAGCGAGGACATTTCCAGCCCTTTTCTTTAGAGGGTTCCAACAATGTATTCCAATGAGGTGTACTAGGGCGCTTTCAACTAGCAAAGTTCATTGAATTAACCATCTTGGCGTTTTTTGAAACAAGTCAACCTAGTGCGGTCAATTCAGAGAAGCAAATTTGAGTCCAGCTCTTTTCTTTAGAGAATCGGCCGTTCTTCCCTCTTGAAACTTAAAATCGGAATCTCTCAGAATGGCCGTCCACTGTCCATATCCGTACTTGTTAATTCCTTTCTTGAGAAAATCGTCCTCTTCTGCGGAGAATTTCATCATCCGAAAAAGTTTCCTCTGAGGTCGCAAGTTCTCAGTTGGAATGGAACCCTTTTCAGGTGGAGACAAGCTTGCCTTTTCCATAGTTGCAATTGACAGTGTCGAGCTTGAAGTTGAACTACCAATCCTCGCCTGTACATCTTCCTCCACCTCTGAACCCTTGCTACCTTGAAGCTTTTGTAGACACTCGTGAGCCTTCACAGCAACTTCGCGCGATCTCTGCTTTTGATAGTGAACTTTGGCAACGGCTGAACTGTGTTTTTGGTCTTCTGACAAAATTCTTTGCTCTTTGCTGGTGAGCTTATCCAGGCTTTGAGTTTCGACAATTTGACGATAGCGCGTCGGATGAATGTACTTTCCAATTGCATCGAACACGAGTTTACTCATGACGTCGCCCAATTTGCTGTGTTGGCCTCCATTTCTCGTGACCAGAACGAACTGGCACTGGGGTTTAAGTAGCGGCCTTACGAAATTGACGTAACTATCGAGCACGTTCATGCTTGCATCGGTCAGAATCAATGAATCAAATCCATACTTGCTAGCCGTCTTGAACTGTTTCTGGTCAATGAATCCCCCGTTCTCCTTCGCTGTTTTAACCATGTCCACTGTCAAGTACTGATAAGTCATAGGCCGAGATCCCTTCACCTTGATGAACAAATATACTGCCACAAATTTCGTGGCAAATGTTAAGTCCGAGGACTTAACTTCACCTGGAGTAGTTTTGCACGTCTTCACGGTGTTTTCGTAACGCGGCAAATGAAATGTCACCACTTCTAGCAGTTCTTCCATGGTTGCCCAGTGACCCTTGGCATCCAGAGTTTCGATGTCTAGATCTTGCGTCCATTGCAGTCTCATCATCTTTGCCACTGTCTTGCGCACTCTTTTGAGGTACAACTCCGTTGAGGATAAGTTCCGAAGAACTGCGTCTGATGCGCCATTTATTTTTTGGAAGTCGATTAATTCAGAGATGGCATCAATGTAGCCCAATCGTCCACCGTGTCCGAGCTTGCATTCATCTTGCAAGTAGTCGATAAACTTGAACAACAGACTATGAGAACACAGGCTGAAGTTCACCACTTCAAAGCTCAATTCCTCTTCATCTTCGCAGCAAAATTTGAGAAATTTGAAACACCTCTTGACTATCTGCTGGGCCACATGATCTTTCTTGCAACCACCACCACTTCCAGTCAACCATTTCGTGAATGATTCGCCAATCTGGCAGGAAGTCGAAAATGAAGGCAATATTCGCCCAGTCTGGATTGTCATTTTACTCGATTTACCACCATCGGAATCTGCCTTGGAACTTGTGACGAGTCCTTCCAGGTCAGGTTTTTGGTCAAAATAAATGAACCAACTGTGCTTGGTGTTAACATGTTTTCTGCACCCTCTCTGACTTTGAAATCCATCATGGTCACACTCTTGTATTGGACAATGATAAAGATCGTCGGTTTCATCCTTTTCCAAGTGAAGCCGTTTCGGTTTCGGCGATGCTCCAGTGATGTCTGACCAATCGACTTTGAACTTCTTGCTCATTTTGCCCTTTGAAAAACACTTGTCCAAGACGATCGCCTTTATATCTTAGCCAAAAGCAAGGAACCAATGACAGCTAAAGGAACTCTATGTATGCTTAAACTTGCCTAACACATGCCCTCACTTGCCTGCCCTTATTACTGTTGTGCAAAATTCATGACAGGATATGCCAACAATATTCTATTCAACTTGCCCAAACAGGTCTGTGAGCGCTCTAATGTTTGCCTTCATTCAAAAGGACAACTTCATTTAGGAACGTAAAGGTCCATAAACAAATAGAATTTCGGAACAAACCAGGCCTTAATAAAAGCGGACCCAAACAGTCCTAAATGATCAATTTGGGATCAAAGCGTTCCATTCAAAGATAGGAACTCGGAACAAAACAGTCCTAAATCATCAACGTGGGAACAATTTGTTCCATTCACAGATAGGAACTCGGAACAAAACAGTCCTAAATCATCAATTTGGGAACAATTTGTTCCATTCACAGATAGGAACTCGGAAGAAAACAGTCCTAAATCATCAACTTGGGAACAATTTGTTCCATTCACAGATAGGAACTCGGAACAAAACAGTCCTAAATCATCAATTTGGGAACAATTTGTTCCATTCACTGATCGGAACTCGGAACAAAACAGTCCTAAATCATCAACGTGGAAACAATTTGTTCCATTCACAGATAGGAACTCGGAACAAAACAGTCCTAAATCATCAACTTGGGAACAATTTGTTCCATTCACAGATAGGAACTCGGAACAAAACAGTCCTAAATCATCAATTTGGGAACAATTTGTTCCAATCACTGATCGGAACTCGGAACAAAACAGTCCTAAATAATCAACGTGGGAACAATTTGTTCCATTCACAGATAGGAACTCGGAACAAAACAGTCCTAAATCATCAATTTGGGAACAATTTGTTCCATTCACTGATCGGAACTCGGAACAAAACAGTCCTAAATCATCAACTTGGGAACAATTTGTTCCATTCACAGATAGGAACTCGGAACAAAACAGTCCTAAATAATCAACTTGGGAACAATTTGTTCCATTCACTGATCGGAACTCGGAACAAAACAGTCCTAAATGATCAACGTGGGAACAATTTGTTCCATTCACTGATCGGAACTCGGAACAAAACAGTCCTAAATCATCAACGTGGGAACAATTTGTTCCAATCACTGATCGGAACTCGGAACAAAACAGTCCTAAATCATCAACTTGGGAACAATTTGTTCCATTCACAGATAGGAACTCGGAACAAAACAGTCCTATATCATCAATTTGGGAACAATTTGCTCCATACACAGATAGGAACTCGGAACAAAACAGTCCTAAATCATCAATTTGGGAACAATATGTTCCAATCACTGATCGGAACTCGGAACAAAACAGTCCTAAATCATCAATTTGGGAACAATTTGTTCCAATCACTGATCGGAACTCGGAACAAAACAGTCCTAAATCATCAACTTGGGAACAATTTGTTCCAATCACTGATCGGAACTCGGAACAAAACAGTCCTAAATTATCAATTTGGGAATAATTTGTTCTATTCACAGTTGTGAACTCGGAACAAAATGTTCTCGTTTTCCTTGAAAGAGAACATTTTGATCCTAAACTGTAAAAAAGCTGGTCCTCTTAAGGTCAATAGGAACCCAAAAATAAGGAACAATCGATACTCGAGGAACGTTCCTTTACAAACAGTGGAACAGTCAGCAAAAGTTAAAATCAGTTAAAAACAGGGCACAAATTTAAAGAAAATGTCCAAAAAACGGTCAGATAAACGCTTAGGTGAAATTAAAGAAATCTTCAAATCCTGGTTAACTTTATTGCGCTCAAAAGCAGTAAAAGAAACAATGAAAAATTTTGGGAAATGTATATGGTCGTTTCCCAAAATTTCTGTTCCCTCTCACATCTAATACTGTAAGTATCATACGATACTTACAGTAATTACGAAAAGTACGCGATTATATATTCATATCCCCTTTAAATCCATAAAATCCATGTCTCCCTTACTTCTCTAAAATACTGTAAGTAATAATATGAATGATAGTAATATTATTAATAATAAAATTACTTACAGTAATAATGAGAAGTATCTATTTATATATTCATATCCCCGTTAAATCCATGAAATCCATGTCTCCCGTCCTTTTTATAGAACTCTTTATGTTTGAAACTTCCAGTGCTAGTCGAATGATTGACTGTAATAGATTATCAACATCAAAACATCTACAAAATGGACGGAATAAATGGACTTCATGGATTTAACGGGGATATGAATATATAATCACTTACTTCTCTAAAATACTGTAAGTAATAATATGAATGATAGTAATATTATTAATAATAAAATTACTTACAGTAATAATGAGAAGTATCTATTTATATATTCATATCCCCGTTAAATCCATGAAATCCATGTCTCCCGTCCTTTTTATAGAACTCTTTATGTTTGAAACTTCCAGTGCTAGTCGAATGATTGACTGTAATAGATTATCAACATCAAAACATCTACAAAATGGACGGAATAAATGGACTTCATGGATTTAACGGGGATATGAATATATAATCACTTACTTCTCTAAAATACTGTAAGTAATAATATGAATGATAGTAATATTATTAATAATAAAATTACTTACAGTAATATTGAGAAGTTTCTAATTATATATTCATATCCCCGTTATATCCATGAAATCCATGTCTCCCGTCCTTTTTATAGAACTCTTTATGTTTGAAACTTCCAGTGCTAGTCCAATGATTGACTGTAATAGATTGTCAACATCAAAACATCTACAAAATGGACGGAACAAATGGATTTCATGGATTTAACGGGGATATGAATAAACAATCCTTGCTGTAATTGCTTTACTTTTTTTCATTTTTCTGCATGCACTTTTTTCTGTACAGTTTTATATTTTCTTGCCATTCCGACTCATTTCCCTCATAACGTGATGCACTGGCCATGGAATGAAAACTTTGAAACTGTACTCTGCTGCTTTAAGCATTAGTAAGGCGGATGTTCAAGTCAGATCAACGACTTAACCTCCGAAACAATGACAAAAGCCGAATTCAAAGCACATCTTCTGCCCCGTTTATTTTCTACTGAAAATCAGGAAAACAACGCAAGAGGTAATAGTGAACCCCAATAAAAAGAAGTCATTTTTGTGTACAAATATGCTTACATGTTCTTTCTCCGATTTATTTGCAAGTGTCTTATTAAAAGCGAGGACATTTCCAGCCCTTTTCTTTAGAGGGTTCCAACAATGTATTCCAATGAGGTGTACTAGGGCGCTTTCAACTAGCAAAGTTCATTGAATTAACCATCTTGGCGTTTTTTGAAACAAGTCAACCTAGTGCGGTCAATTCAGAGAAGCAAATTTGAGTCCAGCTCTTTTCTTTAGAGAATCGGCCGTTCTTCCCTCTTGAAACTTAAAATCGGAATCTCTCAGAATGGCCGTCCACTGTCCATATCCGTACTTGTTAATTCCTTTCTTGAGAAAATCGTCCTCTTCTGCGGAGAATTTCATCATCCGAAAAAGTTTCCTCTGAGGTCGCAAGTTCTCAGTTGGAATGGAACCCTTTTCAGGTGGAGACAAGCTTGCCTTTTCCATAGTTGCAATTGACAGTGTCGAGCTTGAAGTTGAACTACCAATCCTCGCCTGTACATCTTCCTCCACCTCTGAACCCTTGCTACCTTGAAGCTTTTGTAGACACTCGTGAGCCTTCACAGCAACTTCGCGCGATCTCTGCTTTTGATAGTGAACTTTGGCAACGGCTGAACTGTGTTTTTGGTCTTCTGACAAAATTCTTTGCTCTTTGCTGGTGAGCTTATCCAGGCTTTGAGTTTCGACAATTTGACGATAGCGCGTCGGATGAATGTACTTTCCAATTGCATCGAACACGAGTTTACTCATGACGTCGCCCAATTTGCTGTGTTGGCCTCCATTTCTCGTGACCAGAACGAACTGGCACTGGGGTTTAAGTAGCGGCCTTACGAAATTGACGTAACTATCGAGCACGTTCATGCTTGCATCGGTCAGAATCAATGAATCAAATCCATACTTGCTAGCCGTCTTGAACTGTTTCTGGTCAATGAATCCCCCGTTCTCCTTCGCTGTTTTAACCATGTCCACTGTCAAGTACTGATAAGTCATAGGCCGAGATCCCTTCACCTTGATGAACAAATATACTGCCACAAATTTCGTGGCAAATGTTAAGTCCGAGGACTTAACTTCACCTGGAGTAGTTTTGCACGTCTTCACGGTGTTTTCGTAACGCGGCAAATGAAATGTCACCACTTCTAGCAGTTCTTCCATGGTTGCCCAGTGACCCTTGGCATCCAGAGTTTCGATGTCTAGATCTTGCGTCCATTGCAGTCTCATCATCTTTGCCACTGTCTTGCGCACTCTTTTGAGGTACAACTCCGTTGAGGATAAGTTCCGAAGAACTGCGTCTGATGCGCCATTTATTTTTTGGAAGTCGATTAATTCAGAGATGGCATCAATGTAGCCCAATCGTCCACCGTGTCCGAGCTTGCATTCATCTTGCAAGTAGTCGATAAACTTGAACAACAGACTATGAGAACACAGGCTGAAGTTCACCACTTCAAAGCTCAATTCCTCTTCATCTTCGCAGCAAAATTTGAGAAATTTGAAACACCTCTTGACTATCTGCTGGGCCACATGATCTTTCTTGCAACCACCACCACTTCCAGTCAACCATTTCGTGAATGATTCGCCAATCTGGCAGGAAGTCGAAAATGAAGGCAATATTCGCCCAGTCTGGATTGTCATTTTACTCGATTTACCACCATCGGAATCTGCCTTGGAACTTGTGACGAGTCCTTCCAGGTCAGGTTTTTGGTCAAAATAAATGAACCAACTGTGCTTGGTGTTAACATGTTTTCTGCACCCTCTCTGACTTTGAAATCCATCATGGTCACACTCTTGTATTGGACAATGATAAAGATCGTCGGTTTCATCCTTTTCCAAGTGAAGCCGTTTCGGTTTTGGCGATGCTCCAGTGATGTCTGACCAATCGACTTTGAACTTCTTGCTCATTTTGCCCTTTGAAAAACACTTGTCCAAGACGATCGCCTTTATATCTTAGCCAAAAGCAAGGAACCAATGACAGCTAAAGGAACTCTATGTATGCTTAAACTTGCCTAACACATGCCCTCACTTGCCTGCCCTTATTACTGTTGTGCAAAATTCATGACAGGATATGCCAACAATATTCTATTCAACTTGCCCAAACAGGTCTGTGAGCGCTCTAATGTTTGCCTTCATTCAAAAGGACAACTTCATTTAGGAACGTAAAGGTCCATAAACAAATAGAATTTCGGAACAAACCAGGCCTTAATAAAAGCGGACCCAAACAGTCCTAAATGATCAATTTGGGATCAAAGCGTTCCATTCAAAGATAGGAACTCGGAACAAAACAGTCCTAAATCATCAACGTGGGAACAATTTGTTCCATTCACAGATAGGAACTCGGAACAAAACAGTCCTAAATCATCAATTTGGGAACAATTTGTTCCATTCACAGATAGGAACTCGGAAAAAAACAGTCCTAAATCATCAACTTGGGAACAATTTGTTCCATTCACAGATAGGAACTCGGAACAAAACAGTCCTAAATCATCAATTTGGGAACAATTTGTTCCATTCACTGATCGGAACTCGGAACAAAACAGTCCTAAATCATCAACGTGGAAACAATTTGTTCCATTCACAGATAGGAACTCGGAACAAAACAGTCCTAAATCATCAACTTGGGAACAATTTGTTCCATTCACAGATAGGAACTCGGAACAAAACAGTCCTAAATCATCAATTTGGGAACAATTTGTTCCAATCACTGATCGGAACTCGGAACAAAACAGTCCTAAATAATCAACGTGGGAACAATTTGTTCCATTCACAGATAGGAACTCGGAACAAAACAGTCCTAAATCATCAATTTGGGAACAATTTGTTCCATTCACTGATCGGAACTCGGAACAAAACAGTCCTAAATCATCAACTTGGGAACAATTTGTTCCATTCACAGATAGGAACTCGGAACAAAACAGTCCTAAATAATCAACTTGGGAACAATTTGTTCCATTCACTGATCGGAACTCGGAACAAAACAGTCCTAAATGATCAACGTGGGAACAATTTGTTCCATTCACTGATCGGAACTCGGAACAAAACAGTCCTAAATCATCAACGTGGGAACAATTTGTTCCAATCACTGATCGGAACTCGGAACAAAACAGTCCTAAATCATCAACTTGGGAACAATTTGTTCCATTCACAGATAGGAACTCGGAACAAAACAGTCCTATATCATCAATTTGGGAACAATTTGCTCCATACACAGATAGGAACTCGGAACAAAACAGTCCTAAATCATCAATTTGGGAACAATATGTTCCAATCACTGATCGGAACTCGGAACAAAACAGTCCTAAATCATCAATTTGGGAACAATTTGTTCCAATCACTGATCGGAACTCGGAACAAAACAGTCCTAAATTATCAATTTGGGAACAATTTGTTCCATTCACAGTTGTGAACTCGGAACAAAATGTTCTCGTTTTCCTTGAAAGAGAACATTTTGATCCTAAACTGTAAAAAAGCTGGTCCTCTTAAGGTCAATAGGAACCCAAAAATAAGGAACAATCGATACTCGAGGAACGTTCCTTTACAAACAGTGGAACAGTCAGCAAAAGTTAAAATCAGTTAAAAACAGGGCACAAATTTAAAGAAAATGTCCAAAAAACGGTCAGATAAACGCTTAGGTGAAATTAAAGAAATCTTCAAATCCTGGTTAACTTTATTGCGCTCAAAAGCAGTAAAAGAAACAATGAAAAATTTTGGGAAATGTATATGGTCGTTTCCCAAAATTTCTGTTCCCTCTCACATCTAATACTGTAAGTATCATACGATACTTACAGTAATTACGAAAAGTACGCGATTATATATTCATATCCCCTTTAAATCCATAAAATCCATGTCTCCCTTACTTCTCTAAAATACTGTAAGTAATAATATGAATGATAGTAATATTATTAATAATAAAATTACTTACAGTAATAATGAGAAGTATCTATTTATATATTCATATCCCCGTTAAATCCATGAAATCCATGTCTCCCGTCCTTTTTATAGAACTCTTTATGTTTGAAACTTCCAGTGCTAGTCGAATGATTGACTGTAATAGATTATCAACATCAAAACATCTACAAAATGGACGGAATAAATGGACTTCATGGATTTAACGGGGATATGAATATATAATCACTTACTTCTCTAAAATACTGTAAGTAATAATATGAATGATAGTAATATTATTAATAATAAAATTACTTACAGTAATAATGAGAAGTATCTATTTATATATTCATATCCCCGTTAAATCCATGAAATCCATGTCTCCCGTCCTTTTTATAGAACTCTTTATGTTTGAAACTTCCAGTGCTAGTCGAATGATTGACTGTAATAGATTATCAACATCAAAACATCTACAAAATGGACGGAATAAATGGACTTCATGGATTTAACGGGGATATGAATATATAATCACTTACTTCTCTAAAATACTGTAAGTAATAATATGAATGATAGTAATATTATTAATAATAAAATTACTTACAGTAATAATGAGAAGTATCTATTTATATATTCATATCCCCGTTAAATCCATGAAATCCATGTCTCCCGTCCTTTTTATAGAACTCTTTATGTTTGAAACTTCCAGTGCTAGTCGAATGATTGACTGTAATAGATTATCAACATCAAAACATCTACAAAATGGACGGAATAAATGGACTTCATGGATTTAACGGGGATATGAATATATAATCACTTACTTCTCTAAAATACTGTAAGTAATAATATGAATGATAGTAATATTATTAATAATAAAATTACTTACAGTAATAATGAGAAGTATCTATTTATATATTCATATCCCCGTTAAATCCATGAAATCCATGTCTCCCGTCCTTTTTATAGAACTCTTTATGTTTGAAACTTCCAGTGCTAGTCGAATGATTGACTGTAATAGATTATCAACATCAAAACATCTACAAAATGGACGGAACAAATGGATTTCATGGATTTAACGGGGATATGAATAAACAATCCTTGCTGTAATTGCTTTACTTTTTTTCATTTTTCTGCATGCACTTTTTTCTGTACAGTTTTATATTTTCTTGCCATTCCGACTCATTTCCCTCATAACGTGATGCACTGGCCATGGAATGAAAACTTTGAAACTGTACTCTGCTGCTTTAAGCATTAGTAAGGCGGATGTTCAAGTCAGATCAACGACTTAACCTCCGAAACAATGACAAAAGCCGAATTCAAAGCACATCTTCTGCCCCGTTTATTTTCTACTGAAAATCAGGAAAACAACGCAAGAGGTAATAGTGAACCCCAATAAAAAGAAGTCATTTTTGTGTACAAATATGCTTACATGTTCTTTCTCCGATTTATTTGCAAGTGTCTTATTAAAAGCGAGGACATTTCCAGCCCTTTTCTTTAGAGGGTTCCAACAATGTATTCCAATGAGGTGTACTAGGGCGCTTTCAACTAGCAAAGTTCATTGAATTAACCATCTTGGCGTTTTTTGAAACAAGTCAACCTAGTGCGGTCAATTCAGAGAAGCAAATTTGAGTCCAGCTCTTTTCTTTAGAGAATCGGCCGTTCTTCCCTCTTGAAACTTAAAATCGGAATCTCTCAGAATGGCCGTCCACTGTCCATATCCGTACTTGTTAATTCCTTTCTTGAGAAAATCGTCCTCTTCTGCGGAGAATTTCATCATCCGAAAAAGTTTCCTCTGAGGTCGCAAGTTCTCAGTTGGAATGGAACCCTTTTCAGGTGGAGACAAGCTTGCCTTTTCCATAGTTGCAATTGACAGTGTCGAGCTTGAAGTTGAACTACCAATCCTCGCCTGTACATCTTCCTCCACCTCTGAAACCTTGCTACCTTGAAGCTTTTGTAGACACTCGTGAGCCTTCACAGCAACTTCGCGCGATCTCTGCTTTTGATAGTGAACTTTGGCAACGGCTGAACTGTGTTTTTGGTCTTCTGACAAAATTCTTTGCTCTTTGCTGGTGAGCTTATCCAGGCTTTGAGTTTCGACAATTTGACGATAGCGCGTCGGATGAATGTACTTTCCAATTGCATCGAACACGAGTTTACTCATGACGTCGCCCAATTTGCTGTGTTGGCCTCCATTTCTCGTGACCAGAACGAACTGGCACTGGGGTTTAAGTAGCGGCCTTACGAAATTGACGTAACTATCGAGCACGTTCATGCTTGCATCGGTCAGAATCAATGAATCAAATCCATACTTGCTAGCCGTCTTGAACTGTTTCTGGTCAATGAATCCCCCGTTCTCCTTCGCTGTTTTAACCATGTCCACTGTCAAGTACTGATAAGTCATAGGCCGAGATCCCTTCACCTTGATGAACAAATATACTGCCACAAATTTCGTGGCAAATGTTAAGTCCGAGGACTTAACTTCACCTGGAGTAGTTTTGCACGTCTTCACGGTGTTTTCGTAACGCGGCAAATGAAATGTCACCACTTCTAGCAGTTCTTCCATGGTTGCCCAGTGACCCTTGGCATCCAGAGTTTCGATGTCTAGATCTTGCGTCCATTGCAGTCTCATCATCTTTGCCACTGTCTTGCGCACTCTTTTGAGGTACAACTCCGTTGAGGATAAGTTCCGAAGAACTGCGTCTGATGCGCCATTTATTTTTTGGAAGTCGATTAATTCAGAGATGGCATCAATGTAGCCCAATCGTCCACCGTGTCCGAGCTTGCATTCATCTTGCAAGTAGTCGATAAACTTGAACAACAGACTATGAGAACACAGGCTGAAGTTCACCACTTCAAAGCTCAATTCCTCTTCATCTTCGCAGCAAAATTTGAGAAATTTGAAACACCTCTTGACTATCTGCTGGGCCACATGATCTTTCTTGCAACCACCACCACTTCCAGTCAACCATTTCGTGAATGATTCGCCAATCTGGCAGGAAGTCGAAAATGAAGGCAATATTCGCCCAGTCTGGATTGTCATTTTACTCGATTTACCACCATCGGAATCTGCCTTGGAACTTGTGACGAGTCCTTCCAGGTCAGGTTTTTGGTCAAAATAAATGAACCAACTGTGCTTGGTGTTAACATGTTTTCTGCACCCTCTCTGACTTTGAAATCCATCATGGTCACACTCTTGTATTGGACAATGATAAAGATCGTCGGTTTCATCCTTTTCCAAGTGAAGCCGTTTCGGTTTTGGCGATGCTCCAGTGATGTCTGACCAATCGACTTTGAACTTCTTGCTCATTTTGCCCTTTGAAAAACACTTGTCCAAGACGATCGCCTTTATATCTTAGCCAAAAGCAAGGAACCAATGACAGCTAAAGGAACTCTATGTATGCTTAAACTTGCCTAACACATGCCCTCACTTGCCTGCCCTTATTACTGTTGTGCAAAATTCATGACAGGATATGCCAACAATATTCTATTCAACTTGCCCAAACAGGTCTGTGAGCGCTCTAATGTTTGCCTTCATTCAAAAGGACAACTTCATTTAGGAACGTAAAGGTCCATAAACAAATAGAATTTCGGAACAAACCAGGCCTTAATAAAAGCGGACCCAAACAGTCCTAAATGATCAATTTGGGATCAAAGCGTTCCATTCAAAGATAGGAACTCGGAACAAAACAGTCCTAAATCATCAACGTGGGAACAATTTGTTCCATTCACAGATAGGAACTCGGAACAAAACAGTCCTAAATCATCAATTTGGGAACAATTTGTTCCATTCACAGATAGGAACTCGGAAGAAAACAGTCCTAAATCATCAACTTGGGAACAATTTGTTCCATTCACAGATAGGAACTCGGAACAAAACAGTCCTAAATCATCAATTTGGGAACAATTTGTTCCATTCACTGATCGGAACTCGGAACAAAACAGTCCTAAATCATCAACGTGGAAACAATTTGTTCCATTCACAGATAGGAACTCGGAACAAAACAGTCCTAAATCATCAACTTGGGAACAATTTGTTCCATTCACAGATAGGAACTCGGAACAAAACAGTCCTAAATCATCAATTTGGGAACAATTTGTTCCAATCACTGATCGGAACTCGGAACAAAACAGTCCTAAATAATCAACGTGGGAACAATTTGTTCCATTCACAGATAGGAACTCGGAACAAAACAGTCCTAAATCATCAATTTGGGAACAATTTGTTCCATTCACTGATCGGAACTCGGAACAAAACAGTCCTAAATCATCAACTTGGGAACAATTTGTTCCATTCACAGATAGGAACTCGGAACAAAACAGTCCTAAATAATCAACTTGGGAACAATTTGTTCCATTCACTGATCGGAACTCGGAACAAAACAGTCCTAAATGATCAACGTGGGAACAATTTGTTCCATTCACTGATCGGAACTCGGAACAAAACAGTCCTAAATCATCAACGTGGGAACAATTTGTTCCAATCACTGATCGGAACTCGGAACAAAACAGTCCTAAATCATCAACTTGGGAACAATTTGTTCCATTCACAGATAGGAACTCGGAACAAAACAGTCCTATATCATCAATTTGGGAACAATTTGCTCCATACACAGATAGGAACTCGGAACAAAACAGTCCTAAATCATCAATTTGGGAACAATATGTTCCAATCACTGATCGGAACTCGGAACAAAACAGTCCTAAATCATCAATTTGGGAACAATTTGTTCCAATCACTGATCGGAACTCGGAACAAAACAGTCCTAAATCATCAACTTGGGAACAATTTGTTCCAATCACTGATCGGAACTCGGAACAAAACAGTCCTAAATTATCAATTTGGGAACAATTTGTTCCATTCACAGTTGTGAACTCGGAACAAAATGTTCTCGTTTTCCTTGAAAGAGAACATTTTGATCCTAAACTGTAAAAAAGCTGGTCCTCTTAAGGTCAATAGGAACCCAAAAATAAGGAACAATCGATACTCGAGGAACGTTCCTTTACAAACAGTGGAACAGTCAGCAAAAGTTAAAATCAGTTAAAAACAGGGCACAAATTTAAAGAAAATGTCCAAAAAACGGTCAGATAAACGCTTAGGTGAAATTAAAGAAATCTTCAAATCCTGGTTAACTTTATTGCGCTCAAAAGCAGTAAAAGAAACAATGAAAAATTTTGGGAAATGTATATGGTCGTTTCCCAAAATTTCTGTTCCCTCTCACATCTAATACTGTAAGTATCATACGATACTTACAGTAATTACGAAAAGTACGCGATTATATATTCATATCCCCTTTAAATCCATAAAATCCATGTCTCCCTTACTTCTCTAAAATACTGTAAGTAATAATATGAATGATAGTAATATTATTAATAATAAAATTACTTACAGTAATAATGAGAAGTATCTATTTATATATTCATATCCCCGTTAAATCCATGAAATCCATGTCTCCCGTCCTTTTTATAGAACTCTTTATGTTTGAAACTTCCAGTGCTAGTCGAATGATTGACTGTAATAGATTATCAACATCAAAACATCTACAAAATGGACGGAATAAATGGACTTCATGGATTTAACGGGGATATGAATATATAATCACTTACTTCTCTAAAATACTGTAAGTAATAATATGAATGATAGTAATATTATTAATAATAAAATTACTTACAGTAATAATGAGAAGTATCTATTTATATATTCATATCCCCGTTAAATCCATGAAATCCATGTCTCCCGTCCTTTTTATAGAACTCTTTATGTTTGAAACTTCCAGTGCTAGTCGAATGATTGACTGTAATAGATTATCAACATCAAAACATCTACAAAATGGACGGAATAAATGGACTTCATGGATTTCACGGGGATATGAATATATAATAACTTACTTCTCTAAAATACTGTAAGTAATAATATGAATGATAGTAATATTATTAATAATAAAATTACTTACAGTAATAATGAGAAGTATCTATTTATATATTCATATCCCCGTTAAATCCATGAAATCCATGTCTCCCGTCCTTTTTATAGAACTCTTTATGTTTGAAACTTCCAGTGCTAGTCGAATGATTGACTGTAATAGATTATCAACATCAAAACATCCACAAAATGGACGGAATAAATGGACTTCATGGATTTAACGGGGATATGAATATATAATCACTTACTTCTCTAAAATACTGTAAGTAATAATATGAATGATAGTAATATTATTAATAATAAAATTACTTACAGTAATATTGAGAAGTATCTATTTATATATTCATATCCCCGTTAAATCCATGAAATCCATGTCTCCCGTCCTTTTTATAGAACTCTTTATGTTTGAAACTTCCAGTGCTAGTCGAATGATTGACTGTAATAGATTATCAACATCAAAACATCTACAAAATGGACGGAATAAATGGACTTCATGGATTTAACGGGGATATGAATATATAATCACTTACTTCTCTAAAATACTGTAAGTAATAATATGAATGATAGTAATATTATTAATAATAAAATTACTTACAGTAATATTGAGAAGTTTCTAATTATATATTCATATCCCCGTTATATCCATGAAATCCATGTCTCCCGTCCTTTTTATAGAACTCTTTATGTTTGAAACTTCCAGTGCTAGTCCAATGATTGACTGTAATAGATTGTCAACATCAAAACATCTACAAAATGGACGGAACAAATGGATTTCATGGATTTAACGGGGATATGAATAAACAATCCTTGCTGTAATTGCTTTACTTTTTTTCATTTTTCTGCATGCACTTTTTTCTGTACAGTTTTATATTTTCTTGCCATTCCGACTCATTTCTCTCATAACGTGATGCACTGGCCATGGAATGAAAACTTTGAAACTGTACTCTGCTGCTTTAAGCATTAGTAAGGCGGATGTTCAAGTCAGATCAACGACTTAACCTCCGAAACAATGACAAAAGCCGAATTCAAAGCACATCTTCTGCCCCGTTTATTTTCTACTGAAAATCAGGAAAACAACGCAAGAGGTAATAGTGAACCCCAATAAAAAGAAGTCATTTTTGTGTACAAATATGCTTACATGTTCTTTCTCCGATTTATTTGCAAGTGTCTTATTAAAAGCGAGGACATTTCCAGCCCTTTTCTTTAGAGGGTTCCAACAATGTATTCCAATGAGGTGTACTAGGGCGCTTTCAACTAGCAAAGTTCATTGAATTAACCATCTTGGCGTTTTTTGAAACAAGTCAACCTAGTGCGGTCAATTCAGAGAAGCAAATTTGAGTCCAGCTCTTTTCTTTAGAGAATCGGCCGTTCTTCCCTCTTGAAACTTAAAATCGGAATCTCTCAGAATGGCCGTCCACTGTCCATACCCGTACTTGTTAATTCCTTTCTTGAGAAAATCGTCCTCTTCTGCGGAGAATTTCATCATCCGAAAAAGTTTCCTCTGAGGTCGCAAGTTCTCAGTTGGAATGGAACCCTTTTCAGGTGGAGACAAGCTTGCCTTTTCCATAGTTGCAATTGACAGTGTCGAGCTTGAAGTTGAACTACCAATCCTCGCCTGTACATCTTCCTCCACCTCTGAACCCTTGCTACCTTGAAGCTTTTGTAGACACTCGTGAGCCTTCACAGCAACTTCGCGCGATCTCTGCTTTTGATAGTGAACTTTGGCAACGGCTGAACTGTGTTTTTGGTCTTCTGACAAAATTCTTTGCTCTTTGCTGGTGAGCTTATCCAGGCTTTGAGTTTCGACAATTTGACGATAGCGCGTCGGATGAATGTACTTTCCAATTGCATCGAACACGAGTTTACTCATGACGTCGCCCAATTTGCTGTGTTGGCCTCCATTTCTCGTGACCAGAACGAACTGGCACTGGGGTTTAAGTAGCGGCCTTACGAAATTGACGTAACTATCGAGCACGTTCATGCTTGCATCGGTCAGAATCAATGAATCAAATCCATACTTGCTAGCCGTCTTGAACTGTTTCTGGTCAATGAATCCCCCGTTCTCCTTCGCTGTTTTAACCATGTCCACTGTCAAGTACTGATAAGTCATAGGCCGAGATCCCTTCACCTTGATGAACAAATATACTGCCACAAATTTCGTGGCAAATGTTAAGTCCGAGGACTTAACTTCACCTGGAGTAGTTTTGCACGTCTTCACGGTGTTTTCGTAACGCGGCAAATGAAATGTCACCACTTCTAGCAGTTCTTCCATGGTTGCCCAGTGACCCTTGGCATCCAGAGTTTCGATGTCTAGATCTTGCGTCCATTGCAGTCTCATCATCTTTGCCACTGTCTTGCGCACTCTTTTGAGGTACAACTCCGTTGAGGATAAGTTCCGAAGAACTGCGTCTGATGCGCCATTTATTTTTTGGAAGTCGATTAATTCAGAGATGGCATCAATGTAGCCCAATCGTCCACCGTGTCCGAGCTTGCATTCATCTTGCAAGTAGTCGATAAACTTGAACAACAGACTATGAGAACACAGGCTGAAGTTCACCACTTCAAAGCTCAATTCCTCTTCATCTTCGCAGCAAAATTTGAGAAATTTGAAACACCTCTTGACTATCTGCTGGGCCACATGATCTTTCTTGCAACCACCACCACTTCCAGTCAACCATTTCGTGAATGATTCGCCAATCTGGCAGGAAGTCGAAAATGAAGGCAATATTCGCCCAGTCTGGATTGTCATTTTACTCGATTTACCACCATCGGAATCTGCCTTGGAACTTGTGACGAGTCCTTCCAGGTCAGGTTTTTGGTCAAAATAAATGAACCAACTGTGCTTGGTGTTAACATGTTTTCTGCACCCTCTCTGACTTTGAAATCCATCATGGTCACACTCTTGTATTGGACAATGATAAAGATCGTCGGTTTCATCCTTTTCCAAGTGAAGCCGTTTCGGTTTTGGCGATGCTCCAGTGATGTCTGACCAATCGACTTTGAACTTCTTGCTCATTTTGCCCTTTGAAAAACACTTGTCCAAGACGATCGCCTTTATATCTTAGCCAAAAGCAAGGAACCAATGACAGCTAAAGGAACTCTATGTATGCTTAAACTTGCCTAACACATGCCCTCACTTGCCTGCCCTTATTACTGTTGTGCAAAATTCATGACAGGATATGCCAACAATATTCTATTCAACTTGCCCAAACAGGTCTGTGAGCGCTCTAATGTTTGCCTTCATTCAAAAGGACAACTTCATTTAGGAACGTAAAGGTCCATAAACAAATAGAATTTCGGAACAAACCAGGCCTTAATAAAAGCGGACCCAAACAGTCCTAAATGATCAATTTGGGATCAAAGCGTTCCATTCAAAGATAGGAACTCGGAACAAAACAGTCCTAAATCATCAACGTGGGAACAATTTGTTCCATTCACAGATAGGAACTCGGAACAAAACAGTCCTAAATCATCAATTTGGGAACAATTTGTTCCATTCACAGATAGGAACTCGGAAGAAAACAGTCCTAAATCATCAACTTGGGAACAATTTGTTCCATTCACAGATAGGAACTCGGAACAAAACAGTCCTAAATCATCAATTTGGGAACAATTTGTTCCATTCACTGATCGGAACTCGGAACAAAACAGTCCTAAATCATCAACGTGGAAACAATTTGTTCCATTCACAGATAGGAACTCGGAACAAAACAGTCCTAAATCATCAACTTGGGAACAATTTGTTCCATTCACAGATAGGAACTCGGAACAAAACAGTCCTAAATCATCAATTTGGGAACAATTTGTTCCAATCACTGATCGGAACTCGGAACAAAACAGTCCTAAATAATCAACGTAGGAACAATTTGTTCCATTCACAGATAGGAACTCGGAACAAAACAGTCCTAAATCATCAATTTGGGAACAATTTGTTCCATTCACTGATCGGAACTCGGAACAAAACAGTCCTAAATCATCAACTTGGGAACAATTTGTTCCATTCACAGATAGGAACTCGGAACAAAACAGTCCTAAATAATCAACTTGGGAACAATTTGTTCCATTCACTGATCGGAACTCGGAACAAAACAGTCCTAAATCATCAACGTGGGAACAATTTGTTCCATTCACTGATCGGAACTCGGAACAAAACAGTCCTAAATCATCAACGTGGGAACAATTTGTTCCAATCACTGATCGGAACTCGGAACAAAACAGTCCTAAATCATCAACTTGGGAACAATTTGTTCCATTCACAGATAGGAACTCGGAACAAAACAGTCCTATATCATCAATTTGGGAACAATTTGCTCCATACACAGATAGGAACTCGGAACAAAACAGTCCTAAATCATCAATTTGGGAACAATATGTTCCAATCACTGATCGGAACTCGGAACAAAACAGTCCTAAATCATCAATTTGGGAACAATTTGTTCCAATCACTGATCGGAACTCGGAACAAAACAGTCCTAAATCATCAACTTGGGAACAATTTGTTCCAATCACTGATCGGAACTCGGAACAAAACAGTCCTAAATTATCAATTTGGGAACAATTTGTTCCATTCACAGTTGTGAACTCGGAACAAAATGTTCTCGTTTTCCTTGAAAGAGAACATTTTGATCCTAAACTGTAAAAAAGCTGGTCCTCTTAAGGTCAATAGGAACCCAAAAATAAGGAACAATCGATACTCGAGGAACGTTCCTTTACAAACAGTGGAACAGTCAGCAAAAGTTAAAATCAGTTAAAAACAGGGCACAAATTTAAAGAAAATGTCCAAAAAACGGTCAGATAAACGCTTAGGTGAAATTAAAGAAATCTTCAAATCCTGGTTAACTTTATTGCGCTCAAAAGCAGTAAAAGAAACAATGAAAAATTTTGGGAAATGTATATGGTCGTTTCCCAAAATTTCTGTTCCCTCTCACATCTAATACTGTAAGTATCATACGATACTTACAGTAATTACGAAAAGTACGCGATTATATATTCATATCCCCTTTAAATCCATAAAATCCATGTCTCCCTTACTTCTCTAAAATACTGTAAGTAATAATATGAATGATAGTAATATTATTAATAATAAAATTACTTACAGTAATAATGAGAAGTATCTATTTATATATTCATATCCCCGTTAAATCCATGAAATCCATGTCTCCCGTCCTTTTTATAGAACTCTTTATGTTTGAAACTTCCAGTGCTAGTCGAATGATTGACTGTAATAGATTATCAACATCAAAACATCTACAAAATGGACGGAATAAATGGACTTCATGGATTTAACGGGGATATGAATATATAATCACTTACTTCTCTAAAATACTGTAAGTAATAATATGAATGATAGTAATATTATTAATAATAAAATTACTTACAGTAATAATGAGAAGTATCTATTTATATATTCATATCCCCGTTAAATCCATGAAATCCATGTCTCCCGTCCTTTTTATAGAACTCTTTATGTTTGAAACTTCCAGTGCTAGTCGAATGATTGACTGTAATAGATTATCAACATCAAAACATCTACAAAATGGACGGAATAAATGGACTTCATGGATTTAACGGGGATATGAATATATAATCACTTACTTCTCTAAAATACTGTAAGTAATAATATGAATGATAGTAATATTATTAATAATAAAATTACTTACAGTAATAATGAGAAGTATCTATTTATATATTCATATCCCCGTTAAATCCATGAAATCCATGTCTCCCGTCCTTTTTATAGAACTCTTTATGTTTGAAACTTCCAGTGCTAGTCGAATGATTGACTGTAATAGATTATCAACATCAAAACATCTACAAAATGGACGGAATAAATGGACTTCATGGATTTAACGGGGATATGAATATATAATCACTTACTTCTCTAAAATACTGTAAGTAATAATATGAATGATAGTAATATTATCAATAATAAAATTACTTACAGTAATATTGAGAAGTTTCTAATTATATATTCATATCCCCGTTATATCCATGAAATCCATGTCTCCCGTCCTTTTTATAGAACTCTTTATGTTTGAAACTTCCAGTGCTAGTCCAATGATTGACTGTAATAGATTGTCAACATCAAAACATCTACAAAATGGACGGAACAAATGGATTTCATGGATTTAACGGGGATATGAATAAACAATCCTTGCTGTAATTGCTTTACTTTTTTTCATTTTTCTGCATGCACTTTTTTCTGTACAGTTTTATATTTTCTTGCCATTCCGACTCATTTCCCTCATAACGTGATGCACTGGCCATGGAATGAAAACTTTGAAACTGTACTCTGCTGCTTTAAGCATTAGTAAGGCGGATGTTCAAGTCAGATCAACGACTTAACCTCCGAAACAATGACAAAAGCCGAATTCAAAGCACATCTTCTGCCCCGTTTATTTTCTACTGAAAATCAGGAAAACAACGCAAGAGGTAATAGTGAACCCCAATAAAAAGAAGTCATTTTTGTGTACAAATATGCTTACATGTTCTTTCTCCGATTTATTTGCAAGTGTCTTATTAAAAGCGAGGACATTTCCAGCCCTTTTCTTTAGAGGGTTCCAACAATGTATTCCAATGAGGTGTACTAGGGCGCTTTCAACTAGCAAAGTTCATTGAATTAACCATCTTGGCGTTTTTTGAAACAAGTCAACCTAGTGCGGTCAATTCAGAGAAGCAAATTTGAGTCCAGCTCTTTTCTTTAGAGAATCGGCCGTTCTTCCCTCTTGAAACTTAAAATCGGAATCTCTCAGAATGGCCGTCCACTGTCCATATCCGTACTTGTTAATTCCTTTCTTGAGAAAATCGTCCTCTTCTGCGGAGAATTTCATCATCCGAAAAAGTTTCCTCTGAGGTCGCAAGTTCTCAGTTGGAATGGAACCCTTTTCAGGTGGAGACAAGCTTGCCTTTTCCATAGTTGCAATTGACAGTGTCGAGCTTGAAGTTGAACTACCAATCCTCGCCTGTACATCTTCCTCCACCTCTGAACCCTTGCTACCTTGAAGCTTTTGTAGACACTCGTGAGCCTTCACAGCAACTTCGCGCGATCTCTGCTTTTGATAGTGAACTTTGGCAACGGCTGAACTGTGTTTTTGGTCTTCTGACAAAATTCTTTGCTCTTTGCTGGTGAGCTTATCCAGGCTTTGAGTTTCGACAATTTGACGATAGCGCGTCGGATGAATGTACTTTCCAATTGCATCGAACACGAGTTTACTCATGACGTCGCCCAATTTGCTGTGTTGGCCTCCATTTCTCGTGACCAGAACGAACTGGCACTGGGGTTTAAGTAGCGGCCTTACGAAATTGACGTAACTATCGAGCACGTTCATGCTTGCATCGGTCAGAATCAATGAATCAAATCCATACTTGCTAGCCGTCTTGAACTGTTTCTGGTCAATGAATCCCCCGTTCTCCTTCGCTGTTTTAACCATGTCCACTGTCAAGTACTGATAAGTCATAGGCCGAGATCCCTTCACCTTGATGAACAAATATACTGCCACAAATTTCGTGGCAAATGTTAAGTCCGAGGACTTAACTTCACCTGGAGTAGTTTTGCACGTCTTCACGGTGTTTTCGTAACGCGGCAAATGAAATGTCACCACTTCTAGCAGTTCTTCCATGGTTGCCCAGTGACCCTTGGCATCCAGAGTTTCGATGTCTAGATCTTGCGTCCATTGCAGTCTCATCATCTTTGCCACTGTCTTGCGCACTCTTTTGAGGTACAACTCCGTTGAGGATAAGTTCCGAAGAACTGCGTCTGATGCGCCATTTATTTTTTGGAAGTCGATTAATTCAGAGATGGCATCAATGTAGCCCAATCGTCCACCGTGTCCGAGCTTGCATTCATCTTGCAAGTAGTCGATAAACTTGAACAACAGACTATGAGAACACAGGCTGAAGTTCACCACTTCAAAGCTCAATTCCTCTTCATCTTCGCAGCAAAATTTGAGAAATTTGAAACACCTCTTGACTATCTGCTGGGCCACATGATCTTTCTTGCAACCACCACCACTTCCAGTCAACCATTTCGTGAATGATTCGCCAATCTGGCAGGAAGTCGAAAATGAAGGCAATATTCGCCCAGTCTGGATTGTCATTTTACTCGATTTACCACCATCGGAATCTGCCTTGGAACT
Organism: Blastomussa wellsi; assembly: GCA_947652115.1. Taxonomy (NCBI): domain Eukaryota; kingdom Metazoa; phylum Cnidaria; class Anthozoa; order Scleractinia; family Plerogyridae; genus Blastomussa; species Blastomussa wellsi. Next base: position 13,971,666 of record OX393570.1, on the reverse strand, counting down.
TGTGACGAGTCCTTCCAGGTCAGGTTTTTGGTCAAAATAAATGAACCAACTGTGCTTGGTGTTAACATGTTTTCTGCACCCTCTCTGACTTTGAAATCCATCATGGTCACACTCTTGTATTGGACAATGATAAAGATCGTCGGTTTCATCCTTTTCCAAGTGAAGCCGTTTCGGTTTTGGCGATGCTCCAGTGATGTCTGACCAATCGACTTTGAACTTCTTGCTCATTTTGCCCTTTGAAAAACACTTGTCCAAGACGATCGCCTTTATATCTTAGCCAAAAGCAAGGAACCAATGACAGCTAAAGGAACTCTATGTATGCTTAAACTTGCCTAACACATGCCCTCACTTGCCTGCCCTTATTACTGTTGTGCAAAATTCATGACAGGATATGCCAACAATATTCTATTCAACTTGCCCAAACAGGTCTGTGAGCGCTCTAATGTTTGCCTTCATTCAAAAGGACAACTTCATTTAGGAACGTAAAGGTCCATAAACAAATAGAATTTCGGAACAAACCAGGCCTTAATAAAAGCGGACCCAAACAGTCCTAAATGATCAATTTGGGATCAAAGCGTTCCATTCAAAGATAGGAACTCGGAACAAAACAGTCCTAAATCATCAACGTGGGAACAATTTGTTCCATTCACAGATAGGAACTCGGAACAAAACAGTCCTAAATCATCAATTTGGGAACAATTTGTTCCATTCACAGATAGGAACTCGGAAGAAAACAGTCCTAAATCATCAACTTGGGAACAATTTGTTCCATTCACAGATAGGAACTCGGAACAAAACAGTCCTAAATCATCAATTTGGGAACAATTTGTTCCATTCACTGATCGGAACTCGGAACAAAACAGTCCTAAATCATCAACGTGGAAACAATTTGTTCCATTCACAGATAGGAACTCGGAACAAAACAGTCCTAAATCATCAACTTGGGAACAATTTGTTCCATTCACAGATAGGAACTCGGAACAAAACAGTCCTAAATCATCAATTTGGGAACAATTTGTTCCAATCACTGATCGGAACTCGGAACAAAACAGTCCTAAATAATCAACGTGGGAACAATTTGTTCCATTCACAGATAGGAACTCGGAACAAAACAGTCCTAAATCATCAATTTGGGAACAATTTGTTCCATTCACTGATCGGAACTCGGAACAAAACAGTCCTAAATCATCAACTTGGGAACAATTTGTTCCATTCACAGATAGGAACTCGGAACAAAACAGTCCTAAATAATCAACTTGGGAACAATTTGTTCCATTCACTGATCGGAACTCGGAACAAAACAGTCCTAAATGATCAACGTGGGAACAATTTGTTCCATTCACTGATCGGAACTCGGAACAAAACAGTCCTAAATCATCAACGTGGGAACAATTTGTTCCAATCACTGATCGGAACTCGGAACAAAACAGTCCTAAATCATCAACTTGGGAACAATTTGTTCCATTCACAGATAGGAACTCGGAACAAAACAGTCCTATATCATCAATTTGGGAACAATTTGCTCCATACACAGATAGGAACTCGGAACAAAACAGTCCTAAATCATCAATTTGGGAACAATATGTTCCAATCACTGATCGGAACTCGGAACAAAACAGTCCTAAATCATCAATTTGGGAACAATTTGTTCCAATCACTGATCGGAACTCGGAACAAAACAGTCCTAAATCATCAACTTGGGAACAATTTGTTCCAATCACTGATCGGAACTCGGAACAAAACAGTCCTAAATTATCAATTTGGGAACAATTTGTTCCATTCACAGTTGTGAACTCGGAACAAAATGTTCTCGTTTTCCTTGAAAGAGAACATTTTGATCCTAAACTGTAAAAAAGCTGGTCCTCTTAAGGTCAATAGGAACCCAAAAATAAGGAACAATCGATACTCGAGGAACGTTCCTTTACAAACAGTGGAACAGTCAGCAAAAGTTAAAATCAGTTAAAAACAGGGCACAAATTTAAAGAAAATGTCCAAAAAACGGTCAGATAAACGCTTAGGTGAAATTAAAGAAATCTTCAAATCCTGGTTAACTTTATTGCGCTCAAAAGCAGTAAAAGAAACAATGAAAAATTTTGGGAAATGTATATGGTCGTTTCCCAAAATTTCTGTTCCCTCTCACATCTAATACTGTAAGTATCATACGATACTTACAGTAATTACGAAAAGTACGCGATTATATATTCATATCCCCTTTAAATCCATAAAATCCATGTCTCCCTTACTTCTCTAAAATACTGTAAGTAATAATATGAATGATAGTAATATTATTAATAATAAAATTACTTACAGTAATAATGAGAAGTATCTATTTATATATTCATATCCCCGTTAAATCCATGAAATCCATGTCTCCCGTCCTTTTTATAGAACTCTTTATGTTTGAAACTTCCAGTGCTAGTCGAATGATTGACTGTAATAGATTATCAACATCAAAACATCTACAAAATGGACGGAATAAATGGACTTCATGGATTTAACGGGGATATGAATATATAATCACTTACTTCTCTAAAATACTGTAAGTAATAATATGAATGATAGTAATATTATTAATAATAAAATTACTTACAGTAATAATGAGAAGTATCTATTTATATATTCATATCCCCGTTAAATCCATGAAATCCATGTCTCCCGTCCTTTTTATAGAACTCTTTATGTTTGAAACTTCCAGTGCTAGTCGAATGATTGACTGTAATAGATTATCAACATCAAAACATCTACAAAATGGACGGAATAAATGGACTTCATGGATTTAACGGGGATATGAATATATAATCACTTACTTCTCTAAAATACTGTAAGTAATAATATGAATGATAGTAATATTATTAATAATAAAATTACTTACAGTAATAATGAGAAGTATCTATTTATATATTCATATCCCCGTTAAATCCATGAAATCCATGTCTCCCGTCCTTTTTATAGAACTCTTTATGTTTGAAACTTCCAGTGCTAGTCGAATGATTGACTGTAATAGATTATCAACATCAAAACATCTACAAAATGGACGGAATAAATGGACTTCATGGATTTAACGGGGATATGAATATATAATCACTTACTTCTCTAAAATACTGTAAGTAATAATATGAATGATAGTAATATTATTAATAATAAAATTACTTACAGTAATATTGAGAAGTATCTATTTATATATTTATATCCCCGTTAAATCCATGAAATCCATGTCTCCCGTCCTTTTTATAGAACTCTTTATGTTTGAAACTTCCAGTGCTAGTCGAATGATTGACTGTAATAGATTATCAACATCAAAACATCTACAAAATGGACGGAATAAATGGACTTCATGGATTTAACGGGGATATGAATATATAATCACTTACTTCTCTAAAATACTGTAAGTAATAATATGAATGATAGTAATATTATTAATAATAAAATTACTTACAGTAATAATGAGAAGTATCTATTTATATATTCATATCCCCGTTAAATCCATGAAATCCATGTCTCCCGTCCTTTTTATAGAACTCTTTATGTTTGAAACTTCCAGTGCTAGTCGAATGATTGACTGTAATAGATTATCAACATCAAAACATCTACAAAATGGACGGAATAAATGGACTTCATGGATTTAACGGGGATATGAATATATAATCACTTACTTCTCTAAAATACTGTAAGTAATAATATGAATGATAGTAATATTATTAATAATAAAATTACTTACAGTAATAATGAGAAGTATCTATTTATATATTCATATCCCCGTTAAATCCATGAAATCCATGTCTCCCGTCCTTTTTATAGAACTCTTTATGTTTGAAACTTCCAGTGCTAGTCGAATGATTGACTGTAATAGATTATCAACATCAAAACATCTACAAAATGGACGGAATAAATGGACTTCATGGATTTAACGGGGATATGAATATATAATCACTTACTTCTCTAAAATACTGTAAGTAATAATATGAATGATAGTAATATTATTAATAATAAAATTACTTACAGTAATAATGAGAAGTATCTATTTATATATTCATATCCCCGTTAAATCCATGAAATCCATGTCTCCCGTCCTTTTTATAGAACTCTTTATGTTTGAAACTTCCAGTGCTAGTCGAATGATTGACTGTAATAGATTATCAACATCAAAACATCTACAAAATGGACGGAATAAATGGACTTCATGGATTTAACGGGGATATGAATATATAATCACTTACTTCTCTAAAATACTGTAAGTAATAATATGAATGATAGTAATATTATTAATAATAAAATTACTTACAGTAATAATGAGAAGTATCTATTTATATATTCATATCCCCGTTAAATCCATGAAATCCATGTCTCCCGTCCTTTTTATAGAACTCTTTATGTTTGAAACTTCCAGTGCTAGTCGAATGATTGACTGTAATAGATTATCAACATCAAAACATCTACAAAATGGACGGAATAAATGGACTTCATGGATTTAACGGGGATATGAATATATAATCACTTACTTCTCTAAAATACTGTAAGTAATAATATGAATGATAGTAATATTATTAATAATAAAATTACTTACAGTAATAATGAGAAGTATCTATTTATATATTCATATCCCCGTTAAATCCATGAAATCCATGTCTCCCGTCCTTTTTATAGAACTCTTTATGTTTGAAACTTCCAGTGCTAGTCGAATGATTGACTGTAATAGATTATCAACATCAAAACATCTACAAAATGGACGGAATAAATGGACTTCATGGATTTCACGGGGATATGAATATATAATAACTTACTTCTCTAAAATACTGTAAGTAATAATATGAATGATAGTAATATTATTAATAATAAAATTACTTACAGTAATAATGAGAAGTATCTATTTATATATTCATATCCCCGTTAAATCCATGAAATCCATGTCTCCCGTCCTTTTTATAGAACTCTTTATGTTTGAAACTTCCAGTGCTAGTCGAATGATTGACTGTAATAGATTATCAACATCAAAACATCTACAAAATGGACGGAATAAATGGACTTCATGGATTTAACGGGGATATGAATATATAATCACTTACTTCTCTAAAATACTGTAAGTAATAATATGAATGATAGTAATATTATTAATAATAAAATTACTTACAGTAATATTGAGAAGTATCTATTTATATATTCATATCCCCGTTAAATCCATGAAATCCATGTCTCCCGTCCTTTTTATAGAACTCTTTATGTTTGAAACTTCCAGTGCTAGTCGAATGATTGACTGTAATAGATTATCAACATCAAAACATCTACAAAATGGACGGAATAAATGGACTTCATGGATTTAACGGGGATATGAATATATAATCACTTACTTCTCTAAAATACTGTAAGTAATAATATGAATGATAGTAATATTATTAATAATAAAATTACTTACAGTAATAATGAGAAGTATCTATTTATATATTCATATCCCCGTTAAATCCATGAAATCCATGTCTCCCGTCCTTTTTATAGAACTCTTTATGTTTAAAACTTCCAGTGCTAGTCGAATGATTGACTGTAATAGATTATCAACATCAAAACATCTACAAAATGGACGGAATAAATGGACTTCATGGATTTAACGGGGATATGAATATATAATCACTTACTTCTCTAAAATACTGTAAGTAATAATATGAATGATAGTAATATTATTAATAATAAAATTACTTACAGTAATATTGAGAAGTTTCTAATTATATATTCATATCCCCGTTATATCCATGAAATCCATGTCTCCCGTCCTTTTTATAGAACTCTTTATGTTTGAAACTTCCAGTGCTAGTCCAATGATTGACTGTAATAGATTGTCAACATCAAAACATCTACAAAATGGACGGAACAAATGGATTTCATGGATTTAACGGGGATATGAATAAACAATCCTTGCTGTAATTGCTTTACTTTTTTTCATTTTTCTGCATGCACTTTTTTCTGTACAGTTTTATATTTTCTTGCCATTCCGACTCATTTCTCTCATAACGTGATGCACTGGCCATGGAATGAAAACTTTGAAACTGTACTCTGCTGCTTTAAGCATTAGTAAGGCGGATGTTCAAGTCAGATCAACGACTTAACCTCCGAAACAATGACAAAAGCCGAATTCAAAGCACATCTTCTGCCCCGTTTATTTTCTACTGAAAATCAGGAAAACAACGCAAGAGGTAATAGTGAACCCCAATAAAAAGAAGTCATTTTTGTGTACAAATATGCTTACATGTTCTTTCTCCGATTTATTTGCAAGTGTCTTATTAAAAGCGAGGACATTTCCAGCCCTTTTCTTTAGAGGGTTCCAACAATGTATTCCAATGAGGTGTACTAGGGCGCTTTCAACTAGCAAAGTTCATTGAATTAACCATCTTGGCGTTTTTTGAAACAAGTCAACCTAGTGCGGTCAATTCAGAGAAGCAAATTTGAGTCCAGCTCTTTTCTTTAGAGAATCGGCCGTTCTTCCCTCTTGAAACTTAAAATCGGAATCTCTCAGAATGGCCGTCCACTGTCCATATCCGTACTTGTTAATTCCTTTCTTGAGAAAATCGTCCTCTTCTGCGGAGAATTTCATCATCCGAAAAAGTTTCCTCTGAGGTCGCAAGTTCTCAGTTGGAATGGAACCCTTTTCAGGTGGAGACAAGCTTGCCTTTTCCATAGTTGCAATTGACAGTGTCGAGCTTGAAGTTGAACTACCAATCCTCGCCTGTACATCTTCCTCCACCTCTGAACCCTTGCTACCTTGAAGCTTTTGTAGACACTCGTGAGCCTTCACAGCAACTTCGCGCGATCTCTGCTTTTGATAGTGAACTTTGGCAACGGCTGAACTGTGTTTTTGGTCTTCTGACAAAATTCTTTGCTCTTTGCTGGTGAGCTTATCCAGGCTTTGAGTTTCGACAATTTGACGATAGCGCGTCGGATGAATGTACTTTCCAATTGCATCGAACACGAGTTTACTCATGACGTCGCCCAATTTGCTGTGTTGGCCTCCATTTCTCGTGACCAGAACGAACTGGCACTGGGGTTTAAGTAGCGGCCTTACGAAATTGACGTAACTATCGAGCACGTTCATGCTTGCATCGGTCAGAATCAATGAATCAAATCCATACTTGCTAGCCGTCTTGAACTGTTTCTGGTCAATGAATCCCCCGTTCTCCTTCGCTGTTTTAACCATGTCCACTGTCAAGTACTGATAAGTCATAGGCCGAGATCCCTTCACCTTGATGAACAAATATACTGCCACAAATTTCGTGGCAAATGTTAAGTCCGAGGACTTAACTTCACCTGGAGTAGTTTTGCACGTCTTCACGGTGTTTTCGTAACGCGGCAAATGAAATGTCACCACTTCTAGCAGTTCTTCCATGGTTGCCCAGTGACCCTTGGCATCCAGAGTTTCGATGTCTAGATCTTGCGTCCATTGCAGTCTCATCATCTTTGCCACTGTCTTGCGCACTCTTTTGAGGTACAACTCCGTTGAGGATAAGTTCCGAAGAACTGCGTCTGATGCGCCATTTATTTTTTGGAAGTCGATTAATTCAGAGATGGCATCAATGTAGCCCAATCGTCCACCGTGTCCGAGCTTGCATTCATCTTGCAAGTAGTCGATAAACTTGAACAACAGACTATGAGAACACAGGCTGAAGTTCACCACTTCAAAGCTCAATTCCTCTTCATCTTCGCAGCAAAATTTGAGAAATTTGAAACACCTCTTGACTATCTGCTGGGCCACATGATCTTTCTTGCAACCACCACCACTTCCAGTCAACCATTTCGTGAATGATTCGCCAATCTGGCAGGAAGTCGAAAATGAAGGCAATATTCGCCCAGTCTGGATTGTCATTTTACTCGATTTACCACCATCGGAATCTGCCTTGGAACTTGTGACGAGTCCTTCCAGGTCAGGTTTTTGGTCAAAATAAATGAACCAACTGTGCTTGGTGTTAACATGTTTTCTGCACCCTCTCTGACTTTGAAATCCATCATGGTCACACTCTTGTATTGGACAATGATAAAGATCGTCGGTTTCATCCTTTTCCAAATGAAGCCGTTTCGGTTTTGGCGATGCTCCAGTGATGTCTGACCAATCGACTTTGAACTTCTTGCTCATTTTGCCCTTTGAAAAACACTTGTCCAAGACGATCGCCTTTATATCTTAGCCAAAAGCAAGGAACCAATGACAGCTAAAGGAACTCTATGTATGCTTAAACTTGCCTAACACATGCCCTCACTTGCCTGCCCTTATTACTGTTGTGCAAAATTCATGACAGGATATGCCAACAATATTCTATTCAACTTGCCCAAACAGGTCTGTGAGCGCTCTAATGTTTGCCTTCATTCAAAAGGACAACTTCATTTAGGAACGTAAAGGTCCATAAACAAATAGAATTTCGGAACAAACCAGGCCTTAATAAAAGCGGACCCAAACAGTCCTAAATGATCAATTTGGGATCAAAGCGTTCCATTCAAAGATAGGAACTCGGAACAAAACAGTCCTAAATCATCAACGTGGGAACAATTTGTTCCATTCACAGATAGGAACTCGGAACAAAACAGTCCTAAATCATCAATTTGGGAAATATTTGTTCCATTCACAGATAGGAACTCGGAAGAAAACAGTCCTAAATCATCAACTTGGGAACAATTTGTTCCATTCACAGATAGGAACTCGGAACAAAACAGTCCTAAATCATCAATTTGGGAACAATTTGTTCCATTCAATGATCGGAACTCGGAACAAAACAGTCCTAAATCATCAACGTGGGAACAATTTGTTCCATTCACAGATAGGAACTCGGAACAAAACAGTCCTAAATCATCAACTTGGGAACAATTTGTTCCATTCACAGATAGGAACTCGGAACAAAACAGTCCTAAATCATCAATTTGGGAACAATTTGTTCCAATCACTGATCGGAACTCGGAACAAAACAGTCCTAAATAATCAACGTGGGAACAATTTGTTCCATTCACAGATAGGAACTCGGAACAAAACAGTCCTAAATCATCAATTTGGGAACAATTTGTTCCATTCACTGATCGGAACTCGGAACAAAACAGTCCTAAATCATCAACTTGGGAACAATTTGTTCCATTCACAGATAGGAACTCGGAACAAAACAGTCCTAAATCATCAATTTGGGAACAATTTGTTCCATTCACAGATAGGAACTCGGAACAAAACAGTCCTAAATAATCAACTTGGGAACAATTTGTTCCATTCACTGATCGGAACTCGGAACAAAACAGTCCTAAATGATCAACGTGGGAACAATTTGTTCCATTCACTGATCGGAACTCGGAACAAAACAGTCCTAAATCATCAACTTGGGAACAATTTGTTCCAATCACTGATCGGAACTCGGAACAAAACAGTCCTAAATCATCAATTTGGGAACAATTTGTTCCATTCACAGTTGTGAACTCGGAACAAAATTTTCTCGTTTTCCTTGAAAGAGAACATTTTGATCCTAAACTGTAAAAAAGCTGGTCCTCTTAAGGTCAATAGGAACCCAAAAATAAGGAACAATCGATACTCGAGGAACGTTCCTTTACAAACAGTGGAACAGTCAGCAAAAGTTAAAATCAGTTAAAAACAGGGCACAAATTTAAAGCAAATGTCAAAAAAACGGTCAGATAAGCGCTTAGGTGAAATTAAAGAAATCTTCAAATCCTTGTTAACTTTATTGCGCTCAAAAGCAGTAAAAGAAGCAATGAAAATTTTTGGGAAATGTATATGGGCCTAGCACCTAGGCCCCAATCCTCCTACCCCCCTCTGGGCCTAGAACTTAGCCCCCAATATTCCTACCCCCCTCTTGGCCTTGTTGCACTTAGTCCCCAATCCTCCTTACCCCCTCTGGGCCTAGCAGCTAGCCCCCAATCCTCCTACCCCCCTCCTGGCCTAGAACTTAGCCCCCAATCCTCTTTACCCCCTCTAGGCTTAGCATCTAGCCCCCAATCCTCCTTACCCCCTCTGGGCCTAGCACCTAGCTCCCAATCCTTCTACCCCCCTCTGGGCCTAGAACTTAGCCCCCAATCCTCCTACCCCCCTCTTGGCCTAGCACTTAGTCCCCAATCCTCCTTACCTCGTCTGGGCCTAGCACCTAGCCACCAATTCTCCTACCCCTCTCTTGGCCTAGAACTTAGCCCCCAATCCTCCTACCCCACTCTTGGCCTAGCACTTAGTCCCCAATCCTCCTTACCCCCTCTGGGCCTAGCACCTAGCCCCCAATCCTCCTACCCCCCTCTGGGCCTAGAACTTAGCCTCCAATCCTCCTACCCCCCTCTTGGCCTAGCACTTAGCCCGCAATCCTCCTACCCCCCTCTTGGCCTTGCACTTAGTCCCCAATCCTCCTTCCCCACTCTGGGCCAAGCACCTAGGCCCCAATCCTCCTACCCCCCTCTGGTCCTATACATTTCCCAAAATTATTTCATTGCATGTTTTACTGCCTTTGAGGGCAATTGAGTTGACCAGGTTTTGAAAATTATTTCCAGTTCGCCTTAGCTCTTATCTAACGCTGTTTTCTCATTTTTCTTTAATTCGTTGCCATGTTTTTAACTGATTTTTAGTTTTGTTGACTGTTCCGATATTTCTTACGGAACGTTCCTCTAATATCGATTGTTCCTCATATTTATGTTCCTATTGATTTAAGAGGAACAGCTTTTTGGCAAAGTAGGAACAAAACGTTCACTTTCAAGTAAAACAAGAACATTTCATTCCGAGTTCCTATTTTTGAATGGAACATATTGTTCCTAAATTGAAAAAATAGGACTGATTTGTTCCGAGTTCCTATCTGTGCATGGAACACATTGTTCTCAAATTGACCATTAAGGACTGCTTTGTTCTGAACTCCTATCTATGAATGGAACACATTGTTCCCAAATTGATCATTTAGGACTGTTTTGATCCGAGTTCCAATCTGTACATGGAACACATTGTTCTCAAATTGATCATTTAGAACTGTTTTGGTCCGAGTTCCTATCTATGAATGGAACACATTGTTCCCAAATTGATCATTTAGGACTGTTTTGTTCCGAATTCCTATCCGGACATGGAACACATCGTTCCCACATTGACCATTTAGAATTGCTTAGTTCCGAGTTCCTATCTGTGCATGGAAAACATTGTTCCCAAATTGATCATTTAGGACTGTTTTGTTCCGAATTCCTATCCGGACATGGAACACATCGTCCCCATATTGATCATTTAGAACTGTTTTGTTCCGAGTTCCTATCTGTTCGTGGAACACATTGTTCCCAAAGTGATGATTTAGGTCTTTTTTGTTCCGAGTTCCTGTCTGTGCATCGTTCCTAGATTGACAATTTAGGAACTATTTTATGATCGGTTTGTTCCGAGTTCCTATCTGTTCGTGGAACACATTGTTCCCAAATTGTTGATTTAGGACTATTTTGTTCCGCGTTCGTATCTGTGTGTGGAACGCATTGTTCCCATATTGATCATTTAGGACTGTTTTGTTCCGAGTTCCTATCTGTGCATGGAACATATTGTTCCCAAATTGATCATTTAGGACTGTTTTGTTCCGAGTTCCTATCTGTGCATTGAACTCATTGTTCTCAACATGATCATTTGGGACCATTTTGTTCCGAGTTCCTATCAGAGTATTTTTCTTAAACTGACAATTTAGGAACAAATTTATGGCTGTTTTGTTGGAGTTGCTATCTGTGCATGGAACACGTTGTTCCCAAATTGATCATTTAGGGCCGTTTTGTGCCGAGTTCCCATCTGCGGATGGAACGTATTGTTCCCAATTAGGACATTTAGGAAAAATAAGTTCTGTCTTGTTCCGAATTCCTATTTTGTTCCTAACTTAGATTGTCATTTTGAATGCCGGCAAACAATGGGGCGCGCACAGACCTGTTTGAGCAAGTTGAATAGAATTTTGTACACATATCCTGTCATGAATTTTGTACAATGGCAATAAGGGCAGGCAGGTTAGGGCATGTTTTAGACAAGTTTAAGCTTCCATGGAGTTCCTTTGGCTGTCATTGGTTCCTCGTTTTGGCTAAGATGTCAATTCGATTGTGTTGGACAAACGTTTATCAAAGGGCAAAATGAGCAAGAAGTGCAAAGTCAATTGGTCGGACATCGATGGAGCATCGCCAAAACCGAAACGGCTTCACTTGGAAAAGGATGATACCGACAATTTGTATCATTGCCCAATACAAGTGTGTGACCATGATGGATTTCAAAGTCAGAGAGGGTACAGAAAACACGTTAATACCAAACACAGTTGGTTCCTTTATTTTGACGAAAAGCCCAATCCGCAAGAAAGCACGGATTCGCTAAAAGCAGCAAGAAATGTTCCAGTGGGGGACATAAATGACGATAGAAGACGTGAAGCCACAAAACATGCCGTAAAGCTACTTCCTTCATTTTCATTGTCTTGTGACTTTGGCGAAGTATTCACGAAATGGTTGACTGGAAGTGGTGGCGGCTGTAAAAAAGATCGCACAGCCCAACAAATAGTGACAAGATGCTTTAAGTTTCTTAGATTTTGTTGTGAAGACGAGGAGGAGTTGACTTTTGACGTGGTGGACTTTAGTCTGTGTTCTCCAAATCTGTTGTTTAAGTTTATCGACTACTTACAAGACGAATGCAAGCTCGGACATGGTGGACGTTTGGGCTACATAGATGCCATTTCCGAACTGATAGACTTCAGAAAACTGCATGGCGCATCAGAAGCAGTTCTTCGGAAGTTCTCTTCAGTGGAATTGTACCTCAAGAGAGCACGAAAGACAGTGGCAAAAATGATGAGATTGCAGTGGACGCAAGACTTAGACATTGACACGCTGGAAGCGAGAGGTCACTGGGCAACAATGGAGGAGTTGCTGGAGGTGGTGAAATTTCATCTGCCGCGGTACGAAAAGATCGTCAAGATGTGCACAGCTAGCCCGACTCAAGTTAACCCCACAGACTTAACGTTTGCCACGAAGTTTGTAGCCATGTATCTGTTCATCAAAGTGAAGGGGTCGCGCCCCATGACTTATCAATATTTGACGGTGGACATGATCGCTACCGCTAAAAACAACGGTGGATTTATTGATCAGAAAACGTTCAAGACTGCTGGAAAGTATGGTTTTGATTCTCTGATTCTGACCGATGCAAACATGCACGTGCTTAATGGCTACATCTCGTACGTCAGACCATTGCTTAAGCCTCAGTGTGATTTCGTTCTTGTCAACAGAAATGGAGGCCAACACGGCAAATTGGGTGAGATTATGAGCAAATTGGTTTTTGATGCAATCTGAAAGTACATTCATCCCACGCGTTATCGCCAAATTGTTGAAACGCAAAGCGTCAGTCAGCTCACCAGCGAAGAGCAAAAGATTTTGTCGGAAGACCAAAAACACAGCTCTGCTGTGGCTAAAGTTCACTATCAAAAGCAACGATCCCGAGAAGTTGCCATGAAGGCCCACGAATGTTTAAAAAAGCTACAAGGACCCAAAGGCTCGGAGGTGGATAAAGAGGTGAACACGAGGTTTAGCGGTTCAACTTCGAGTCCCAAAGTACCGGTCGAAACAACTACAGAATCGGAGAGTGTGCCTCGTGAAGAGGATTCCCCTCCCACAAACCGCTTGCGAATTCAGAGAAAGTCCCATCGGGTGATGAAATTTACGGAACACGAGGACGATTCTCTCAAGAAAGGCATAGACAGACACGGGTTTGGGCAGTGGACGGCAATTTTGAGAGATACCGATTTTAACTTTCAAGAGGGAAGAACGACAGATTCTCTAAAGAAAAGGGCTGGACTCAAATTTGCTTCGATGAACTGCTGGTACTAGGTTGAACTTGTGTTGTTATAAAATCGACAAGGGCATATTGAGTGATTATGAAAGTGTATACAATACGACTGAACAGGACATCTTTAATATTCACTCATCGTTCTACATGTAGAGTAGAATATTTTCACTTTCAAGAGAACATTTTGTGAAGAAGGGATTGTTAAATCTTTAACGTACACTTGTTTGACTATGTCTGTTTACCTACAGCGTTATCAGTTAAAGAAACTTGCGAGCCTTTGTTGCTTGCAAGTTGTCTGACTCTGGCTTCTGGGTCTCTTTCGTGACCTGCCATGCACCATCGGCGACGGTGGACAGGAACACTGCTCTTCCCTCTGTGGAACGTACGACGGTGTCTTCGGTGGGGCGGCGATCTCGTCGTATTCGTCGTCTGTTACGCCTTGGCCGCTTCTTGGCGGAGTACTAAATGGCTCGCTGGCTGCGCCAAGGATCACTGGAAGTGGTGTAAACACGTCTCGAATTAGATTGACGCAGGAACGATCCACAAGCTGGTTTTCCAAGCACATCTTTCGCCTCATTTCTACTGCAACCGGCAATCGCAAAGTTCCCTGGCCGTCATGGTACATTCGTAACTTGTTACTGTTTATTTCTAGGAGGCTCATTAGCGCCGCGCGTTCTTCGTTTCCAGTTACTTGTTCAGCTTGCCTACTGAGTTCCGCCATCTCTTTTTCTAACTCGACTAGCCATGGATTTTCAAAAGCTCGTTTTATCTTGTCTTCCAGTTCGCGCTGGTGTAGTGCTTCACGTTGATATTTCCTGTTCTGTAGGGCCTTGTCTTTGCCTTGCTCTATGAGTTCCGGCAGTGGACCGTCGGGATCCGTGATCACCTCGTTTGCCTCCGACTGGTCTATTACTCCAAAATCTACAAGAAAACTACGTCGGTCGGCCAAACGGCGGTCACGCGCGGCTTTGTTGGTACGTTCAACATCTCTCAGCATGATCGTTAACTGGCGTCTTCTCATGTCGTTTGTGTCGCTCTTCCTGATTTCCCGACGCAGCATTTCCGACACGCTAGTTTCCTCTGTGTCAGATTCCGGGGGCGAATCCGAGGTGGACTCTCTGTACTGATCAGCGCTCTCTCTGCTGCAGATGGCTTGGGAGGATCCCTCGATATTTTCTTCCACAAGGGAAACGCTGAGGATATTTTGTAAATCTTCTTCAGGTAAGCCTTCCTGTTGCATTAGTGGCGTTGTCGCTTCACTGCTTGGGTTGTCGCCCACTATGTGCTGAGCCCACGCAATACAGTCCATGGAGTGCTCCCGGAGCCACTGGTTTGCTTGTGGTTTAACATTCGGAAGACTTTTAAAGTGGTACTTGTGTAAGCGTTTTGCCATCGCGTCGTTGTGTTCCACACCAAAATCCATGTCGACCTGGCAGGTGATATACATTGTAGCTGAACAGTGAAATCCCTTAGCTTTCTTCCATTTCGAATCATGGGAAGTGAAACCACCTTGGCAGATAATTTTCCAATCATCCACATCCAGTAAGCCTGCGAACGCTTCGTCCAGAAAGATGATTTCAGTTAGACTGTCGATCATTGCTTTGTTGAAATTTTTCTGTTTTGTCACACGAGCGATACGATTTAGGGGTACTATCTGGAACACTGGTGAAAACAAGCTTGTCTTCCCGCTGTCGGCGGCGCCAATCACACACGGCACTGGCTGTTTGTGCTGTTTTGGCCGGAACAAACCAAGGAAATCAGCGCAGAACCTTTTTAAGTCTTCTTCCGACAGGCTGTTTCTCAAGATTTCCTCAAAGAATGTTGGTTCTGGAACTTTAGTGTGATCATAAATAACAAACGCTCGAGGTGAAATGACGCCCCTCTGTAAAGAAATAGAAAATAAAGATTACATTTTATTATCCGAGAATTAAAGGAGTGTGTAAGTGTGCGTAAGATATCTTTGACTGTATTAATTTATATTTTCCCTCTTCTATGAATGAGCATAGCTACAGCAAAACTAAACAGTAAAGTTTAGTTTCTTACTGTATTATATCTCACAAAAATGACGTTGAAAACTCATCAATGAAAATCAAATTACAGAGATGCGAGCTATGACGAGCTAAGTTACGAGTTTCAAACTAGAAGTTTCCTAAATGTAAACCTTGTCTCTAACTTCCTCTCACCTGGGATTCTGGTATAATGTCTCTGACGAAACGTCCAGTTGAAAAGCTCCAAAACCAACCGTCATTCACTTCAATCAGATCTTTGTCAATCTTGAGTTGGTGCATAAGCGAGCTTTCTGGTTCGCTGACTATTGGCAACAGGCGTTGTATGTGTTGCACCAGGCGACCTTTAAAGGCCTCGTTACCCATAAGATTGTGTAAGAAAGTCTTCATCGAACATAAATATTGGAATGTGAATTGCGCCTTTGTCACCTTCTTGTACACGTCCCCTCGATACGAGGTATAGTGTAGCTTCTTCATTGCGAGCTGAATGTCGTTGCAAAGAACCGTCATTGGACAGGAAAGTGGTTTGTTTAACGATGATTTCGTTGTTTCCGCTGCAGCGGCTTCAACGTTATCATCTAAGCCAAAGGTGTCAATCTTTAAGCCCGCTCTGCGTAACTCTAAAGCAGAGTTTGTCATCATTTGCTTGAAGGTGTCCTGCACGACGCGTAAACGAACAACATTCTCGGTCAGCTCGGACGCATGGGAAAATTGGCCATCACTGAAGTCAAGTTCCTCTTGAAGAGCACTGTAATCAGGAAGAAATCCAAATGTTTACATGTAGCTATAAAGTTACGTGTACTTAGGAAAATTCGCTTGAGTTTCCACGTCCCACTGAAATTCCTCTAATATTTCTAATATGACTGATATTTCTGTTCGATATAACAGTTAATTAAATCCAAGAGACGGTATCCATCTCTTATGAACGTGGCAAGAATTATTTCAAAAGGAAATACTACATTTGCTGTTTTCTACTCACCTAAAGCAATGCTGATATGATGTTTGAACCAGCTCCATTAAGCACGGATTTTTGTGATCTTTGAGTACTTGGCATAAGGTATTCAGGTCATGACAACCTTTCTTCCTCGATGCTCTTGAAACGTAAATTTCAAAGCCACAACTACCGAGCGCGCTTTGAATTTTTAACGGATTTATCGCCGACCCATTCTGCGTCTGGCAGGCGACCCAATACGAAATGGCCGGGAAAACTTGCTTTCCAGGCGACGAGAGCTGTGACGCAATGATTGATGTTTCGTCTGTTGAATCGTCGCTTTCTCTTGGCGCTTGTGATTTCTGTATTGAGTTTCGCTTTTTAGTGTCTAATTTCGACGTACTAATTGCCGAAAAGAAGAAACAAACGTCTTTGACCTTCGACAACTGCAAATCACATTCGTCTCTTTTATCGCAAATCCAGTTCCAGGCTCTGGCGATCTCTTTGTCACTTACACGCCATACGCATTTGAAACCGACAATGGAACATTGCCTTTCCACCTTAGCGATGACATTACACTCTGCTTTGTCACGTATCAATTTGCTGTTTAGTTGAGAACACGGCTTACTCATCTCGGTTGCGAACTAAGGCTCTTCACTTTCTGTCTCCGTTTAAGTATTGCTCCAAGTCAATTGTAAGCCAATCTTTGGCTTCAAAACCCCAAAGGGAAACAGACCTCGTATTCGATTGGCGATTTATTTTGTCAAATTAATAAATATTTAAGGAATATGAAATTAATCAATGCGTTTTCCACTTAGACAAAAAACATAACGGTTATGTAATCTTTCAATAGACTTAGGACAAAATATATTCCGTTTTGAACATGACATGGTTTAGAGCATACCCGCTGTAACCGCTAAAATCGCTTTAAACTCAATGAGTAAAACAGGCTGTCATTTCACAAGAACTGCAGCCAGAGACATTGGATTAATAAATAACTGGATTCCTTGAGTGGTTTATTCTCTTACTTTCTCACCTTTTTTCTTTCTGTTTCTGAAGTATATGTCGAGTTTAGCGTGCGCAACGGATTTAATTGAATTAATTAACTACTACTACCAAAACCACTACGATTTGAACTTTCTTTGAGTTGTTGAAGTGTATGTCAAGTTTAGCGTATTCTACGCATTTACCTGAATTAATTAAGTTATTCAGTTAAATCCGTAGTAAACGCTAAAATCATGACACTCACCACAAATCTCCTATCAATGCTAGAGCATCCAACCAGTATCTGTAAGGTCACAAGTTTGACTCCTATTGGGCACTCACTCAGCATTTTCGTGTTCGCTTAAAATAATTAGCTTTTTCGTGCTGTGAAGTTAATCAACTGCGAACCAGTTCGAAATATAACTGGAAATCAAACTCGTGATTCAACTCGAAATCATTACTTTATAGAAGAG
This sequence comes from Blastomussa wellsi, assembly GCA_947652115.1. Classification (NCBI taxonomy): domain Eukaryota; kingdom Metazoa; phylum Cnidaria; class Anthozoa; order Scleractinia; family Plerogyridae; genus Blastomussa; species Blastomussa wellsi. The sequence continues at coordinate 13,953,507 of OX393570.1, read as the reverse complement.
AAACTAGTAAACTCAAGCAAGCCATGCAGCTTCATTGATTGAAGCCTAGTAATCATGTAAACATATTTGTCTCACATTTGTTGTTTTCAAAATAAGTATAAATATAACATCAGATTTGTTTTGAAGACAAATATGATCATCCAGTGACTCAAAATATATACTTTTACTAGTAATTTGATTTGAGATCATCAACTTTGCCCCTTATCATTTGAATTAATAACCTTTCACTCTACCTGATTCATAAGGTGAACTCCCCATGCTTCTCAGGCCTGGCTAAGTGTAAATCCACAATCATTATCAGCACATCAAGAATGAGTAGCTCTTTATGTTTTTTCCATTGCATCAACCTCCCTCCTTCTTTGTTCTTGTTACTGTAAAAATAAGTACAAAGATCATATTTGTGAGCTACCTGAGCGAAGGTCGGGTGTCACAGTCTACTGGGAAGAGTAACAAATACAGCGGAAAGGCCCAGTTAGCATTGTTTTGTCATTGTTGAGTGAATGTGATTGATGGGCGAATGGTGTAGGTGTGCAATTACAGGTATTCAATACAGCAATTGGGCACCCACCTGATCACCTGCCAATTTTGTTACAAATAAGCATGTGCAGAACCAATCAAAGTCAAGAATTTTGTTACAGATGCGATTGGCTACGTAATGGACAGACCATTAGAAATCGCTGGAGGGAAGCGGGAATTCCTGCAAAGGAAAATTGTCAAGAAAAAATTATGCAAACGGATAAGCATCAAAAAATAATTTCTTCCATGTCAAAAAATAATTCTTACAGACAATCTGGAACAAACAATTCCATTTGCTGAAATTGTTTTTTTTTTGGAATTGTCACCCCAACCCCCGTCCCGCGATTTCTAATGGTCCACCCCTATTAAAAAGAAGACAGATCACAGAGATCAATGTTGTCTGTTTTCGTGGTAAGTTGCGAAGAATTGAACCGCATTGTATAAAAACCGTCTGGTCTCCTGTAGATACCTCAGGTTTACATAAAATTCTCCCAAACCGGCCAAACGATACCTACGTGTTTGCATGACAAAAGCGCGTACATTTTCTATTTCTTAACTTGAGGTCTATAACTTTTTGAAAGCAAGACTAAAATAGTTAACAGGGGAAAGAAACAAAAGTAATTGATCAGTTCATACGAACCTTTAAAGTCCCCTGGCTTTGGAGGCATGCAAGCCAAGATGGCCGAACTATCCTTACAAGGAATGCTGGGTACGCGCGGCAGCTTTCGGGACACTACGGGTTGACGAGATTATTGTGCGGGATTCCCTTGCAAGTTGGTGTCAAATGTTTACCAGGGAGTGGGGGTGTTTTATTTATTTATTTCCTTCTTACGTCATATTTAAATCTAAATCTAAATCTAAATATCGTTATGTCGGCAAAGTCGCATGGGACATCACGCCAACTCTAAAATAATGAGACATAAAACTGTACTAAAATATACAAAATAACAGTAAAAGCTAAACTACTGATAAAAATTAAACAAAATTAATTTCCTTTTAAAAATACAGAGAGATTGGCTAGAAACAGTTTCTTCTGGAAGTTTGTTCCATTCAGTTATTGTCCTGGGGAAGAAAGAAAATCTAAAAATATCTTTATGTCCTTTCGGTACAATAAACTTAAAATCATGGCTTCCCCGAGTCCTCCTTTCTCTGCTTGTTATCAAATAATCCCCCCCAGTCCACATCCAGGAGGCCGTGGCACATCTTATATATAGTGGAGAGCCTTGCGTGTCTTCTCGTCGTTTCAAGCGTGTCCCACTGTAGGTCTTGTTGTTCGATCGTAATTTCCAGTGACAAAGCGGGCTGCTTTCCGCTGTACCCTTTCTAGAGCGGCTTTATCTTTCTGGTAGTGTGGGTCCCATGCACTACAGGCATACTGGAGTTTTGGCCTCACAAGAGTCTTGTACGCGGTTTCTTTCAATATGTAGTGACCACCTCATTTTGTTTTCGAACACTACCCCCAGATAAGGGTTACATTCCACTTCTTCTAGGATTTCTCCACAGAATACGTATTCCCGCTTTGGCGGATCTCTCCTGGCATATATCTAGGAAACCAGTCCATACCTTAGTTGATTGGTTTTTCCTGTTATTTTATTCTCTTCTTCCTTTTAAAATAAAGAGAAAAACCGAAACGAAAAAACCCAAGAGAAAAATTTTGGGAGGCGACGTATTTTTTACAGAATTGGAGTAGTGAGCGAGAGCATGAACTTCAAGTTTGAATTTATGAATTGTGTTCATTATGACGGAGTTTAAAGCTACGCCGGCCTATGAAAAGGGTGCCTTGCAAATAGAAGTCAGTTCACTCGATTGTGTAAAAATGGTAATTCCCTTCGTAGTTTATCATGTAGTACACTTAATTTTCTCCTGAACTAACTGAAGTGTAGTAATTCCTGGTTTTAGGATTCCGGGCCTTTGTTTCCGGATTTCCGAACGCGTCTCGGTTTTCATGCAAGGGGCTGCAATTGACCCTAAAAAGGAATCATTGTAGCGCTAGGATCATCCTGTCTACAGGGGTGGATCTATGGGGGGGGGGGGGTTGCAGGGGTGCGCACCCCTCCCTGGGATGACCTGCGGCTTTTTAATATAAGTAGACGTGAAAACTGCAAAGGACCGCTAATGATAATGCCGCTAGTTTACGTAGCATCTACAAGAGACCTAATCAGCCAAAAATAAACTGTAAAGCAAGCAAATCACTGCAAGGCTGATACTACGTGGTTTTATCCATCCACATTTTGAATTTGTGAGACAGGAATTCGACACTTTGCTTACTTTCTCCGTGAAGCACGTGATGTGGCACCGCGTGATTCGGGGGGTGGGCGGTTTCAAAGTGCGGAACTTGATAGGGCATGGGCTTTGTTGCATTTTATTTGAGCTGGCTTTGTTGGCTGGTTTCATTTAGAATTGCTTCACCGTGCTGACGAGTTCCAACAAGAACGAAAAAGCTGTCCACGGTTGCAACCCTGCTTTATCGGTTTCTATCGAGTTGTTGTCTCCCAAAGTCTACTTTTTCACGTAGTTGCTTGCAGTGATTTGCTTGTGTAACATTTATAATATAACTAGTCAAAGGGGACAGACCACAATCTCAATGTTTGCTCCTGTAAAAATATCCAATTACCATAACCGTTCATCAGTAGGGTGCCTAAAATGCTTGTAATTTCACAATTGGTTTGGGCGCCATTAAATCCCATACCAATTGCAGAACATTTAAGGAGGAGCCACCTACGATGTTAGCACAGTTACTGAAACGAAACAGTAATAAGGAAAAGAACGAAAAATATATTTAAAACGAGCAGAGAACGACTTTGAGAAAGTCTGTAGTATAGGACGCCATAGGGATCATCCGATTACGAGCACGTCTCAGTTTTCATGCAAGGGGCTGCACTTGGCCCTAACACAGGGGTCATTGTTGCACTAGAATCATCCTATCTACAGGGGCGCATCTAGGGAAAGGGTTCAGGGGTGCGCACCTCGCCCTGCGATGACCTGCGGCCTTCTAATATAACTAGTGCTCTGCTTACGTCACCCATCAGTTACATCATTTCTTGATCTAAGAGGCAGGATGACCCTAGCGCCAAGTAAGCTGCCTTAACCTATGAAGACCCTGGTACAAGGACAAATTCAAAACCTTTGTATATAAAGTGAAAACAGAAAACATATTCAGTAAATAAGCCACTTCAGGCGGCTGGTGTATTGGAGGATAATGCCGGGGGCTGAAAGATTGTCCGAAAAATGAACAGTTGGCCGAGAAGCGAAGTTTCGAGGGCAACTGTGAAATTTTAAGGACAATCTTTCAGCCAAGGGCATTATCGCTCATTAAACCATTAAGCAACCAACCATCGGTTTATTTTCTACAACATGATTTGTCTGAGACGAAAAAGGAAAAAGTATACTGATAATCTCAGCGCAATTGCGGTTGAAATGAATCAAAATTGATTGATTTGCGTATTTTTACAAAACTATGATTTGGTTAAAAAGGTAGAGCTGAAAAGGTGACTGTTTGTTTACCACTCCTTCATAAAATCGTGCGACGAATATCAAATCGGACGGGGAAGATCTTGGTTATGCAAGAACTTGGTTATGCAAGATCTTGGTTACGCAAAATCTTGGTTAGGCAAGATCTTGTTTATGCAAGATCTTCGTTATGCAAGAACGTGGTTAAGCAAGATCTTTGGTATACAATATCTTGGTTAGGGAAGATCTTTGTTATGCAAGAACTTGGTTAGGCAAGATCTTGGTTATGTTATATTTTTGTTAGGCAAGATCTTGGTTATGCAAGATCTTCTTTAGGGAATATCTTCGTTATGAGAGAACTTGGTTAGGCAAGGTCTTGGTTATGCAAGATCTTTGTCATGCAAGAACTTGGTTAGGAAGGATCTTGGTTATTCCAGATCTTGGTTAGGGTAGATCTTGGTTAAGGAACGTCTTGGTTAGGCAAGATCTTTGTCAGGTTATATCTTGGTTCGGCAACACCTTGGTTATGCAAGATCTTTGTTATGCAAGAACTTGGTTATGCAAGAAATTGGTCAGGCAAAATCTTGGTTAGGCAAAATCTTGGTTAGGCAAGATCTTGGTTATGCAAGATCTTGGTTATGCAAGATCTTGGTTATGCAATATCTTGGTTACGCAAGATCTTGGTTATGCAAGATCTTGGTTAGGCAAGACCTTGGTTAGGCAAGATCTTGGTTATGCAAGATCTTGGTTATGCAAAATCTTCGTTAGGGAAGACCTTGGTTTTGCAAAAAATTGGTTAGGCAAGGTCCTGGGTATGCAACATCTTGGTTAGGCAAAATCTTGGTTATACAATATCTTGGTTAGGCAGGATCTTAGTTATGCAAGAACTTGGTTCGGTAAGATCTTGGTTAGGCAAGATCTTGGTTATGCAAGATCTTGGTTAAGAAAGGGCTTGGTTATGCAAAATCTTGGTTAAGAAAGGTCTTGGTTATGCAAGATCTTGGTTATCCCAGATCTTGGTTATGCAAGATCTTGTTAGGCAAGATCTTGGTTAGCCAAGATCTTGGTTATGCAAGATCTTGGTTATGAAAGATCTTGGTTATGAAAGATCTTGGTTAGGCAAGATCTTTGTTATGCAATATCTTGGTTAGGCAAGATCTTGGTTATGGTAGATCTTTGTTATGCAAGACCTTGGTTAGGCAAAATCTTGGTTATGCAAGATCTTGGTTATGCAAAATCTTCGTTAGGGAAGATCTTGGCTGTGCAAGAACTTTGTTATGCAAGATCTTGGTTATGCAAGATCTTGGTTATGCAAGATCTTGGTTAGGCAAGACCTTGGTTAGGCAAGATCTTGGTTATGCAAGATCTTGGTTATGCAAAATCTTCGTTAGGGAAGACCTTGGTTTTGCAAAAAATTGGTTAGGCAAGGTCCTGGGTATGCAACATCTTGGTTAGGCAAGATCTTGGTTATGCAATATCTTGGTTAGGCAGGATCTTAGTTATGCAAGAACTTGGTTCGGTAAGATCTTGGTTAGGCAAGATCTTGGTTATGCAAGATCTTGGTTAAGAAAGGTCTTGGTTATGCAAGATCTTGGTTATCCCAGATCTTGGTTATGCAAGATCTTGTTAGGCAACATCTTGGTTAGCCAAGATCTTGGTTATGCAAGATCTTGGTTATGAAAGATCTTGGTTATGAAAAATCTTGGTTAGGCAAGATCTTTGTTATGCAATATCTTGGTTAGGCAAGATCTTGGTTATGAAAGATCTTTGTTATGCAAGACCTTGGTTAGGCAAGATCTTGGTTATGCAAAATCTTGGTTATGCAAAATCTTCGTTAGGGAAGATCTTGGCTGTGCAAGAACTTTGTTATGCAAGATCTTGGTTATGCAAGATCTTGGTTATGCAATAACTTGGTTAGAAGGATCTTGGTTATGCAAGATCTTGGTTATGCAAGATCTTGGGTATGCATGATCTTGGTCATGCATGATCTTGGTTTGGGAAGATCTTGGTTATGCAAGAACTGGGTTAGGCAAGATCTTGGTTATGCAAGATCTTAGTTATGCAATATCTTGGTTATGCAAGATCATGGTTATGCAAGATCTTGGTTAGGAGAGATCTTGGTTATGCTAGATCTTGGTTAGGGAAGATCTTCGTTACGCAAGATCTTGGTTAGGCAAGATCTTGGTTATGCAATATCTTTGTTAGGCAAGATATTGGTTATGCAAGATCTTGCTTATGCAAAATCTTCGTTTCCGAAGATCTTAGTTGTGCATGAACTTTGTTATGCAAGATCCTGGTTATGCAAGATCTTGGTTATGCAAAATCTTGGTTATGCAAGGTCTTGGTTAGGGAAGATCTTGGTTATGGAATAACTTGGTTAGCAAGATCTTCGTTATGCAAGATCTTGGTTATGCAAGATCTTGGGTATGCATGATCTTGGTTAGGCAAGATCTTGGTTATGCAAGATCTTGGTTATGCAAGATCTTGGTTTGGGAAGATCTTGGTTATGCAAGAACTTGGTTAGGCAAGATCTTGGTTATGCAAGATCTTGGTTATGCAGGATCTTGGTTATGCAAGATCTTGGTTATGCAAGATATTGGTTATGCAAAATCTTGGTTAAAAAATATCTTGGTTATGCAATATCTTGGTTAGGGAAGATCTTCGTTACGCAAGATCTTGGTTAGGCAAGATCTTTGTTATGCAAGAACTTGGTTATGCAAGAACTTGGTCAGGCCAAATCTTGGTTAGGCAAAATCTTGGTTAAGCAAGATCATGGTTATGCAAGATCTTGGTTATGCAAAATCTTGGTTATGCGAGATCTTGGTTATGCAATATCTTGGTTACGCAATATCTTGGTTATGGAAGATCTTTGTTATGCAAGACCTTGGTTAGGCAAGATCTTGGTTATGCAAGATCTTGGTTATGCAAAATCTTCGTTACGGAAGACCTTGGTTTTGCAAAAACTTGGTTAGGCAAGGTCTTGGGTATGCAACATCTTGGTTAGGCAACATCTTGGTTATGCAATATCTTTGTTAGGCGAGATGTTGGTTATGCAAGATCTTGGTTATGTAAAATCTTCGTTACCGAAGATCTTGGTTGTGCAAGAACTTTTTTATGCAAGATCCTGGTTATGCAAGATCTTGGTTATGCAAGATCTTGGTTATGCAAGGTCTTGGTTAGGGAAGATCTTGGTTATGCAATAACTTGGTTAGCAAGATCTTGCTTATGCAAGATCTTGGTTATGCAAGATCTTGGGTATGCATGATCTTGGTTAGGCAAGATCTTGGTTATACAAGATCTTGGTTATGCAAGATCTTGGTTTGGGAAGATCTTGGTTATGCAAGAACTTGGTTAGGCAAGATCTTGGTTATGCAAGATCTTGGTTAGTAGAGATCTTGGTTATGCTAGATCTTGGTTAGGGAAGATCTTAGTTACGCAAGATCTTGGTTACGCAAGATCTTGGTTATGCAAGATCTTTGTTATGCAAGATCTTCGTTAGGGAAGACCTTGGTTTTGCAAAAACTTGGTTAGGCAAGGCCTTGGTTATGCAACATCTTGGTTAGGCAAGATCTTTGTTATGCAATATCTTGGTTAGGCAGGATCTTGGTTATGCAAGAACTTGGTTGGGTAACATCTTGGTTAGTCAAGATCTTGGTTATGCAAGATCTTGGTTAAGAAAGGTCTTGGTTATCCAAAATATTTGTTATCCAAGCTCTTGGTTATGCAAGATCTTGGTCAGGCAAGATCTTGGTTAGCCAAGATGTTGGTTATGCAAGATCTTGGTTGTGCATGATCTTTTTTATGAAAGATCTTTTATAGGAAGGATCTTGGTTATGCAAGATCTTGGTTATGCCAGATCTTGGTTAGGGAAGATCTTGGTAAAGCAACGTCTTGGTTAGGCAAGATCTTGGTTGGTTATATCTTGGTTCGGCAAAACCTTGGTTATGCAAGATCTTTGTTATGCAAGAACTTGGTTATGCAAGAACTTGGTCAGGCAAGATCTTAGTTAGGGAAAATCTTGGTTAGGCAAGATCTTAACTAAGCAAGATATTGGTTATACAAGATCTTTGTTATGCAAGATCGTCGTTAGGGAAGCCCTTGGTTTTGCAAAAACTTGGTTAGGCAAGGTCTTGGTTATGCAACATCTTGGTTAGGCAAGATCTTTGTTACTCAATATCTTGGTTAGGCAGGATCTAGGCTATGCAAGAACTTCGTTGGGTAAGATCTTGGTTAGTCAAGATCTTGGTTATGCAAGATTTTCGTTAAGAAAGGTCTTGGTTAAGCAAGATCTTGGTTATCCAAGTTTTTGGTATGCAAGATCTTCGTTATGCAAGATCTTGGTTATGCAAAAACTTAGTTAGGCAAGGTCTTGGTTATGCAAAATCTTGGTTAGGCAAGATTTTTGTTATGCAATATCTTGGTTAGGCAGGATCTTGGTTATGCAAGAACTTGGCTGGGTAAGATCTTGGTTAGTCAAGATCTTGGTTATGCAAGATCTTGGTTAAGAAAGGTCCTGGTTATCCAAGATCTTTGTTATGCAAGATCTTGGTTATGCAAGATCTTGGTTATGCAAGATCATGGTTAGGCAAGACCTTGGTTATGCAAGATCTTGGTTATGCAAGATCTTGGTTATGCAAAATCTTCGTTAGGGAAGATCTTGGTTGTGCAACAATTTTGTTATGCAAGATCTTGGTTATGCAGGATCTAGGTTAGGCAAGATCTTGGTGAGGCAAGATCTTGGTTAGGGAAGATCTTGGTTATGCAAGGTCTTGGTTAGGGAAGATCTTGCTTATCCAATAACTTGGTTAGAAAGATCTTGGTTATGCAAGATCTTGGTTATACAAGATCATGGGTATGCATGATCTTCGTTAGGCAAGATCTTGGTTATGCAAGATCTTGGTTATGCAAGATCTTGGTTTGGGAACATCTTGGTTATGCAAGAACTTGGTTAGGCAAGAACTTGGTCAGGCAAGATCTTGGTTAGGCAAAATCTTGGTTAGGCATGATCTTGGTTATGGAAGATATTGGTTATGCAAGATCTTGGTTATGCAAGATCGTCGTTAGGGAAACCCTTGGTTTTTTCAAAATCTTGGTTAGGCAACGTCTTGGTTATGCAACATCTTGGTTAGGCAAGATCTTTGTTATGCAATATCTTGGTTAGGCAGGATCTTGGTTATGCAAGAACTTGGTTGGGTAAGATCTTGGTTAGTCAAGATCTTGGTTATGCCTGATCTTGGTTAAGAAAGGTCTTGGTTAAGCAAGATCTTGGTTATCCAAGATCTTGGTTATGCAAGATCTTCGTTATGCAAGATCTTGGTTATGCACGATCTTGGTTATGCAAGATCTTGGTTATGAAAGATCTTGGTTAGGCAAGATCTTTGTTATCCAATATCTTGGTTAGGCAAGATCTTGGTTATGGAAGATCTTTGTTATGCAAGACCTTTGTTAGGCAACATCTTGGTTATGGAAGATCTTTGTTATGCAAAATCTTCGTTAGGGAAGAACTTGGTTGTGCAAGAACTTTGTTATGCAAGATCTTGGTTATGCAAGATCTTTGTTATGCAAGATTTTGGTTAGGCAAGGCCTAGGTTAGGCAAAATCTTGGTTATGCAAAATCTTCGTTAGGGAAAGTCTTGGTTGTGCAAGAAATTTGTTATGCAAGACCTTGGTTATACAAGATCTTGGTTATGCAAGATCTAGGTTAGGCAAGATCTTGGTGAGGCAAGATCTTGGTTAGCCAAGATATTGGTTATGCAAGATCTTGGTTATGCAAGGTCTTGGTTAGGGAAGATCTTGGTTATGGAATAACTTGGTTAGCAAGATCTTGGTTATGCAAGATCTTGGTTATGCAAGATCTTGGGTATGCATGATCTTGGTTAGGCAAGATATTGGCTATGCAAGATCTTAGGTATGCATGACCTTGGTTAGGCAAGATCTTGGTTATGCAAGATCTTGGTTATGCAAGATCTTGGGTATGCATGATCTTGGTTATGCAAGATCTTGGTTATGCAAGATCTTAGGTATGCATGACCTTGGTTAGGCAAGATCTTGGTTATGCAAGATCTTGGTTATGCAAGATCTTGGGTATGCATGATCTTGGTTAGGCAAGTTCTTGGTTATGCAAGATCTTGGTTATGCAAGTTCTTGGTTATGCAAGATCTTGGTTATGCAAGATCTTGGTTATGCAAGATCTTGGTTAAGAAAGGTCTTGGTTATGCAAGATCTTGGTTAGGCAAGATCTTGGTTATGCATGAACTTGGTTATGCAAGAACTTGGTGAGGCAAAATCTGAGTTAGGCAAAATCTTGGGTAAGCAAGATCTTGGTTATGCAAGATCTTGGTTATGCAAGATCTTGGTTAGGAAGGATCTTAGTTATGCAAGATCTTGGTTATGCCAGATCTTGGTTAGTGAAGATCTTGGTAAAGCAACGTCTTGGTTAGGCAAGATCTTTGTTAGGTTATATCTTGGTTCGGCAATACCTTGGTTATGCAAGATCTTTGTTATACAAGAACTTGGTTATGCAAGATCTTCCTTACGGAAGCCCTTGGTTTTGCAAAAACTTAGTTAGGCAAGGTCTTGGTTATGCAAAATCTTGGTTAGGCAAGATTTTTGTTATGCAATATCTTGGTTAGGCAGGATCTTGGTTATGCAAGAACTTGGCTGGGTAAGATCTTGGTTAGTCAAGATCTTGGTTATGCAAGATCTTGGTTAAGAAAGGTCTTGGTTATCCAAGATCTTTGTTATGCAAGATCTTGGTCATGCAAGATCTTGGTTATGCAAGATCATGGTTAGGCAAGACCTTGGTTATGCAAGATCTTGGTTATGCAAGATCTTGGTTATGCAAAATCTTCGTTAGGGAAGATCTTGGTTGTGCAACAATTTTGTTATGCAAGATCTTGGTTATGCAAGATCTAGGTTAGGCAAGATCTTGGTGAGGCAAGATCTTGGTTAGGGAAGATCTTGGTTATGCAAGGTCTTGGTTAGGGAAGATCTTGCTTATCCAATAACTTGGTTAGAAAGATCTTGGTTATGCAAGATCTTGGTTATACAAGATCTTGGGTATGCATGATCTTCGTTAAGCAAGATCTTGGTTATGCAAGATCTTGGTTATGCAAGATCTTGGTTTGGGAACATCTTGGTTATGCAAGAACTTGGTTAGGCAAGAACTTGGTCAGGCAAGATCTTGGTTAGGCAAAATCTTGGTTAGGCATGATCTTGGTTATGGAAGATATTGGTTATGCAAGATCTTGGTTATGCAAGATCGTCGTTAGGGAAACCCTTGGTTTTTTCAAAATCTTGGTTAGGCAACGTCTTGGTTATGCAACATCTTGGTTAGGCAAGATCTTTGTTATGCAATATCTTGGTTAGGCAGGATCTTGGTTATGCAAGAACTTGGTTGGGTAAGATCTTGGTTAGTCAAGATCTTGGTTATGCCTGATCTTGGTTAAGAAAGGTCTTGGTTAAGCAAGATCTTGGTTATCCAAGATCTTGGTTATGCAAGATCTTCGTTATGCAAGATCTTGGTTATGCACGATCTTGGTTATGCAAGATCTTGGTTATGAAAGATCTTGGTTAGGCAAGATCTTTGTTATCCAATATCTTGGTTAGGCAAGATCTTGGTTATGGAAGATCTTTGTTATGCAAGACCTTTGTTAGGCAACATCTTGGTTATGGAAGATCTTTGTTATGCAAAATCTTCGTTAGGGAAGAACTTGGTTGTGCAAGAACTTTGTTATGCAAGATCTTGGTTATGCAAGATCTTTGTTATGCAAGATTTTGGTTAGGCAAGGCCTAGGTTAGGCAAAATCTTGGTTATGCAAAATCTTCGTTAGGGAAAGTCTTGGTTGTGCAAGAAATTTGTTATGCAAGACCTTGGTTATACAAGATCTTGGTTATGCAAGATCTAGGTTAGGCAAGATCTTGGTGAGGCAAGATCTTGGTTAGCCAAGATATTGGTTATGCAAGATCTTGGTTATGCAAGGTCTTGGTTAGGGAAGATCTTGGTTATGCAATAACTTGGTTAGCAAGATCTTGGTTATGCAAGACCTTGGTTATGCAAGATCTTGGGTATGCATGATCTTGGTTAGGCAAGATATTGGCTATGCAAGATCTTAGGTATGCATGACCTTTGTTAGGCGAGATCTTGGTTATGCAAGATCTTCGTTATGCAAGATCTTGGTTATGCACGATCTTGGTTATGCAAGATCTTGGTTATGAAAGATCTTGGTTAGGCAAGATCTTTGTTATCCAATATCTTGGTTAGGCAAGATCTTGGTTATGGAAGATCTTTGTTATGCAAGACCTTTGTTAGGCAACATCTTGGTTATGGAAGATCTTTGTTATGCAAAATCTTCGTTAGGGAAGAACTTGGTTGTGCAAGAACTTTGTTATGCATGATCTTGGTTATGCAAGATCTTTGTTATGCAAGATTTTGGTTAGGCAAGGCATAGGTTAGGCAAAATCTTGGTTATGCAAAATCTTCGTTAGGGAAAGTCTTGGTTGTGCAAGAAATTTGTTATGCAAGACCTTGGTTATACAAGATCTTGGTTAGGGAAGATCTTGGTTATGCAATAACTTGGTTAGCAAGATCTTGGTTATGCAAGATCTTGGTTATGCAAGATCTTGGGTATGCATGATCTTGGTTAGGCAAGATATTGGCTATGCAAGATCTTAGGTATGCATGACCTTGGTTAGGCAAGATCTTGGTTATGCAAGATCTTGGTTATGCAAGATCTTGGGTATGCATGATCTTGGTTATGCAAGATCTTGGTTATGCAAGATCTTAGGTATGCATGACCTTGGTTAGGCAAGATCTTGGTTATGCAAGATCTTGGTTATGCAAGATCTTGGTTATGCAAGTTCTTGGTTATGCAAGATCTTGGTTATGCAAGATCTTGGTTATGCAAGATCTTGGTTAAGAAAGGTCTTGGTTATGCAAGATCTTGGTTAGGCAAGATCTTGGTTATGCATGAACTTGGTTATGCAAGAACTTGGTGAGGCAAAATCTGAGTTAGGCAAAATCTTGGTTAAGCGAGATCTTGGTTATGCAAGATCTTGGTTATGCAAGATCTTGGTTAGGAAGGATCTTAGTTATGCAAGATCTTGGTTATGCCAGATCTTGGTTAGTGAAGATCTTGGTAAAGCAACGTCTTGGTTAGGCAAGATCTTTGTTAGGTTATATCTTGGTTCGGCAATACCTTGGTTATGCAAGATCTTTGTTATACAAGAACTTGGTTATGCAAGATCTTCCTTACGGAAGCCCTTGGTTTTGCAAAAACTTAGTTAGGCAAGGTCTTGGTTATGCAAAATCTTGGTTAGGCAAGATTTTTGTTATGCAATATCTTGGTTAGGCAGGATCTTGGTTATGCAAGAACTTGGCTGGGTAAGATCTTGGTTAGTCAAGATCTTGGTTATGCAAGATCTTGGTTAAGAAAGGTCTTGGTTATCCAAGATCTTTGTTATGCAAGATCTTGGTCATGCAAGATCTTGGTTATGCAAGATCATGGTTAGGCAAGACCTTGGTTATGCAAGATCTTGGTTATGCAAGATCTTGGTTATGCAAAATCTTCGTTAGGGAAGATCTTGGTTGTGCAACAATTTTGTTATGCAAGATCTTGGTTATGCAAGATCTAGGTTAGGCAAGATCTTGGTGAGGCAAGATCTTGGTTAGGGAAGATCTTGGTTATGCAAGGTCTTGGTTAGGGAAGATCTTGCTTATCCAATAACTTGGTTAGAAAGATCTTGGTTATGCAAGATCTTGGTTATACAAGATCTTGGGTATGCATGATCTTCGTTAGGCAAGATCTTGGTTATGCAAGATCTTGGTTATGCAAGATCTTGGTTTGGGAACATCTTGGTTATGCAAGAACTTGGTTAGGCAAGAACTTGGTCAGGCAAGATCTTGGTTAGGCAAAATCTTGGTTAGGCATGATCTTGGTTATGGAAGATATTGGTTATGCAAGATCTTGGTTATGCAAGATCGTCGTTAGGGAAACCCTTGGTTTTTTCAAAATCTTCGTTAGGCAACGTCTTGGTTATGCAACATCTTGGTTAGGCAAGATCTTTGTTATGCAATATCTTGGTTAGGCAGGATCTTGGTTATGCAAGAACTTGGTTGGGTAAGATCTTGGTTAGTCAAGATCTTGGTTATGCCTGATCTTGGTTAAGAAAGGTCTTGGTTAAGCAAGATCTTGGTTATCCAAGATCTTGGTTATGCAAGATCTTCGTTATGCAAGATCTTGGTTATGCACGATCTTGGTTATGCAAGATCTTGGTTATGAAAGATCTTGGTTAGGCAAGATCTTTGTTATCCAATATCTTGGTTAGGCAAGATCTTGGTTATGGAAGATCTTTGTTATGCAAGACCTTTGTTAGGCAACATCTTGGTTATGGAAGATCTTTGTTATGCAAAATCTTCGTTAGGGAAGAACTTGGTTGTGCAAGAACTTTGTTATGCAAGATCTTGGTTATGCAAGATCTTTGTTATGCAAGATTTTGGTTAGGCAAGGCCTAGGTTAGGCAAAATCTTGGTTATGCAAAATCTTCGTTAGGGAAAGTCTTGGTTGTGCAAGAAATTTGTTATGCAAGACCTTGGTTATACAAGATCTTGGTTATGCAAAATCTAGGTTAGGCAAGATCTTGGTGAGGCAAGATCTTGGTTAGCCAAGATATTGGTTATGCAAGATCTTGGTTATGCAAGGTCTTGGTTAGGGAAGATCTTGGTTATGCAATAACTTGGTTAGCAAGATCTTGGTTATGCAAGATCTTGGTTATGCAAGATCTTGGGTATGCATGATCTTGGTTAGGCAAGATATTGGCTATGCAAGATCTTAGGTATGCATGACCTTGGTTAGGCAAGATCTTGGTTATGCAAGATCTTGGTTATGCAAGATCTTGGGTATGCATGATCTTGGTTATGCAAGATCTTGGTTATGCAAGATCTTAGGTATGCATGACCTTGGTTAGGCAAGATCTTGGTTATGCAAGATCTTGGTTATGCAAGATCTTGGTTATGCAAGTTCTTGGTTATGCAAGATCTTGGTTATGCAAGATCTTGGTTATGCAAGATCTTGGTTAAGAAAGGTCTTTGTTATGCAAGATCTTGGTTAGGCAAGATCTTGGTTATGCATGAACTTGGTTATGCAAGAACTTGGTGAGGCAAAATCTGAGTTAGGCAAAATCTTGGTTAAGCGAAATCTTGGTTATGCAAGATCTTGGTTATGCAAGATCTTGGTTAGGAAGGATCTTAGTTATGCAAGATCTTGGTTATGCCAGATCTTGGTTAGTGAAGATCTTGGTAAAGCAACGTCTTGGTTAGGCAAGATCTTTGTTAGGTTATATCTTGGTTCGGCAATACCTTGGTTATGCAAGATCTTTGTTATACAAGAACTTGGTTATGCAAGATCTTCCTTACGGAAGCCCTTGGTTTTGCAAAAACTTAGTTAGGCAAGGTCTTGGTTATGCAAAATCTTGGTTAGGCAAGATTTTTGTTATGCAATATCTTGGTTAGGCAGGATCTTGGTTATGCAAGAACTTGGCTGGGTAAGATCTTGGTTAGTCAAGATCTTGGTTATGCAAGATCTTGGTTAAGAAAGGTCTTGGTTATCCAAGATCTTTGTTATGCAAGATCTTGGTCATGCAAGATCTTGGTTATGCAAGATCATGGTTAGGCAAGACCTTGGTTATGCAAGATCTTGGTTATGCAAGATCTTGGTTATGCAAAATCTTCGTTAGGGAAGATCTTGGTTGTGCAACAATTTTGTTATGCAAGATCTTGGTTATGCAAGATCTAGGTTAGGCAAGATCTTGGTGAGGCAAGATCTTGGTTAGGGAAGATCTTGGTTATGCAAGGTCTTGGTTAGGGAAGATCTTGCTTATCCAATAACTTGGTTAGAAAGATCTTGGTTATGCAAGATCTTGGTTATACAAGATCTTGGGTATGCATGATCTTCGTTAGGCAAGATCTTGGTTATGCAAGATCTTGGTTATGCAAGATCTTGGTTTGGGAACATCTTGGTTATGCAAGAACTTGGTTAGGCAAGAACTTGGTCAGGCAAGATCTTGGTTAGGCAAAATCTTGGTTAGGCATGATCTTGGTTATGGAAGATATTGGTTATGCAAGATCTTGGTTATGCAAGATCGTCGTTAGGGAAACCCTTGGTTTTTTCAAAATCTTGGTTAGGCAACGTCTTGGTTATGCAACATCTTGGTTAGGCAAGATCTTTGTTATGCAATATCTTGGTTAGGCAGGATCTTGGTTATGCAAGAACTTGGTTGGGTAAGATCTTGGTTAGTCATAAATTGGATCTTATAACCATGGTTATTTTGGCCATAATTTGGGTATTATAACCATGGTTATTTTGGCCATAATTTGGCTATTATAACCATGGGTACTTCGGCCATAATTTGGTTATTATAACCATAGTTGTCTTGGCCAAAATTTGGGTATTATAACCATGGTTATTTTGGCCATAATTAGGGTATTATAACCATGGTTATTTTGGCCAAAATTTAGGTATTATAACCATGGTTATTTTGGCCATAATTTGGTTATTATAACCATGGTTATTTTGGCCATAATTTGAGTATTATAACCATGGTTATTTCTGTAATAGTTTGGATATTACAACCATGGTTATTTTGGCCATAATTTGGGTATTATAACCATGGTTATTTTGGCAATAATTTGGATATTATAACCATGGTTATTTTAACCATAATTTGAGTATGATAACCATGGTTATTCTGGTCATAATTTGGGTATTTTAACCATGGTTGTTTAGACAGTAAATTGGGTAATATAACCATGGTTATTTTGGCAATAATTTGGGTATTATAACCATGGTTATTTTATCCATAATTTTGGGTATTATAACCATGGTTATTTTGCCAATAATATGGGTATTATAACCATGGTTATTTTGCCATAATTTGGCTATTATAACCATGGTTATTTTGTCCATAATTTGGGGATTATAACCATGGTTATTTTGCCAATAATTTGGGTATTCTAACCATGGTTATTTTGGCCATAATTTGGCTATCATAACCATGGTTATTTTGGCTAAAACCAATAACCATGGTTATTTTGGCTAAAAATTTGGGTATAATAACCATGGTTATTTTGGCCATAATTTGGGTATTATAACCATGGTTATTTTGGTCAAAACTTGGGTATTATAAGCATGGCTATTTCGACCATAATTTGGCTATTATAACCATGGTTATTTTGGCCATAATTTGGGTATTATAACCATGGTAATTTTTTCCATAAATTGGATATTATAACCATCGTTATTTTTGCAATAATTTGGGTATTGAAACCATGGTTATTTTGACAATAAATTGGGTATTATAACCATGGTTATTTTGGCCATAATTTGGGTATTATAACCATGGTTATTTTATCCATAATTTGGGTATTATAACCATGGTTTTTTTTGCCAATAATTTGGGTATTATAACCCTGGTTATTTTGGCCATAATTTGGGTATTATAACCATTGTTATTTTGGCCATAATTTGGGTATTATAACCATTGTTATTTTGGCCATAATATGGGTATTATAACCATGGTTATTTTGACCATAATTTGAGTATTATAACCATGGTTATTTTGGCCATAATTTGAGTATTATAACCATGGTTATTTTGGCCATAATTTGGGTATTATAACCATTGTTATTTTGGCCATAATATGGGTATTATAACCATGGTTATTTTGACCATAATTTGGGTATTATAACCATGGCTATTTCGACCATAATTTCGGTATTATAACCATGGTTATTTTGACCATAATTTGGGTATTATAACCATTTCTATTTCGACCATAATTTAGGTATTATAACCATGGTTATTTTGGCCATAATTTGGGTATTATAACCATGGTTATTTTGACAATAAATTGGGTATTTTATCCATGGTTATTTTGGCCATAATTTGGGTATTATAACCATGGTTATTTTATCCATAATTTGGGTATTATAACCATGGTTATTTTGTCAATAATTTGGGTATTATAACCATGGTTATTTTGGCCATAATTTGGCTATTATAACCGTGGTTATTTCTGTAATTGTTTGGATATTACAACCATGGTTATTTTGGCCATAATTTGGGTATTATAACCATGGTTATTTTGGCCATAATTTGGGTATTATAACCATGGTTATTTTTGCCATAATTTGGCTATTATAACCATGGGTATTTCGGCCATAATTTGGGTATTATAACCATGGTTATTTTGGCTATAATTTGGAAATTATAACCATGGTTATTTTGGCCATAATTTGGGTATTATAACCATGGTTATTTTGCCAATAATTTGGGTATTCTAACCATGGTTATTTTGGCCATAATTTGGTTATTATAACCATGGTTATTTTGGCCATTATTTGGTTATTATAACCATGGTTATTTTGGTCATAATTTGGGTATTATAACCATTGTTATTTTGTACAGAATTTGGGTATTATAACCATTGTTATTTTGTACAGAATTTGGGTATTATAACCATGGTTATTTTGGCCATAATTTGGGTATTGTAACCATGGTTATTTGGCCATAATTTGGGTATTATAACCATGGTTATTTTGGCCATAATTTGGGTATTGTAACCATGGTTATTTTGGCGATAATTTGGGTTTTATAACCATGGTTATTTTGGCCATAATTTGGCTATTATAACCATGGTTATTTTGGCCATAATTTGGGTATTATAACCATGGTTATTTTGCTCATAAATTGGGTATTATAACCACGGGTATTTTGCCAATAATTTGGGTATTATAACCATGGTTATTTTAGCCATAATTTGGGTATTATAACCATGGATATTTTAGCCATAATTTGGCTATTATAGCCATGGTTATTTTGGCTAAAAATTTGGGTATAATAACCATGGTTATTTTAGCCATAATTTGGGTATTATAACCATTGTTATTTTGGTCAAACCTTGGGTGTTATAAGCATGGCTATTTCGACCATAATTTGGGTATTATAACCATTGTTATTTTGACCATAATTTGAGTATTATAACCATGGTTATTTTGGCCATAATTTAAGTATTATGACCACTGTTATTTTGGCCATAATATGGGTATTATAACCATGGTTATTTTGACCATAATTTGGGTATTATAACCATGGCTATTTCGACCATAATTTCGGTATTATAACCATGGTTATTTTGACCATAATTTGGGTATTATAACCATGGCTATTTCGATCATAATTTAGGTATTATAACCATGGTTATTTTGGCCATATTTTGGGTATTATAACCATGGTTATTTTGACAATAAATTGGGTATTATAACCATGGTTATTTTATCCATAATTTGGGTATTATAACCATGGTTATTTTATCCATAATTTGGGTATTATAACCATGGTTATTTTGTCAATAATTTGGGTATTATAACCATGGTTATTTTGGCCATAATTTGGCTATTATAACCGTGGTTATTTTGGCCATAATTTGGGTATTATAACCATGGTTATTTTTCCCATAAATTGGATATTATAACCATTTTTATTTTGAACATAATTTGGGTATTATAACCGTGGTTATTTTGGCGATAATTTGGTTATTATAACCATGGTTATTTTGAACATAATTTGGGTATTATAACCATGGTTATTTTGGCCATAATTTGGGTATTATAACCATGGTTATTTTGGCCAAAATTTGGGTATTATAACGATGGTAATTTTGGCCATAATTTGGTTATTATAACCATGGTTATTTTGGCCATAATTTGGGTATTATAACCATGGTTATTTCTGTAATAGTTCGGATATTACAACCATGGTTATTTTGGCCATAATTTGGGTATTATAACCATGGTTATTTTGGCCATAATTTGGGTATTATAACCATGGTTATTTTGCCAATAATTTGGGTATTATAACCCTGGTTATTTTGGCCATAATTTGGCTATTATAACCATGGTTATTTTTCCCATAAATTGGATATTATAACCATCGTTATTTTTGCCATAATTTGGGTATTAAAACCATGGTTATTTTGACAATAAATTGGGTATTATAACCATGGTTATTTTGGCCATAATTTGGGTATTATAACCATGGTTATTTTATCCATAATTTTGGTATTATAACCATGGTTATTTTTCCCATAAATTGGATATTATAACCATGGTTATTTTGGCCATAATTTGGGTATTATAACCATGGTTATTTTATCCATAATTTTGGTATTATAACCATGGTTATTTTTCCCATAAATTGGATATTATAACCATCGTTATTTTTCCCATAAATTGGATATTATAACCATGGTTATTTTGCCAATAATTTGGGTATTATAACCCTGGTTATTTTGGCCATAATTTGGCTATTATAAGCATGGTTATTTTGGCCATAATTTGGGTATTATAACCATGGTTATTTTTCCCATAAATTGGATATTATAACCATGGTTATTTTGGCCATAATTTGAGAATTATAACCATGGTTATTTTGGCTATAATTTGGGTATTATAACCATGGTTATTTTGGCCATAATTTGGGTATTATAACCATGGTTATTTTGGCCATAATTTGGCTATTATAACCATGGTTATTTTGGCCATAATTAGGGTATTATAACCATGGTTATTTTGGCCAAAATTTAGGTATTATAACCATGGTTATTTTGGCCATAATTTGGTTATTATAACCATGGTTATTTTGGCCATAATTTGAGTATTATAACCATGGTTATTTCTGTAATAGTTTGGATATTACAACCATGGTTATTTTGGCCATAATTTGGGTATTATAACCATGGTTATTTTGGCAATAATTTGGATATTATAACCATGGTTATTTTAACCATAATTTGAGTATGATAACCATGGTTATTCTGGTCATAATTTGGGTATTATAACCATGGTTGTTTAGACAGTAAATTGGGTAATATAACCATGGTTATTTTGGCAATAATTTGGGTATTATAACCATGGTTATTTTATCCATAATTTTGGGTATTATAACCATGGTTATTTTGCCAATAATATGGGTATTATAACCATGGTTATTTTGCCATAATTTGGCTATTATAACCATGGTTATTTTGTCCATAATTTGGGGATTATAACCATGGTTATTTTGCCAATAATTTGGGTATTCTAACCATGGTTATTTTGGCCATAATTTGGCTATCATAACCATGGTTATTTTGGCTAAAACCAATAACCATGGTTATTTTGGCTAAAAATTTGGGTATAATAACCATGGTTATTTTGGCCATAATTTGGGTATTATAACCATGGTTATTTTGGTCAAAACTTGGGTATTATAAGCATGGCTATTTCGACCATAATTTGGCTATTATAACCATGGTTATTTTGGCCATAATTTGGGTATTATAACCATGGTAATTTTTTCCATAAATTGGATATTATAACCATCGTTATTTTTGCAATAATTTGGGTATTGAAACCATGGTTATTTTGACAATAAATTGGGTATTATAACCATGGTTATTTTGGCCATAATTTGGGTATTATAACCATGGTTATTTTATCCATAATTTGGGTATTATAACCATGGTTTTTTTTGCCAATAATTTGGGTATTATAACCCTGGTTATTTTGGCCATAATTTGGGTATTATAACCATTGTTATTTTGGCCATAATTTGGGTATTATAACCATTGTTATTTTGGCCATAATATGGGTATTATAACCATGGTTATTTTGACCATAATTTGAGTATTATAACCATGGTTATTTTGGCCATAATTTGAGTATTATAACCATGGTTATTTTGGCCATAATTTGGGTATTATAACCATTGTTATTTTGGCCATAATATGGGTATTATAACCATGGTTATTTTGACCATAATTTGGGTATTATAACCATGGCTATTTCGACCATAATTTCGGTATTATAACCATGGTTATTTTGACCATAATTTGGGTATTATAACCATTTCTATTTCGACCATAATTTAGGTATTATAACCATGGTTATTTTGGCCATAATTTGGGTATTATAACCATGGTTATTTTGACAATAAATTGGGTATTTTATCCATGGTTATTTTGGCCATAATTTGGGTATTATAACCATGGTTATTTTATCCATAATTTGGGTATTATAACCATGGTTATTTTGTCAATAATTTGGGTATTATAACCATGGTTATTTTGGCCATAATTTGGCTATTATAACCGTGGTTATTTCTGTAATAGTTTGGATATTACAACCATGGTTATTTTGGCCATAATTTGGGTATTATAACCATGGTTATTTTGGCCATAATTTGGGTATTATAACCATGGTTATTTTGGCCATAATTTGGCTATTATAACCATGGGTATTTCGGCCATAATTTGGGTATTATAACCATGGTTATTTTGGCTATAATTTGGAAATTATAACCATGGTTATTTTGGCCATAATTTGGGTATTATAACCATGGTTATTTTGCCAATAATTTGGGTATTCTAACCATGGTTATTTTGGCCATAATTTGGGTATTATAACCATGGTTATTTTGGCCATTATTTGGTTATTATAACCATGGTTATTTTGGTCATAATTTGGGTATTATAACCATTGTTATTTTGTACAGAATTTGGGTATTATAACCATTGTTATTTTGTACAGAATTTGGGTATTATAACCATGGTTATTTTGGCCATAATTTGGGTATTGTAACCATGGTTATTTGGCCATAATTTGGGTATTATAACCATGGTTATTTTGGCCATAATTTGGGTGTTATAACCATGGTTATTCTGGCCATAATTTGGGTATTGTAACCATGGTTATTTTGGCGATAATTTGGGTTTTATAACCATGGTTATTTTGGCCATAATTTGGCTATTATAACCATGGTTATTTTGGCCATAATTTGGGTATTATAACCATGGTTATTTTGCTCATAAATTGGGTATTATAACCACGGGTATTTTGCCAATAATTTGGGTATTATAACCATGGTTATTTTGGCCATAATTTGGGTATTATAACCATGGATATTTTAGCCATAATTTGGCTATTATAGCCATGGTTATTTTGGCTAAAAATTTGGGTATAATAACCATGGTTATTTTAGCCATAATTTGGGTATTATAACCATTGTTATTTTGACCATAATTTGAGTATTATAACCATGGTTATTTTGGCCATAATTTAAGTATTATGACCACTGTTATTTTGGCCATAATATGGGTATTATAACCATGGTTATTTTGACCATAATTTGGGTATTATAACCATGGCTATTTCGACCATAATTTCGGTATTATAACCATGGTTATTTTGACCATAATTTGGGTATTATAACCATGGCTATTTCGATCATAATTTAGGTATTATAACCATGGTTATTTTGGCCATATTTTGGGTATTATAACCATGGTTATTTTGACAATAAATTGGGTATTATAACCATGGTTATTTTATCCATAATTTGGGTATTATAACCATGGTTATTTTATCCATAATTTGGGTATTATAACCATGGTTATTTTGTCAATAATTTGGGTATTATAACCATGGTTATTTTGGCCATAATTTGGCTATTATAACCGTGGTTATTTTGGCCATAATTTGGGTATTATAACCATGGTTATTTTTCCCATAAATTGGATATTATAACCATTTTTATTTTGAACATAATTTGGGTATTATAACCGTGGTTATTTTGGCGATAATTTGGTTATTATAACCATGGTTATTTTGAACATAATTTGGGTATTATAACCATGGTTATTTTGGCCATAATTTGGGTATTATAACCATGGTTATTTTGGCCAAAATTTGGGTATTATAACGATGGTAATTTTGGCCATAATTTGGTTATTATAACCATGGTTATTTTGGCCATAATTTGGGTATTATAACCATGGTTATTTCTGTAATAGTTCGGATATTACAACCATGGTTATTTTGGCCATAATTTGGGTATTATAACCATGGTTATTTTGGCCATAATTTGGGTATTATAACCATGGTTATTTTGCCAATAATTTGGGTATTATAACCCTGGTTATTTTGGCCATAATTTGGCTATTATAACCATGGTTATTTTGGCCATAATTTGGGTATTATAACCATGGTTATTTTTCCCATAAATTGGATATTATAACCATCGTTATTTTTGCCATAATTTGGGTATTGAAACCATGGTTATTTTGACAATAAATTGGGTATTATAACCATGGTTATTTTGGCCATAATTTGGGTATTATAACCATGGTTATTTTATCCATAATTTTGGTATTATAACCATGGTTATTTTTCCCATAAATTGGATATTATAACCATGGTTATTTTGGCCATAATTTGGGTATTATAACCATGGTTATTTTATCCATAATTTTGGTATTATAACCATGGTTATTTTTCCCATAAATTGGATATTATAACCATCGTTATTTTTCCCATAAATTGGATATTATAACCATGGTTATTTTGCCAATAATTTGGGTATTATAACCCTGGTTATTTTGGCCATAATTTGGCTATTATAACCATGGTTATTTTGGCCATAATTTGGGTATTATAACCATGGTTATTTTTCCCATAAATTGGATATTATAACCATGGTTGTTTTGGCCATAATTTGAGAATTATAACCATGGTTATTTTGGCTATAATTTGGGTATTATAACCATGGTTATTTTGGCCATAATTTGGGTATTATAACCATGGTTATTTTGGCCATAATTTGGCTATTATAACCATGGGTATTTCGGCCATAATTTGGTTATTAAAACCATGGTTATCTTGGCCATAATTTGGGTATTATAACCATGGTTATTTTGGCCATAATTTGGTTATTATAACCATGGTTATTTTGGCCAAAATTTGGGTATTATAACCATAAATATTTTGGCCATAATTTGGGTATTATAACCATGGTTATTTTGACAATAAATTGGGTATTATAACCATGGTTATTTTGGCCATAATTTGGGTATTATAACCATGGTTATTTTATCCATAATTTGGGTATTATAACCATGGTTTTTTTGCCAATAATTTGGGTATTATAACCCTGGTTATTTTCGACATAATTTGGCTATTATAACCATGGTTATTTTGGCCATAATTTGGGTATTGTAACCATGGTTATTTTTCCCATAAATTGGATCTTATAACCATGGTTATTTTGGCCATAATTTGGGTATTATAACCATGGTTTTTTTGGCCATAATTTGGCTATTATAACCATGGTTATTTTGGCCAAAATTTGGGTATTATAACCATGGTTATTTTGGCCATAATTTGGTTATTAAAACCATGGTTATTTTGGCCATAATTTGGCTATTATAACCATGGTTATTTCTGTAATAGTTTGGATGTTACAACCATGGTTATTTTTCCCATAAATTGGATATTATAACCATGGTTATTTTGGCCATAATTTGGGTATTATAACCATTGTTATTTTGGCCATAATTTGGGTATTATAACCATAGTTATTTTGGCCATAATTTGGCTATTATATTCATGGGTATTTCGGCCATAATTTGGTTATTATAACCATGGTTATCTTGGCCATAATTTGGGTATTATAACCATGGTTATTTTGGCCATAATTTGGGTATTATAACCATGGTTATTTTGGCCAAAATTTGGGTATTATAACTATGGTTATTTTGGCCATAATTTGGGTATTATAACCATGGTTATTTTGACAATAAATTGGGTATTATAACCATGGTTATTTTGGCCATAATTTGGGTATTATAACCATGGTTATTTTATCCATAATTTGGGTATTATAACCATGGTTTTTTTGCCAATAATTTGGGTATTATAACCCTGGTTATTTTGGCCATAATTTGGCTATTATAACCATGGTTTTTTTGGCCATAATTTGGGTATTGTAACTATGGTTATTTTTCCCATAAATTGGATCTAATAACCATGGTTATTTTGGCCATAATTTGGGTATTATAACCATGGTTATTTTGGCCATAATTTGGCTATTATAACCATGGGTACTTCGGCCATAATTTGGTTATTATAACCATGGTTATCTTGGCCATAATTTGGGTATTATAACCATGGTTATTTTGGCCATAATTTTGGTATTATAACCATGGTTATTTTTCCCATAAATTGGATATTATAACCATGGTTATTTTGGCCATAATTTGGGTATTATAACCATGGTTATTTTATCCATAATTTTGGTATTATAACCATGGTTATTTTTCCCATAAATTGGATATTATAACCATCGTTATTTTTCCCATAAATTGGATATTATAACCATGGTTATTTTGCCAATAATTTGGGTATTATAACCCTGGTTATTTTGGCCATAATTTGGCTATTATAACCATGGTTATTTTGGCCATAATTTGGGTATTATAACCATGGTTATTTTTCCCATAAATTGGATATTATAACCATGGTTATTTTGGCCATAATTTGAGAATTATAACCATGGTTATTTTGGCTATAATTTGGGTATTATAACCATGGTTATTTTGGCCATAATTTGGGTATTATAACCATGGTTATTTTGGCCATAATTTGGCTATTATAACCATGGGTATTTCGGCCATAATTTGGTTATTAAAACCATGGTTATCTTGGCCATAATTTGGGTATTATAACCATGGTTATTTTGGCCATAATTTGGGTATTATAACCATGGTTATTTTGGCCAAAATTTGGGTATTATAACCATAAATATTTTGGCCATAATTTGGGTATTATAACCATGGTTATTTTGACAATAAATTGGGTATTATAACCATGGTTATTTTGGCCATAATTTGGGTATTATAACCATGGTTATTTTATCCATAATTTGGGTATTATAACCATGGTTTTTTTGCCAATAATTTGGGTATTATAACCCTGGTTATTTTCGACATAATTTGGCTATTATAACCATGGTTATTTTGGCCATAATTTGGGTATTGTAACCATGGTTATTTTTCCCATAAATTGGATCTTATAACCATGGTTATTTTGGCCATAATTTGGGTATTATAACCATGGTTTTTTTGGCCATAATTTGGCTATTATAACCATGGTTATTTTGGCCAAAATTTGGGTATTATAACCATGGTTATTTTGGCCATAATTTGGTTATTAAAACCATGGTTATTTTGGCCATAATTTGGCTATTATAACCATGGTTATTTCTGTAATAGTTTGGATGTTACAACAATGGTTATTTTTCCCATAAATTGGATATTATAACCATGGTTATTTTGGCCATAATTTGGGTATTATAACCATTGTTATTTTGGCCATAATTTGGGTATTATAACCATGGTTATTTTGGCCATAATTTGGCTATTATAACCATGGGTATTTCGGCCATAATTTGGTTATTATAACCATGGTTATCTTGGCCATAATTTGGGTATTATAACCATGGTTATTTTGGCCATAATTTGGGTATTATAACCATGGTTATTTTGGCCAAAATTTGGGTATTATAACTATGGTTATTTTGGCCATAATTTGGGTATTATAACCATGGTTATTTTGACAATAAATTGGGTATTATAACCATGGTTATTTTGGCCATAATTTGGGTATTATAACCATGGTTATTTTATCCATAATTTGGGTATTATAACCATGGTTTTTTTGCCAATAATTTGGGTATTATAACCCTGGTTATTTTGGCCATAATTTGGCTATTATAACCATGGTTTTTTTGGCCATAATTTGGGTATTGTAACTATGGTTATTTTTCCCATAAATTGGATCTAATAACCATGGTTATTTTGGCCATAATTTGGGTATTATAACCATGGTTATTTTGGCCATAATTTGGCTATTATAACCATGGGTACTTCGGCCATAATTTGGTTATTATAACCATGGTTATCTTGGCCATAATTTGGGTATTATAACCATGGTTATTTTGGCCATAATTAGGGTATTATAACCATGGTTATTTTGGCCAAAATTTAGGTATTATAACCATGGTTATTTTGGCCATAATTTGGTTATTATAACCATGGTTATTTTGGCCATAATTTGGGTATTATAACCATGGTTATTTCTGTAATAGTTTGGATATTACAACCATGGTTATTTTGGCAATAATTTGGATATTATAACCATGGTTATTTTAACCATAATTTGAGTATGATAACCATGGTTATTCTGGTCATAATTTGGGTATTATAACCATGGTTGTTTAGACAGTAAATTGGGTAATATAACCATGGTTATTTTGGCAATAATTTGGGTATTATAACCATGGTTATTTTATCCATAATTTGGGTATTATAACCATGGTTATTTTGCCAATAATATGGGTATTATAACCATGGTTATTTTGCCATAATTTGGCTATTATAACCATGGTTATTTTGTCCATAATTTGGGGATTATAACCATGGTTATTTTGCCAATAATTTGGGTATTCTAACCATGGTTATTTTGGCCATAATTTGGCTATCATAACCATGGTTATTTTGGCTAAAACCAATAACCATGGTTATTTTGGCTAAAAATTTGGGTATAATAACCATGGTTATTTTGGCCATAATTTGGGTATTATAACCATGGTTATTTTGGCCATAATTTGGGTATTATAACCATGGTTATTTTGGCTATAATTTGGGTATTATAACCATGGTTATTTTGGCCATAATTTGGGTATTATAACCATGGTTATTTTGGCCATAATTTGGCTATTATAACCATGGTTATTTTGGCCATAATTTGGTTATTAAAACCATGGTTATCTTGGCCATAATTTGGGTATTATAACCATGGTTATTTTGGCCATAATTTGGGTATTATAACCATGGTTATTTTGGCCAAAATTTGGGTATTATAACCATAAATATTTTGGCCATAATTTGGGTATTATAACCATGGTTATTTTGACAATAAATTGGGTATTATAACCATGGTTATTTTGGCCATAATTTGGGTATTATAACCATGGTTATTTTATCCATAATTTGGGTATTATAACCATGGTTTTTTTGCCAATAATTTGGGTATTATAACCCTGGTTATTTTGGCCATAATTTGGCTATTATAACCATGGTTATTTTGGCCATAATTTGGGTATTGTAACCATGGTTATTTTTCCCATAAATTGGATCTTATAACCATGGTTATTTTGGCCATAATTTGGGTATTATAACCATGGTTTTTTTGGCCATAATTTGGCTATTATAACCATGGTTATTTTGGCCAAAATTTGGGTATTATAACCATGGTTATTTTGGCCATAATTTGGTTATTAAAACCATGGTTATTTTGGCCATAATTTGGCTATTATAACCATGGTTATTTCTGTAATAGTTTGGATGTTACAACCATGGTTATTTTTCCCATAAATTGGATATTATAACCATGGTTATTTTGGCCATAATTTGGGTATTATAACCATTGTTATTTTGGCCATAATTTGGGTATTATAACCATGGTTATTTTGGCCATAATTTGGCTATTATAACCATGGGTATTTCGGCCATAATTTGGTTATTATAACCATGGTTATTTTGGCCATAATTTGGGTATTATAACCATGGTTATTTTGGCCATAATTTGGGTATTATAACCATGGTTATTTTGGCCAAAATTTGGGTATTATAACTATGGTTATTTTGGCCATAATTTGGGTATTATAACCATTGTTATTTTGACAATAAATTGGGTATTATAACCATGGTTATTTTGGCCATAATTTGTGTATTATAACCATGGTTATTTTATCCATAATTTGGGTATTATAACCATGGTTTTTTTGCCAATAATTTGGGTATTATAACCCTGGTTATTTTGGCCATAATTTGGCTATTATAACCATGGTTATTTTGGCCATAATTTGGGTATTGTAACTATGGTTATTTTTCCCATAAATTGGATCTTATAACAATGGTTATTTTGGCCACAATTTGGGTATTATAACCATGGTTATTTTGGCCATAATTTGGCTATTATAACCATGGGTACTTCGGCCATAATTTGGTTATTATAACCATGGTTATCTTGGCCATAATTTGGGTATTATAACCATGATTATTTTGGCCATAATTAGGGTATTATAACCATGGTTATTTTGGCCAAAATTTAGGTATTATAACCATGGTTATTTTGGCCATAATTTGGTTATTATAACCATGGTTATTTTGGCCATAATTTGGGTATTATAACCATGGTTATTTCTGTAATAGTTTGGATATTACAACCATGGTTATTTTGGCCATAATTTGGATATTATAACCATGGTTATTTTAACCATAATTTGAGTATGATAACCATGGTTATTCTGGTCATAATTTGGGTATTATAACCATGGTTGTTTAGACAGTAAATTGGGTAATATAACAATGGTTATTTTGGCAATAATTTGGGTATTATAACCATGGTTATTTTATCCATAATTTGGGTATTATAACCATGGTTATTTTGCTAATAATATGGGTATTATAACCATGGTTATTTTGGCAATAATTTGGATATTATAACCATGGTTATTTTAACCATAATTTGAGTATGATAACCATGGTTATTCTGGTCATAATTTGGGTATTATAACCATGGTTGTTTAGACAGTAAATTGGGTAATATAACCATGGTTATTTTGGCAATAATTTGGGTATTATAACCATGGTTATTTTATCCATAATTTGGGTATTATAACCATGGTTATTTTGCCAATAATATGGGTATTATAACCATGGTTATTTTGCCATAATTTGGCTATTATAACCATGGTTATTTTGTCCATAATTTGGGGATTATAACCATGGTTATTTTGCCAATAATTTGGGTATTCTAACCATGGTTATTTTGGCCATAATTTGGCTATCATAACCATGGTTATTTTGGCTAAAACCAATAACCATGGTTATTTTGGCTAAAAATTTGGGTATAATAACCATGGTTATTTTGGCCATAATTTGGGTATTATAACCATGGTTATTTTGGTCAAAACTTGGGTATTATAAGCATGGCTATTTCGACCATAATTTGGCTATTATAACCATGGTTATTTTGGCCATAATTTGGGTATTATAACCATGGTTATTTTTCCCATAAATTGGATATTATAACCATCGTTATTTTTGCAATAATTTGGGTATTGAAACCATGGCTATTTTGACAATAAATTGGGTATTATAACCATGGTTATTTTGGCCATAATTTGGGTATTATAACCATGGTTATTTTATCCATAATTTGGGTATTATAACCATGGTTTTTTTTGCCAATAATTTGGGTATTATAACCCTGGTTATTTTGGCCATAATTTGGCTATTATAACCATGGTTATTTTGGCCATAATTTGGGTATTGTAACCATGGTTATTTTTTTCATAAATTGGATCTTATAACCATGGTTATTTTGGCCATAATTTGGGTATTATAACCATGGTTTTTTTGGCCATAATTTGGCTATTATAACCATGGGTATTTCGGCCATAATTTGGTTATTATAACCATGGTTATCTTGGCCATAATTTGGGTATTATAACCATGGTTATTTTGGCCATAATTAGGGTATTATAACCATGGTTATTTTGGCCAAAATTTGGGTATTATAACCATGGTTATTTTGGCCATAATTTGGTTATTAAAACCATGGTTATTTTGGCCATAATTTGGCTATTATAACCATGGTTATTTCTGTAATAGTTTGGATGTTACAACCATGGTTATTTTTCCCATAAATTGGATATTATAACCATGGTTATTTTGGCCATAATTTGGGTATTATAACCATGGTTATTTTGGCCATAATTTGGGTATTATAACCATGGTTATTTTGGCCATAATTTGGCTATTATAACCATGGGTATTTCGGCCATAATTTAGTTATTATAACCATGGTTATCTTGGCCATAATTTGGGTATTATAACCATGGTTATTTTGGCCATAATTTGGGTATTATAACCATGGTTATTTTGGCCATAATTTGGGTATTATAACCATGGTTATTTTGGCCATAATTTGGGTATTATAACCATGGTTATTTTGACAATAAATTGGGTATTATAACCATGGTTATTTTGGCCATAATTTGGGTATTATAACCATGGTTATTTTATCCATAATTTGGGTATTATAACCATGGTTTTTTTGCCAATAATTTGGGTATTATAACCCTGGTTATTTTGGCCATAATTTGGCTATTATAACCATTGTTATTTTGGCCATAATTTCGGTATTGTAACCATGGTTATTTTTCCCATAAATTGGATCTTATAACCATGGTTATTTTGGCCATAATTTGGGTATTATAACCATGGTTATTTTGGCCATAATTTGGCTATTATAACCATGGTTATTTTGGCCATAATTTGGTTATTATAACCATGGTTATTTTGGCCATAATTTGGATATTATAACCATGGTTATTTTAACCATAATTTGAGTATGATAACCATGGTTATTCTGGTCATAATTTGGGTATTATAACCATGGTTGTTTAGACAGTAAATTGGGTAATATAACAATGGTTATTTTGGCAATAATTTGGATATTATAACCATGGTTATTTTAACCATAATTTGGGTATTATAACCATGGTTATTTTGGCCATAATTTGGGTATTATAACCATGGTTATTTTGGCTATAATTTTGGAGTTTTAACCATAGTTATTTTAGCCATAATTTGGGTATTATAACCATGGTTATTTTGCCAATAATTTGGGTATTCTAACCATGGTTATTTTGGCCATAATTTGGTTATTTTAACCATGGTTATTTTGGCCATAATTTGGGTATTATAACCGTTGTTATTTTTGCCAAAATTTGGGTATTATAACCATGGTTATTTTGGCCATAATTTGGTTATTATAACCATGGTTATTTTTGCCATAATTTGGGTATTATAACCATGGTTTTTTTGGCCAAAATTTGGGTATTATAACCATGGTTATTTTGGTCATAATTTGGGTATTATAACCATGGTTATTTTGACAATAAATTGGGTATTATAACCATGGTTATTTTGGCCATAATTTGGGTATTATAACCATGGTTATTTTATCCATAATTTGGGTATTATAACCATGGTTATTTTGCCAATAATTTGGGTATTATAACCCTGGTTATTTTGGCCATAATTTGGCTATTATAACCATGGTTATTTTGGCCATAATTTTGGTATCATAACCATGGTTATTTTTCCCATAAATTGGATATTATAACCATCGTTATTTTTGCCATAATTTGGGTATTGAAACCATGGTTATTTTGACAATAAATTGGGTATTATAACCATGGTTATTTTTGCCATAATTTGGGTATTAGAACCATGGTTATTTTATCCATAATTTGGGTATTATATCCATCTTTTTTTTGCCAATAATTTGGGTATTATAACCCTGGTTATTTTGGCCATAATTTGGCTATTATAACCATGGTTATTTTGGCCATAATTTGGGTATTATAACCATGGTTATTTTGACAATAAATTGGGTATTATAACCATGGTTATTTTGGCCATAATTTGGGTATTATAACCATGGTTATTTTGGCCATAATTTGGGTATTATAACCATAAGTTATTTTGCCAATATTTTGGGTATTATAACCCTGGTTATTTTGGCCATAATTTGGCTATTATAACCATGGTTATTTTGGCCATAATTTGGGTATTATAACCATAAGTTATTTTGCCAATATTTTGGGTATTATAACCCTGGTTATTTTGGCCATAATTTGGCTATTATAACCATGGTTATTTTGGCCATAATTTGGGTATTATAACCATGGTTATTTTTCCCATAAATTGGATATTATAACCATCGTTATTTTTGCCATAATTTGGGTATTGAAACCATGGTTATTTTGAAAATAAATTGGGTATTATAACCATGGTTATTTTGGCCATAATTTGGGTATTATAACCATGGTTATTTTATCCATAATTTGGGTATTATAACCATCTTTATTTTGCCAATAATTTGGGTATTATAACCCTGGTTATTTTGGCCATTATTTGGCTATTATAACCATGGTTATTTTGGCCATAATTTGGGTATTATAACCATGGTTATTTTGGCCATAATTTGGCTATTAATAACCATGGTTATTTCGGCCATAATTTGGGTATTGTAACCATGGTTATTTTTCCCATAAATTGGATCTTATAACCATGGTTATTTTGGCCATAATTTGGGTATTATAACAATCTTTATTTTGGCCATAATTTGGTTATTATAACCATGGTTATTTTGGCCATAATTTGGGTATTATAACCATGGTTATTTCTGTAATAGTTTGGATATTACAACCATGGTTATTTTGGCCATAATTTGGGTATTATAACCATGGTTATTTTGGCCATAATTTGGGTATTATAACCATAGTTATTTTGGCCATAATTTGGCTATTATAACCATGGGTATTTCGGCCATAATTTGGGTATTATAACCATGGTTATTTTGGCTATAATTTTGGAATTATAACCATAGTTATTTTGGCCATAATTTGGGTATTATAACCATGGTTGTTTTGCCAGTAATTTGGGTATTCTAACCATGGTTATTTTGGCAATAATTTTGGGTATTATAACCATGGTTATTTTGGCCATAATTTGGTTATTATAACCATGGTTATTTTGGCCATAATTTGGGTATTATAACCATTGTTATTTTGGCCAAAATTTGGGTATTATAACCATGGTTATTTTGGCCATAATTTGGTTATTATAACCATGGTTATTTTGGCCATAATTTGGGTATTATAACCATGGTTATTTTGGCCAAAATTTGGGTATTATAACCATGGTTATTTTGGTCATAATTTGGGTATTATAACCATGGTTATTTTGACAATAAATTGGGCATTATAACCATGGTTATTTTGGCCTTAATTTGGGTATTATAACCATGGTTATTTTATCCATAATTTCGGTATTATACCCATGGTTATTTTGCCAATAATTTGGGTATTATAACCCTGGTTATTTTGGCCATAATTTGGGTATTATAACCATGGTTATTTTATCCATAATTTGGATATTATAACCATGGTTATTTTGCCAATAATTTGGGTATTATAACCATGGTTATTTTGGCCATAATTTGGGTATTATAACCATGGTTATTTTTCCCATAAATTGGATATTATAACCATCGTTATTTTTGCCATAATTTGGGTATTGAAACCATGGTTATTTTGACAATAAATTGGGTATTATAACCATGGTTATTTTGGCCATAATTTGGGTATTATAACCATGGTTATTTTATCCATAATTTGGGTATTATAACCATGGTTATTTTATCCATAATTTGGGCATTATAACCATGGTTATTTTGGCCTTAATTTGGGTATTATAACCATGGTTATTTCTGTAATAGTTTTGATATTACAACCATGGTTATTTTGGCCATAATTTGGGTATTATTACCATGGTTATTTTGGCCATAATTTGGGTATTATAACCATAGTTATTTTGGCCATAATTTGGCTATTATAACCATGGGTATTTTGGCCATAATTTGGGTATTATAACCATGGTTATTTTGGCTATAATTTTGGAATTATAACCATGGTTATTTTGGCCATAATTTGGGTATTATAACCATGGTTATTTTGCCAATAATTTGGGTATTCCAACCATCGTTATTTTGCAAATAGATTGGGTATTATAACCATGGTTATTTTGGCCATAATTTGGTTATTATAACCATGGTTATTTTGGCCATAATTTGGGTATTATAACCATTGTTATTTTGGCCAAAATTTGGGTATTATAACCATGGTTATTTTGGCCATAATTTTGTTATTATAACCATGGTTATTTTGGCCATAATTTGGGTATTATAACCATGGTTATTTTGGCCAAAATTTGGGTATTATAACCATGGTTATTTTGGTCATAATTTGGGTATTATAACCATGGTTATTTTGACAATAAATTGGGTATTATAACCATGGTTATTTTGGCCATAGTTTGGGTATTTTAACCATGGTTATTTTATCCATAATTTGGGTATTATAACCATGGTTATTTTGCCAATAATTTGGGTATTATAACCCTGGTTATTTTGGCCATAATTTGGCTATTATAACCATGGTTATTTTGGCCATAATTTGGGTATTATAACCATGGTTATTTTTCCCATAAATTGAGTATTCTAACCATGGTTATTTTGGCCATAATTTGGCTATCATAACCATGGTTATTTTGGCCATAATTTGGGTATTATAACCATGGTTATTTTGGCCATAATTTGGTTATTATAACAATGGTTATTTTGGCCATAATTTGGGTATTATAACCATGGTTATTTCTGTAATAGTTTGGATATAACAACCATGGTTATTTTGGCCATAATTTGGGTATTATAACCATGGTTATTTTGGACATAATTTGGATATTATAACCATGGTTATTTTAACCATAATGTGGGTATTATAACCATGGTTATTCTGGTCACAATTTGGGTATTATAACCATGGTTATTTAGACAGTAAATTGGGTAATATAACCATGGTTATTTTGGCAATAATTTGAGTATTATAACCATGGTTATTTTAATCATAATTTGGGTATTATAACCATGGTTATTTTGCCAATAATATGGGTATTATAACCATGGTTATTTTGCCATAATTTGGCTATTATAACCGTGGTTATTTTGTCCATAATTTGGGGATTATAACCATGGTTATTTTGCCAATAATTTGGGTATTCTAACCATGCTTATTTTGGCCATAATTTGGCTATCATAACCATGGTTATTTTGCCAATAAATTGGGTATTATAACCATGGTTATTTTGGCCATATTTTGGCTATTATAACCATGGGTATTTCGGCCATAATTTGGTTATTATAACCATGGTTATCTTGGCCATAATTTGGGTATTATAACCATGGTTATTTTGGCCATAATTTGGGTATTATAACCATGGTTATTTTGGCCAAAATTTGGGTATTATAACCATGGTTATTTTGGCCATAATTTGGGTATTATAACCATGGTTATTTTGACAATAAATTGGGTATTATAACCATGGTTATTTTGGCCATAATTTGGGTATTATAACCATGGTTATTTTATCCATAATTTGGGTATTATAACCATGGTTTTTTTGCCAATAATATGGGTATTATAACCCTGGTTATTTTGGCCATAATTTGGCTATTAATAACCATGGTTATTTCGGCCATAATTTGGGTATTGTAACCATGGTTATTTTTCCCATAAATTGGATCTTATAACCATGGTTATTTTGGCCATAATTTGGGTATTATAACCATCTTTATTTTGGCCATAATTTGGCTATTATAACCATGGGTATTTCAGCCATAATTTGGTTATTATAACCATGGTTATCTTGGCCATAATTTGGGTATTATAACCATGGTTATTTTGGCCATAATTAGGGTAATTTAACCATGGTTATTTTGGCCAAAATTTGGGTATTATAACCATGGTTATTTTGGCCATAATTTGGTTATTATAACCATGGTTATTTTGGCCATAATGTGGGTATTATAACCATGGTTATTTCTGTAATAGTTTGGATATTACAACCATGGTTATTTTGGCCATAATTTGGGTATTATAACCATGGTTATTTTGGCCATAATTTGGGTATTATAACCATAGTTATTTTGGCCATGATTTGGCTATTATAACCATGGGTATTTCGGCCGTAATTTGGGTATTATAACCATGGTTATTTTGGCTATAATTTTGGAGTTTTAACCATAGTTATTTTGGCCATAATTTGGGTATTATAACCATGGTTATTTTGCCAATAATTTGGGTATTCTAACCATGGTTATTTTGGCCATAATTTGGTTATTTTAACCATGGTTATTTTGGCCATAATTTGGGTATTATAACCGTTGTTATTTTTGCCAAAATTTGGGTATTATAACCATGGTTATTTTGGCCATAATTTGGTTATTATAACCATGGTTATTTTTGCCATAATTTGGGTATTATAACCATGGTTTTTTTGGCCAAAATTTGGGTATTATAACCATGGTTATTTTGGTCATAATTTGGGTATTATAACCATGGTTATTTTGACAATAAATTGGGTATTATAACCATGGTTATTTTGGCCATAATTTGGGTATTATAACCATGGTTATTTTATCCATAATTTGGGTATTATAACCATGGTTATTTTGCCAATAATTTGGGTATTATAACCCTGGTTATTTTGGCCATAATTTGGCTATTATAACCATGGTTATTTTGGCCATAATTTTGGTATCATAACCATGGTTATTTTTCCCATAAATTGGATATTATAACCATCGTTATTTTTGCCATAATTTGGGTATTGAAACCATGGTTATTTTGACAATAAATTGGGTATTATAACCATGGTTATTTTGGCCATAATTTGGGTATTAGAACCATGGTTATTTTATCCATAATTTGGGTATTATATCCATCTTTTTTTTGCCAATAATTTGGGTATTATAACCCTGGTTATTTTGGCCATAATTTGGCTATTATAACCATGGTTATTTTGGCCATAATTTGGGTATTATAACCATGGTTATTTTGGCTATAATTTTGGAGTTTTAACCATAGTTATTTTAGCCATAATTTGGGTATTATAACCATGGTTATTTTGCCAATAATTTGGGTATTCTAACCATGGTTATTTTGGCCATAATTTGGTTATTTTAACCATGGTTATTTTGGCCATAATTTGGGTATTATAACCGTTGTTATTTTTGCCAAAATTTGGGTATTATAACCATGGTTATTTTGGCCATAATTTGGTTATTATAACCATGGTTATTTTTGCCATAATTTGGGTATTATAACCATGGTTTTTTTGGCCAAAATTTGGGTATTATAACCATGGTTATTTTGGTCATAATTTGGGTATTATAACCATGGTTATTTTGACAATAAATTGGGTATTATAACCATGGTTATTTTGGCCATAATTTGGGTATTATAACCATGGTTATTTTATCCATAATTTGGGTATTATAACCATGGTTATTTTGCCAATAATTTGGGTATTATAACCCTGGTTATTTTGGCCATAATTTGGCTATTATAACCATGGTTATTTTGGCCATAATTTTGGTATCATAACCATGGTTATTTTTCCCATAAATTGGATATTATAACCATCGTTATTTTTGCCATAATTTGGGTATTGAAACCATGGTTATTTTGA
Organism: Blastomussa wellsi; assembly: GCA_947652115.1. NCBI lineage: Eukaryota > Metazoa > Cnidaria > Anthozoa > Scleractinia > Plerogyridae > Blastomussa > Blastomussa wellsi. Next base: position 13,914,447 of record OX393570.1, on the reverse strand, counting down.
CAATAAATTGGGTATTATAACCATGGTTATTTTTGCCATAATTTGGGTATTAGAACCATGGTTATTTTATCCATAATTTGGGTATTATATCCATCTTTTTTTTGCCAATAATTTGGGTATTATAACCCTGGTTATTTTGGCCATAATTTGGCTATTATAACCATGGTTATTTTGGCCATAATTTGGGTATTATAACCATGGTTATTTTGACAATAAATTGGGTATTATAACCATGGTTATTTTGGCCATAATTTGGGTATTATAACCATGGTTATTTTGGCCATAATTTGGGTATTATAACCATAAGTTATTTTGCCAATATTTTGGGTATTATAACCCTGGTTATTTTGGCCATAATTTGGCTATTATAACCATGGTTATTTTGGCCATAATTTGGGTATTATAACCATAAGTTATTTTGCCAATATTTTGGGTATTATAACCCTGGTTATTTTGGCCATAATTTGGCTATTATAACCATGGTTATTTTGGCCATAATTTGGGTATTATAACCATGGTTATTTTTCCCATAAATTGGATATTATAACCATCGTTATTTTTGCCATAATTTGGGTATTGAAACCATGGTTATTTTGAAAATAAATTGGGTATTATAACCATGGTTATTTTGGCCATAATTTGGGTATTATAACCATGGTTATTTTATCCATAATTTGGGTATTATAACCATCTTTATTTTGCCAATAATTTGGGTATTATAACCCTGGTTATTTTGGCCATTATTTGGCTATTATAACCATGGTTATTTTGGCCATAATTTGGGTATTATAACCATGGTTATTTTGGCCATAATTTGGCTATTAATAACCATGGTTATTTCGGCCATAATTTGGGTATTGTAACCATGGTTATTTTTCCCATAAATTGGATCTTATAACCATGGTTATTTTGGCCATAATTTGGGTATTATAACAATCTTTATTTTGGCCATAATTTGGTTATTATAACCATGGTTATTTTGGCCATAATTTGGGTATTATAACCATGGTTATTTCTGTAATAGTTTGGATATTACAACCATGGTTATTTTGGCCATAATTTGGGTATTATAACCATGGTTATTTTGGCCATAATTTGGGTATTATAACCATAGTTATTTTGGCCATAATTTGGCTATTATAACCATGGGTATTTCGGCCATAATTTGGGTATTATAACCATGGTTATTTTGGCTATAATTTTGGAATTATAACCATAGTTATTTTGGCCATAATTTGGGTATTATAACCATGGTTGTTTTGCCAGTAATTTGGGTATTCTAACCATGGTTATTTTGGCAATAATTTTGGGTATTATAACCATGGTTATTTTGGCCATAATTTGGTTATTATAACCATGGTTATTTTGGCCATAATTTGGGTATTATAACCATTGTTATTTTGGCCAAAATTTGGGTATTATAACCATGGTTATTTTGGCCATAATTTGGTTATTATAACCATGGTTATTTTGGCCATAATTTGGGTATTATAACCATGGTTATTTTGGCCAAAATTTGGGTATTATAACCATGGTTATTTTGGTCATAATTTGGGTATTATAACCATGGTTATTTTGACAATAAATTGGGCATTATAACCATGGTTATTTTGGCCTTAATTTGGGTATTATAACCATGGTTATTTTATCCATAATTTCGGTATTATACCCATGGTTATTTTGCCAATAATTTGGGTATTATAACCCTGGTTATTTTGGCCATAATTTGGGTATTATAACCATGGTTATTTTATCCATAATTTGGATATTATAACCATGGTTATTTTGCCAATAATTTGGGTATTATAACCATGGTTATTTTGGCCATAATTTGGGTATTATAACCATGGTTATTTTTCCCATAAATTGGATATTATAACCATCGTTATTTTTGCCATAATTTGGGTATTGAAACCATGGTTATTTTGACAATAAATTGGGTATTATAACCATGGTTATTTTGGCCATAATTTGGGTATTATAACCATGGTTATTTTATCCATAATTTGGGTATTATAACCATGGTTTTTTTGCCAATAATTTGGGTATTATAACCATGGTTATTTTGGCCATAATTTGGGTATTATAACCATGGTTATTTTATCCATAATTTGGGTATTATAACCATGGTTATTTTGCCAATAATTTGGGTATTATAACCATGGTTATTTTGGCCATAATTTGGGTATTATAACCATGGTTATTTTTCCCATAAATTGGATATTATAACCATCGTTATTTTTGCCATAATTTGGGTATTGAAACCATGGTTATTTTGACAATAAATTGGGTATTATAACCATGGTTATTTTGGCCATAATTTGGGTATTATAACCATGGTTATTTTATCCATAATTTGGGTATTATAACCATGGTTTTTTTGCCAATAATTTGGGTATTATAACCATGGTTATTTTAGCCATAATTTGAGTATTATAACCATGGTTATTTTGCCAATAAATTGGGTATTATAACCATGGTTATTTTGCCATAATTTGGCTATTATAACCATGGTTATTTTGTCCATAATTTGGGGATTATGACCATGGTTATTTTGCCAATAATTTGGGTATTCTAACCATGGTTATTTTGGCCATAATTTGGCTATCATAACCATGGTTATTTTGGCCATAATTTGGGTATTATAACCATGGTTATTTTGGCCATAATTTGGTTATTATAACCATGGTTATTTTGGCCATAATTTGGGTATTATAACCATGGTTACTCTGGCAATAATTTGGGTATTATAACCATGGTTATTTTGGCCATAATTTGGGTATTATAACCATTGTTATTTTGGCCATAATTTGGTTATTATAACCATGGTTATTTCGACCATAATTTGGGTATAATAACCATGGTTATTTTGACCATAATTTGGGTATTATAACCATGGTTATTTTTTCCATAATTTGGCTATTATAAACATGGGTATTTCGGCCATAATTTGGCTATTATAACCATGGTTATTTTGGCCATAATTAGGAAATTATAACCATGGTTATTTTGGCATAATTTGGGTATTATAACAATGGTTATTTGGCCATAATTTGGGTATTATAACCATGGTAATTTTGGCAAAATTTGGGTATTATAACCATGCTTATTTTGGCCATAATTTGGGTATTATAACCATGGTTATTTTGGCCATAATTTGGGTATTGTAATTATGGTTATTTTGGCCATAATTTGGGTGTTATAACCATGGTTATTTTGGCCATAAATTGGGTATTATAACCATGGTTATTTTGGCCATAAGTTGAGTATTTTAACCATGGTTATTTTGGCGATAATTTGGGTATTATAACCATTGTTATTTTGGCCATAATTTGGTTATTATAACCATGGTTATTTTGGCCATAATTTCGGTATGATAACCATGGCTATTTCGGTTATAATTTTTGTATTATAACCATGGTTATTTTGGCTATAATTTGGGTATTATAACCATGGTTATTTTGGCCATAAGTTGGGTATAATAACCATGGTTATTTTGGCCATTATTTGGGTATTATAACCATGCTTATTTTGGCCATAATTTAGTTATTATAACCATGGTTATTTTGGCCATACTTTGGGTATTATAAACAAGGTTATTTTCGCCATAAATTGGGTATTATAACAATGGTTATTTTGCCCATAATTTGGGTATTATAACCATGGTTATTTTGGCCATAATTTAGGTATTATAACCATGGGTATTTCGGCCATAATTTGGGTATTATAACCATGGTTATTTTAGCCATAAGTTGGGTATTATACCCATGGTTATTTTGGCCATAATTTGGGTATTATAAACAAGGTTATTTTCGCCATAAATTGGGTATTATAACCATGGTTATTTTGCCCATAATTTGGGTATTATAACCATGGTTATTTTGGCCATACTTTAGGTATTATAACCATGGGTATTTCGGCCATAATTTGGGTATTATAACCATGGTTATTTTGGCCATAAGTTGGGTATTATACCCATGGTTATTTTGGCCATAATTTGGGTATTATAACCATGGTTATTTTGGGCATAGTTTGGCTATCATAACCATGGTTTTTTGGCCATAATTTCGGCATTATAACCATGGTTGTTTTCGCTATAATTTGGGTATTATAACCATGGTTATTTTGGCCATAATTTGGGTATTATAACCATGATTATTTTGGCCATAATTTGGGGATTGTACCCAGGTTTATTTTGGCCATAATTTGGGTATTATAACCTTGGTTATTTTGCCCATAACTTGGATATTATAGCCATGGGTATTTCGGCCATAATTTGGGTATTATAACCATGGTTATTTTGGCCATAATTTAGGAATTATAACCATGGTTATTTTGGCCTTAATTTTGGTATTATTACCATGGTAATTTTGGCTATAATTTGGGTATTATAACCATGATTATTTTGGCTATAATTTGGGTATTGTAACCATGGTTATTTTGGCCATTATTTGGGTATTTTAACCGTGGTTATTTTGGCCAAAATTTGGGTATTATAACATGGTTATTTTGGCCATAATTTGGGTATTATAACCATGGTTATTTTGGCCATAATTTGGGTATTATAACCATGGTTATTTCGACCATCATTTGGGTATTATAACCATGGTTAATTTGACCATAATTTGTTTATTATAACCATGGTTATTTTGGCCATAATTTGGGTATTACAACCATGGTTATTTTGGCCATAATTTGGGTATTATAACCATGGTTATTTTGGCTAAAATTTTTGTATTGTAACCATGGTTATTTTGGCCATAATTTTTGTATTGTAACCATGGTTATTTTGGCCATAATTTGGGTATTATAACCATGGTTATTTTGGCCATTATTTGGGTATTATAACCGTGGTTATTTTGGCCATAATTTGGTTCTTATAACCATGGTTATTTTAACCATAATTTGGGTATTATAAACAAGGTTATTTTCGCCATAAATTGGGTATTATAACCACGGTTATTTTGCCCATAATTTGGGTATTATAACCATGGTTATTTTGGCCATAATTTAGGTATTATAACCATGGGTATTTCGGCCATAATTTGGGTATTATAACGATGGTTATTTTGGCCACAAGTTGGGTATTATACCCATGGTTATTTTGGCCATAATTTTGGTATTATAACCATGGTTATTTTGGGCATAGTTTTGCTATAATAACCATGGTTTTTTGGCCATAATTTCGGCATTATAACCATGGTTATTTTGGCCAAAATTTGGGTATTATAACCATGGTTATTTCGCCCATAATTTGGGTATTATAACCATGGTTATTTTGCCATAATTTGGGTATTATAAACATGATTATTTTGGCCATAATTTGGGTATCATAACCATGGTTATTTTGGCCATAATTTGGGTAAATAACAATAGTTATTTTGGCAAAAATTTGGGTATTATAATCATGGCTATTTCGACCATAATTTGGGTATTATAACCATGGTTATTTTGACCACAATTTGGGCATTATAACCATGGTTGTTTTGGCTATAATTTGGGTATTATAACCATGGTTATTTTGGCCATAATTTGGGTATTATAACCATGGTTATTTCTGTAATAGTTTGGATGTTACAACAATGGTTATTTTTCCCATAAATTGGATATTATAACCATGGTTATTTTGGCCATAATTTGGGTATTATAACCATGGTTATTTCTGTAATAGTTTGGATGTTACAACAATGGTTATTTTTCCCATAAATTGGATATTATAACCATGGTTATTTTGGCCATAATTTGGGTATTATAACCATTGTTATTTTGGCCATAATTTGGGTATTATAACCATGGTTATTTTGGCCATAATTTGGCTATTATAACCATGGGTATTTCGGCCATAATTTGGTTATTATAACCATGGTTATCTTGGCCATAATTTGGGTATTATAACCATGGTTATTTTGGCCATAATTTGGGTATTATAACCATGGTTATTTTGGCCAAAATTTGGGTATTATAACTATGGTTATTTTGGCCATAATTTGGGTATTATAACCATGGTTATTTTGACAATAAATTGGGTATTATAACCATGGTTATTTTGGCCATAATTTGGGTATTATAACCATGGTTATTTTATCCATAATTTGGGTATTATAACCATGGTTTTTTTGCCAATAATTTGGGTATTATAACCCTGGTTATTTTGGCCATAATTTGGCTATTATAACCATGGTTTTTTTGGCCATAATTTGGGTATTGTAACTATGGTTATTTTTCCCATAAATTGGATCTAATAACCATGGTTATTTTGGCCATAATTTGGGTATTATAACCATGGTTATTTTGGCCATAATTTGGCTATTATAACCATGGGTACTTCGGCCATAATTTGGTTATTATAACCATGGTTATCTTGGCCATAATTTGGGTATTATAACCATGGTTATTTTGGCCATAATTAGGGTATTATAACCATGGTTATTTTGGCCAAAATTTAGGTATTATAACCATGGTTATTTTGGCCATAATTTGGTTATTATAACCATGGTTATTTTGGCCATAATTTGGGTATTATAACCATGGTTATTTCTGTAATAGTTTGGATATTACAACCATGGTTATTTTGGCAATAATTTGGATATTATAACCATGGTTATTTTAACCATAATTTGAGTATGATAACCATGGTTATTCTGGTCATAATTTGGGTATTATAACCATGGTTGTTTAGACAGTAAATTGGGTAATATAACCATGGTTATTTTGGCAATAATTTGGGTATTATAACCATGGTTATTTTATCCATAATTTGGGTATTATAACCATGGTTATTTTGCCAATAATATGGGTATTATAACCATGGTTATTTTGCCATAATTTGGCTATTATAACCATGGTTATTTTGTCCATAATTTGGGGATTATAACCATGGTTATTTTGCCAATAATTTGGGTATTCTAACCATGGTTATTTTGGCCATAATTTGGCTATCATAACCATGGTTATTTTGGCTAAAACCAATAACCATGGTTATTTTGGCTAAAAATTTGGGTATAATAACCATGGTTATTTTGGCCATAATTTGGGTATTATAACCATGGTTATTTTGGCCATAATTTGGGTATTATAACCATGGTTATTTTGGCTATAATTTGGGTATTATAACCATGGTTATTTTGGCCATAATTTGGGTATTATAACCATGGTTATTTTGGCCATAATTTGGCTATTATAACCATGGTTATTTTGGCCATAATTTGGTTATTAAAACCATGGTTATCTTGGCCATAATTTGGGTATTATAACCATGGTTATTTTGGCCATAATTTGGGTATTATAACCATGGTTATTTTGGCCAAAATTTGGGTATTATAACCATAAATATTTTGGCCATAATTTGGGTATTATAACCATGGTTATTTTGACAATAAATTGGGTATTATAACCATGGTTATTTTGGCCATAATTTGGGTATTATAACCATGGTTATTTTATCCATAATTTGGGTATTATAACCATGGTTTTTTTGCCAATAATTTGGGTATTATAACCCTGGTTATTTTGGCCATAATTTGGCTATTATAACCATGGTTATTTTGGCCATAATTTGGGTATTGTAACCATGGTTATTTTTCCCATAAATTGGATCTTATAACCATGGTTATTTTGGCCATAATTTGGGTATTATAACCATGGTTTTTTTGGCCATAATTTGGCTATTATAACCATGGTTATTTTGGCCAAAATTTGGGTATTATAACCATGGTTATTTTGGCCATAATTTGGTTATTAAAACCATGGTTATTTTGGCCATAATTTGGCTATTATAACCATGGTTATTTCTGTAATAGTTTGGATGTTACAACCATGGTTATTTTTCCCATAAATTGGATATTATAACCATGGTTATTTTGGCCATAATTTGGGTATTATAACCATTGTTATTTTGGCCATAATTTGGGTATTATAACCATGGTTATTTTGGCCATAATTTGGCTATTATAACCATGGGTATTTCGGCCATAATTTGGTTATTATAACCATGGTTATTTTGGCCATAATTTGGGTATTATAACCATGGTTATTTTGGCCATAATTTGGGTATTATAACCATGGTTATTTTGGCCAAAATTTGGGTATTATAACTATGGTTATTTTGGCCATAATTTGGGTATTATAACCATTGTTATTTTGACAATAAATTGGGTATTATAACCATGGTTATTTTGGCCATAATTTGTGTATTATAACCATGGTTATTTTATCCATAATTTGGGTATTATAACCATGGTTTTTTTGCCAATAATTTGGGTATTATAACCCTGGTTATTTTGGCCATAATTTGGCTATTATAACCATGGTTATTTTGGCCATAATTTGGGTATTGTAACTATGGTTATTTTTCCCATAAATTGGATCTTATAACAATGGTTATTTTGGCCACAATTTGGGTATTATAACCATGGTTATTTTGGCCATAATTTGGCTATTATAACCATGGGTACTTCGGCCATAATTTGGTTATTATAACCATGGTTATCTTGGCCATAATTTGGGTATTATAACCATGATTATTTTGGCCATAATTAGGGTATTATAACCATGGTTATTTTGGCCAAAATTTAGGTATTATAACCATGGTTATTTTGGCCATAATTTGGTTATTATAACCATGGTTATTTTGGCCATAATTTGGGTATTATAACCATGGTTATTTCTGTAATAGTTTGGATATTACAACCATGGTTATTTTGGCCATAATTTGGATATTATAACCATGGTTATTTTAACCATAATTTGAGTATGATAACCATGGTTATTCTGGTCATAATTTGGGTATTATAACCATGGTTGTTTAGACAGTAAATTGGGTAATATAACAATGGTTATTTTGGCAATAATTTGGGTATTATAACCATGGTTATTTTATCCATAATTTGGGTATTATAACCATGGTTATTTTGCTAATAATATGGGTATTATAACCATGGTTATTTTGGCAATAATTTGGATATTATAACCATGGTTATTTTAACCATAATTTGAGTATGATAACCATGGTTATTCTGGTCATAATTTGGGTATTATAACCATGGTTGTTTAGACAGTAAATTGGGTAATATAACCATGGTTATTTTGGCAATAATTTGGGTATTATAACCATGGTTATTTTATCCATAATTTGGGTATTATAACCATGGTTATTTTGCCAATAATATGGGTATTATAACCATGGTTATTTTGCCATAATTTGGCTATTATAACCATGGTTATTTTGTCCATAATTTGGGGATTATAACCATGGTTATTTTGCCAATAATTTGGGTATTCTAACCATGGTTATTTTGGCCATAATTTGGCTATCATAACCATGGTTATTTTGGCTAAAACCAATAACCATGGTTATTTTGGCTAAAAATTTGGGTATAATAACCATGGTTATTTTGGCCATAATTTGGGTATTATAACCATGGTTATTTTGGTCAAAACTTGGGTATTATAAGCATGGCTATTTCGACCATAATTTGGCTATTATAACCATGGTTATTTTGGCCATAATTTGGGTATTATAACCATGGTTATTTTTCCCATAAATTGGATATTATAACCATCGTTATTTTTGCAATAATTTGGGTATTGAAACCATGGCTATTTTGACAATAAATTGGGTATTATAACCATGGTTATTTTGGCCATAATTTGGGTATTATAACCATGGTTATTTTATCCATAATTTGGGTATTATAACCATGGTTTTTTTTGCCAATAATTTGGGTATTATAACCCTGGTTATTTTGGCCATAATTTGGCTATTATAACCATGGTTATTTTGGCCATAATTTGGGTATTGTAACCATGGTTATTTTTTTCATAAATTGGATCTTATAACCATGGTTATTTTGGCCATAATTTGGGTATTATAACCATGGTTTTTTTGGCCATAATTTGGCTATTATAACCATGGGTATTTCGGCCATAATTTGGTTATTATAACCATGGTTATCTTGGCCATAATTTGGGTATTATAACCATGGTTATTTTGGCCATAATTAGGGTATTATAACCATGGTTATTTTGGCCAAAATTTGGGTATTATAACCATGGTTATTTTGGCCATAATTTGGTTATTAAAACCATGGTTATTTTGGCCATAATTTGGCTATTATAACCATGGTTATTTCTGTAATAGTTTGGATGTTACAACCATGGTTATTTTTCCCATAAATTGGATATTATAACCATGGTTATTTTGGCCATAATTTGGGTATTATAACCATGGTTATTTTGGCCATAATTTGGGTATTATAACCATGGTTATTTTGGCCATAATTTGGCTATTATAACCATGGGTATTTCGGCCATAATTTAGTTATTATAACCATGGTTATCTTGGCCATAATTTGGGTATTATAACCATGGTTATTTTGGCCATAATTTGGGTATTATAACCATGGTTATTTTGGCCATAATTTGGGTATTATAACCATGGTTATTTTGGCCATAATTTGGGTATTATAACCATGGTTATTTTGACAATAAATTGGGTATTATAACCATGGTTATTTTGGCCATAATTTGGGTATTATAACCATGGTTATTTTATCCATAATTTGGGTATTATAACCATGGTTTTTTTGCCAATAATTTGGGTATTATAACCCTGGTTATTTTGGCCATAATTTGGCTATTATAACCATTGTTATTTTGGCCATAATTTCGGTATTGTAACCATGGTTATTTTTCCCATAAATTGGATCTTATAACCATGGTTATTTTGGCCATAATTTGGGTATTATAACCATGGTTATTTTGGCCATAATTTGGCTATTATAACCATGGTTATTTTGGCCATAATTTGGTTATTATAACCATGGTTATTTTGGCCATAATTTGGATATTATAACCATGGTTATTTTAACCATAATTTGAGTATGATAACCATGGTTATTCTGGTCATAATTTGGGTATTATAACCATGGTTGTTTAGACAGTAAATTGGGTAATATAACAATGGTTATTTTGGCAATAATTTGGATATTATAACCATGGTTATTTTAACCATAATTTGGGTATTATAACCATGGTTATTTTGGCCATAATTTGGGTATTATAACCATGGTTATTTTGGCTATAATTTTGGAGTTTTAACCATAGTTATTTTAGCCATAATTTGGGTATTATAACCATGGTTATTTTGCCAATAATTTGGGTATTCTAACCATGGTTATTTTGGCCATAATTTGGTTATTTTAACCATGGTTATTTTGGCCATAATTTGGGTATTATAACCGTTGTTATTTTTGCCAAAATTTGGGTATTATAACCATGGTTATTTTGGCCATAATTTGGTTATTATAACCATGGTTATTTTTGCCATAATTTGGGTATTATAACCATGGTTTTTTTGGCCAAAATTTGGGTATTATAACCATGGTTATTTTGGTCATAATTTGGGTATTATAACCATGGTTATTTTGACAATAAATTGGGTATTATAACCATGGTTATTTTGGCCATAATTTGGGTATTATAACCATGGTTATTTTATCCATAATTTGGGTATTATAACCATGGTTATTTTGCCAATAATTTGGGTATTATAACCCTGGTTATTTTGGCCATAATTTGGCTATTATAACCATGGTTATTTTGGCCATAATTTTGGTATCATAACCATGGTTATTTTTCCCATAAATTGGATATTATAACCATCGTTATTTTTGCCATAATTTGGGTATTGAAACCATGGTTATTTTGACAATAAATTGGGTATTATAACCATGGTTATTTTTGCCATAATTTGGGTATTAGAACCATGGTTATTTTATCCATAATTTGGGTATTATATCCATCTTTTTTTTGCCAATAATTTGGGTATTATAACCCTGGTTATTTTGGCCATAATTTGGCTATTATAACCATGGTTATTTTGGCCATAATTTGGGTATTATAACCATGGTTATTTTGACAATAAATTGGGTATTATAACCATGGTTATTTTGGCCATAATTTGGGTATTATAACCATGGTTATTTTGGCCATAATTTGGGTATTATAACCATAAGTTATTTTGCCAATATTTTGGGTATTATAACCCTGGTTATTTTGGCCATAATTTGGCTATTATAACCATGGTTATTTTGGCCATAATTTGGGTATTATAACCATAAGTTATTTTGCCAATATTTTGGGTATTATAACCCTGGTTATTTTGGCCATAATTTGGCTATTATAACCATGGTTATTTTGGCCATAATTTGGGTATTATAACCATGGTTATTTTTCCCATAAATTGGATATTATAACCATCGTTATTTTTGCCATAATTTGGGTATTGAAACCATGGTTATTTTGAAAATAAATTGGGTATTATAACCATGGTTATTTTGGCCATAATTTGGGTATTATAACCATGGTTATTTTATCCATAATTTGGGTATTATAACCATCTTTATTTTGCCAATAATTTGGGTATTATAACCCTGGTTATTTTGGCCATTATTTGGCTATTATAACCATGGTTATTTTGGCCATAATTTGGGTATTATAACCATGGTTATTTTGGCCATAATTTGGCTATTAATAACCATGGTTATTTCGGCCATAATTTGGGTATTGTAACCATGGTTATTTTTCCCATAAATTGGATCTTATAACCATGGTTATTTTGGCCATAATTTGGGTATTATAACAATCTTTATTTTGGCCATAATTTGGTTATTATAACCATGGTTATTTTGGCCATAATTTGGGTATTATAACCATGGTTATTTCTGTAATAGTTTGGATATTACAACCATGGTTATTTTGGCCATAATTTGGGTATTATAACCATGGTTATTTTGGCCATAATTTGGGTATTATAACCATAGTTATTTTGGCCATAATTTGGCTATTATAACCATGGGTATTTCGGCCATAATTTGGGTATTATAACCATGGTTATTTTGGCTATAATTTTGGAATTATAACCATAGTTATTTTGGCCATAATTTGGGTATTATAACCATGGTTGTTTTGCCAGTAATTTGGGTATTCTAACCATGGTTATTTTGGCAATAATTTTGGGTATTATAACCATGGTTATTTTGGCCATAATTTGGTTATTATAACCATGGTTATTTTGGCCATAATTTGGGTATTATAACCATTGTTATTTTGGCCAAAATTTGGGTATTATAACCATGGTTATTTTGGCCATAATTTGGTTATTATAACCATGGTTATTTTGGCCATAATTTGGGTATTATAACCATGGTTATTTTGGCCAAAATTTGGGTATTATAACCATGGTTATTTTGGTCATAATTTGGGTATTATAACCATGGTTATTTTGACAATAAATTGGGCATTATAACCATGGTTATTTTGGCCTTAATTTGGGTATTATAACCATGGTTATTTTATCCATAATTTCGGTATTATACCCATGGTTATTTTGCCAATAATTTGGGTATTATAACCCTGGTTATTTTGGCCATAATTTGGGTATTATAACCATGGTTATTTTATCCATAATTTGGATATTATAACCATGGTTATTTTGCCAATAATTTGGGTATTATAACCATGGTTATTTTGGCCATAATTTGGGTATTATAACCATGGTTATTTTTCCCATAAATTGGATATTATAACCATCGTTATTTTTGCCATAATTTGGGTATTGAAACCATGGTTATTTTGACAATAAATTGGGTATTATAACCATGGTTATTTTGGCCATAATTTGGGTATTATAACCATGGTTATTTTATCCATAATTTGGGTATTATAACCATGGTTATTTTATCCATAATTTGGGCATTATAACCATGGTTATTTTGGCCTTAATTTGGGTATTATAACCATGGTTATTTCTGTAATAGTTTTGATATTACAACCATGGTTATTTTGGCCATAATTTGGGTATTATTACCATGGTTATTTTGGCCATAATTTGGGTATTATAACCATAGTTATTTTGGCCATAATTTGGCTATTATAACCATGGGTATTTTGGCCATAATTTGGGTATTATAACCATGGTTATTTTGGCTATAATTTTGGAATTATAACCATGGTTATTTTGGCCATAATTTGGGTATTATAACCATGGTTATTTTGCCAATAATTTGGGTATTCCAACCATCGTTATTTTGCAAATAGATTGGGTATTATAACCATGGTTATTTTGGCCATAATTTGGTTATTATAACCATGGTTATTTTGGCCATAATTTGGGTATTATAACCATTGTTATTTTGGCCAAAATTTGGGTATTATAACCATGGTTATTTTGGCCATAATTTTGTTATTATAACCATGGTTATTTTGGCCATAATTTGGGTATTATAACCATGGTTATTTTGGCCAAAATTTGGGTATTATAACCATGGTTATTTTGGTCATAATTTGGGTATTATAACCATGGTTATTTTGACAATAAATTGGGTATTATAACCATGGTTATTTTGGCCATAGTTTGGGTATTTTAACCATGGTTATTTTATCCATAATTTGGGTATTATAACCATGGTTATTTTGCCAATAATTTGGGTATTATAACCCTGGTTATTTTGGCCATAATTTGGCTATTATAACCATGGTTATTTTGGCCATAATTTGGGTATTATAACCATGGTTATTTTTCCCATAAATTGAGTATTCTAACCATGGTTATTTTGGCCATAATTTGGCTATCATAACCATGGTTATTTTGGCCATAATTTGGGTATTATAACCATGGTTATTTTGGCCATAATTTGGTTATTATAACAATGGTTATTTTGGCCATAATTTGGGTATTATAACCATGGTTATTTCTGTAATAGTTTGGATATAACAACCATGGTTATTTTGGCCATAATTTGGGTATTATAACCATGGTTATTTTGGACATAATTTGGATATTATAACCATGGTTATTTTAACCATAATGTGGGTATTATAACCATGGTTATTCTGGTCACAATTTGGGTATTATAACCATGGTTATTTAGACAGTAAATTGGGTAATATAACCATGGTTATTTTGGCAATAATTTGAGTATTATAACCATGGTTATTTTAATCATAATTTGGGTATTATAACCATGGTTATTTTGCCAATAATATGGGTATTATAACCATGGTTATTTTGCCATAATTTGGCTATTATAACCGTGGTTATTTTGTCCATAATTTGGGGATTATAACCATGGTTATTTTGCCAATAATTTGGGTATTCTAACCATGCTTATTTTGGCCATAATTTGGCTATCATAACCATGGTTATTTTGCCAATAAATTGGGTATTATAACCATGGTTATTTTGGCCATATTTTGGCTATTATAACCATGGGTATTTCGGCCATAATTTGGTTATTATAACCATGGTTATCTTGGCCATAATTTGGGTATTATAACCATGGTTATTTTGGCCATAATTTGGGTATTATAACCATGGTTATTTTGGCCAAAATTTGGGTATTATAACCATGGTTATTTTGGCCATAATTTGGGTATTATAACCATGGTTATTTTGACAATAAATTGGGTATTATAACCATGGTTATTTTGGCCATAATTTGGGTATTATAACCATGGTTATTTTATCCATAATTTGGGTATTATAACCATGGTTTTTTTGCCAATAATATGGGTATTATAACCCTGGTTATTTTGGCCATAATTTGGCTATTAATAACCATGGTTATTTCGGCCATAATTTGGGTATTGTAACCATGGTTATTTTTCCCATAAATTGGATCTTATAACCATGGTTATTTTGGCCATAATTTGGGTATTATAACCATCTTTATTTTGGCCATAATTTGGCTATTATAACCATGGGTATTTCAGCCATAATTTGGTTATTATAACCATGGTTATCTTGGCCATAATTTGGGTATTATAACCATGGTTATTTTGGCCATAATTAGGGTAATTTAACCATGGTTATTTTGGCCAAAATTTGGGTATTATAACCATGGTTATTTTGGCCATAATTTGGTTATTATAACCATGGTTATTTTGGCCATAATGTGGGTATTATAACCATGGTTATTTCTGTAATAGTTTGGATATTACAACCATGGTTATTTTGGCCATAATTTGGGTATTATAACCATGGTTATTTTGGCCATAATTTGGGTATTATAACCATAGTTATTTTGGCCATGATTTGGCTATTATAACCATGGGTATTTCGGCCGTAATTTGGGTATTATAACCATGGTTATTTTGGCTATAATTTTGGAGTTTTAACCATAGTTATTTTGGCCATAATTTGGGTATTATAACCATGGTTATTTTGCCAATAATTTGGGTATTCTAACCATGGTTATTTTGGCCATAATTTGGTTATTTTAACCATGGTTATTTTGGCCATAATTTGGGTATTATAACCGTTGTTATTTTTGCCAAAATTTGGGTATTATAACCATGGTTATTTTGGCCATAATTTGGTTATTATAACCATGGTTATTTTTGCCATAATTTGGGTATTATAACCATGGTTTTTTTGGCCAAAATTTGGGTATTATAACCATGGTTATTTTGGTCATAATTTGGGTATTATAACCATGGTTATTTTGACAATAAATTGGGTATTATAACCATGGTTATTTTGGCCATAATTTGGGTATTATAACCATGGTTATTTTATCCATAATTTGGGTATTATAACCATGGTTATTTTGCCAATAATTTGGGTATTATAACCCTGGTTATTTTGGCCATAATTTGGCTATTATAACCATGGTTATTTTGGCCATAATTTTGGTATCATAACCATGGTTATTTTTCCCATAAATTGGATATTATAACCATCGTTATTTTTGCCATAATTTGGGTATTGAAACCATGGTTATTTTGACAATAAATTGGGTATTATAACCATGGTTATTTTGGCCATAATTTGGGTATTAGAACCATGGTTATTTTATCCATAATTTGGGTATTATATCCATCTTTTTTTTGCCAATAATTTGGGTATTATAACCCTGGTTATTTTGGCCATAATTTGGCTATTATAACCATGGTTATTTTGGCCATAATTTGGGTATTATAACCATGGTTATTTTGGCTATAATTTTGGAGTTTTAACCATAGTTATTTTAGCCATAATTTGGGTATTATAACCATGGTTATTTTGCCAATAATTTGGGTATTCTAACCATGGTTATTTTGGCCATAATTTGGTTATTTTAACCATGGTTATTTTGGCCATAATTTGGGTATTATAACCGTTGTTATTTTTGCCAAAATTTGGGTATTATAACCATGGTTATTTTGGCCATAATTTGGTTATTATAACCATGGTTATTTTTGCCATAATTTGGGTATTATAACCATGGTTTTTTTGGCCAAAATTTGGGTATTATAACCATGGTTATTTTGGTCATAATTTGGGTATTATAACCATGGTTATTTTGACAATAAATTGGGTATTATAACCATGGTTATTTTGGCCATAATTTGGGTATTATAACCATGGTTATTTTATCCATAATTTGGGTATTATAACCATGGTTATTTTGCCAATAATTTGGGTATTATAACCCTGGTTATTTTGGCCATAATTTGGCTATTATAACCATGGTTATTTTGGCCATAATTTTGGTATCATAACCATGGTTATTTTTCCCATAAATTGGATATTATAACCATCGTTATTTTTGCCATAATTTGGGTATTGAAACCATGGTTATTTTGACAATAAATTGGGTATTATAACCATGGTTATTTTTGCCATAATTTGGGTATTAGAACCATGGTTATTTTATCCATAATTTGGGTATTATATCCATCTTTTTTTTGCCAATAATTTGGGTATTATAACCCTGGTTATTTTGGCCATAATTTGGCTATTATAACCATGGTTATTTTGGCCATAATTTGGGTATTATAACCATGGTTATTTTGACAATAAATTGGGTATTATAACCATGGTTATTTTGGCCATAATTTGGGTATTATAACCATGGTTATTTTGGCCATAATTTGGGTATTATAACCATAAGTTATTTTGCCAATATTTTGGGTATTATAACCCTGGTTATTTTGGCCATAATTTGGCTATTATAACCATGGTTATTTTGGCCATAATTTGGGTATTATAACCATAAGTTATTTTGCCAATATTTTGGGTATTATAACCCTGGTTATTTTGGCCATAATTTGGCTATTATAACCATGGTTATTTTGGCCATAATTTGGGTATTATAACCATGGTTATTTTTCCCATAAATTGGATATTATAACCATCGTTATTTTTGCCATAATTTGGGTATTGAAACCATGGTTATTTTGAAAATAAATTGGGTATTATAACCATGGTTATTTTGGCCATAATTTGGGTATTATAACCATGGTTATTTTATCCATAATTTGGGTATTATAACCATCTTTATTTTGCCAATAATTTGGGTATTATAACCCTGGTTATTTTGGCCATTATTTGGCTATTATAACCATGGTTATTTTGGCCATAATTTGGGTATTATAACCATGGTTATTTTGGCCATAATTTGGCTATTAATAACCATGGTTATTTCGGCCATAATTTGGGTATTGTAACCATGGTTATTTTTCCCATAAATTGGATCTTATAACCATGGTTATTTTGGCCATAATTTGGGTATTATAACAATCTTTATTTTGGCCATAATTTGGTTATTATAACCATGGTTATTTTGGCCATAATTTGGGTATTATAACCATGGTTATTTCTGTAATAGTTTGGATATTACAACCATGGTTATTTTGGCCATAATTTGGGTATTATAACCATGGTTATTTTGGCCATAATTTGGGTATTATAACCATAGTTATTTTGGCCATAATTTGGCTATTATAACCATGGGTATTTCGGCCATAATTTGGGTATTATAACCATGGTTATTTTGGCTATAATTTTGGAATTATAACCATAGTTATTTTGGCCATAATTTGGGTATTATAACCATGGTTGTTTTGCCAGTAATTTGGGTATTCTAACCATGGTTATTTTGGCAATAATTTTGGGTATTATAACCATGGTTATTTTGGCCATAATTTGGTTATTATAACCATGGTTATTTTGGCCATAATTTGGGTATTATAACCATTGTTATTTTGGCCAAAATTTGGGTATTATAACCATGGTTATTTTGGCCATAATTTGGTTATTATAACCATGGTTATTTTGGCCATAATTTGGGTATTATAACCATGGTTATTTTGGCCAAAATTTGGGTATTATAACCATGGTTATTTTGGTCATAATTTGGGTATTATAACCATGGTTATTTTGACAATAAATTGGGCATTATAACCATGGTTATTTTGGCCTTAATTTGGGTATTATAACCATGGTTATTTTATCCATAATTTCGGTATTATACCCATGGTTATTTTGCCAATAATTTGGGTATTATAACCCTGGTTATTTTGGCCATAATTTGGGTATTATAACCATGGTTATTTTATCCATAATTTGGATATTATAACCATGGTTATTTTGCCAATAATTTGGGTATTATAACCATGGTTATTTTGGCCATAATTTGGGTATTATAACCATGGTTATTTTTCCCATAAATTGGATATTATAACCATCGTTATTTTTGCCATAATTTGGGTATTGAAACCATGGTTATTTTGACAATAAATTGGGTATTATAACCATGGTTATTTTGGCCATAATTTGGGTATTATAACCATGGTTATTTTATCCATAATTTGGGTATTATAACCATGGTTTTTTTGCCAATAATTTGGGTATTATAACCATGGTTATTTTGGCCATAATTTGGGTATTATAACCATGGTTATTTTATCCATAATTTGGGTATTATAACCATGGTTATTTTGCCAATAATTTGGGTATTATAACCATGGTTATTTTGGCCATAATTTGGGTATTATAACCATGGTTATTTTTCCCATAAATTGGATATTATAACCATCGTTATTTTTGCCATAATTTGGGTATTGAAACCATGGTTATTTTGACAATAAATTGGGTATTATAACCATGGTTATTTTGGCCATAATTTGGGTATTATAACCATGGTTATTTTATCCATAATTTGGGTATTATAACCATGGTTTTTTTGCCAATAATTTGGGTATTATAACCATGGTTATTTTAGCCATAATTTGAGTATTATAACCATGGTTATTTTGCCAATAAATTGGGTATTATAACCATGGTTATTTTGCCATAATTTGGCTATTATAACCATGGTTATTTTGTCCATAATTTGGGGATTATGACCATGGTTATTTTGCCAATAATTTGGGTATTCTAACCATGGTTATTTTGGCCATAATTTGGCTATCATAACCATGGTTATTTTGGCCATAATTTGGGTATTATAACCATGGTTATTTTGGCCATAATTTGGTTATTATAACCATGGTTATTTTGGCCATAATTTGGGTATTATAACCATGGTTACTCTGGCAATAATTTGGGTATTATAACCATGGTTATTTTGGCCATAATTTGGGTATTATAACCATTGTTATTTTGGCCATAATTTGGTTATTATAACCATGGTTATTTCGACCATAATTTGGGTATAATAACCATGGTTATTTTGACCATAATTTGGGTATTATAACCATGGTTATTTTTTCCATAATTTGGCTATTATAAACATGGGTATTTCGGCCATAATTTGGCTATTATAACCATGGTTATTTTGGCCATAATTAGGAAATTATAACCATGGTTATTTTGGCATAATTTGGGTATTATAACAATGGTTATTTGGCCATAATTTGGGTATTATAACCATGGTAATTTTGGCAAAATTTGGGTATTATAACCATGCTTATTTTGGCCATAATTTGGGTATTATAACCATGGTTATTTTGGCCATAATTTGGGTATTGTAATTATGGTTATTTTGGCCATAATTTGGGTGTTATAACCATGGTTATTTTGGCCATAAATTGGGTATTATAACCATGGTTATTTTGGCCATAAGTTGAGTATTTTAACCATGGTTATTTTGGCGATAATTTGGGTATTATAACCATTGTTATTTTGGCCATAATTTGGTTATTATAACCATGGTTATTTTGGCCATAATTTCGGTATGATAACCATGGCTATTTCGGTTATAATTTTTGTATTATAACCATGGTTATTTTGGCTATAATTTGGGTATTATAACCATGGTTATTTTGGCCATAAGTTGGGTATAATAACCATGGTTATTTTGGCCATTATTTGGGTATTATAACCATGCTTATTTTGGCCATAATTTAGTTATTATAACCATGGTTATTTTGGCCATACTTTGGGTATTATAAACAAGGTTATTTTCGCCATAAATTGGGTATTATAACAATGGTTATTTTGCCCATAATTTGGGTATTATAACCATGGTTATTTTGGCCATAATTTAGGTATTATAACCATGGGTATTTCGGCCATAATTTGGGTATTATAACCATGGTTATTTTAGCCATAAGTTGGGTATTATACCCATGGTTATTTTGGCCATAATTTGGGTATTATAAACAAGGTTATTTTCGCCATAAATTGGGTATTATAACCATGGTTATTTTGCCCATAATTTGGGTATTATAACCATGGTTATTTTGGCCATACTTTAGGTATTATAACCATGGGTATTTCGGCCATAATTTGGGTATTATAACCATGGTTATTTTGGCCATAAGTTGGGTATTATACCCATGGTTATTTTGGCCATAATTTGGGTATTATAACCATGGTTATTTTGGGCATAGTTTGGCTATCATAACCATGGTTTTTTGGCCATAATTTCGGCATTATAACCATGGTTGTTTTCGCTATAATTTGGGTATTATAACCATGGTTATTTTGGCCATAATTTGGGTATTATAACCATGATTATTTTGGCCATAATTTGGGGATTGTACCCAGGTTTATTTTGGCCATAATTTGGGTATTATAACCTTGGTTATTTTGCCCATAACTTGGATATTATAGCCATGGGTATTTCGGCCATAATTTGGGTATTATAACCATGGTTATTTTGGCCATAATTTAGGAATTATAACCATGGTTATTTTGGCCTTAATTTTGGTATTATTACCATGGTAATTTTGGCTATAATTTGGGTATTATAACCATGATTATTTTGGCTATAATTTGGGTATTGTAACCATGGTTATTTTGGCCATTATTTGGGTATTTTAACCGTGGTTATTTTGGCCAAAATTTGGGTATTATAACATGGTTATTTTGGCCATAATTTGGGTATTATAACCATGGTTATTTTGGCCATAATTTGGGTATTATAACCATGGTTATTTCGACCATCATTTGGGTATTATAACCATGGTTAATTTGACCATAATTTGTTTATTATAACCATGGTTATTTTGGCCATAATTTGGGTATTACAACCATGGTTATTTTGGCCATAATTTGGGTATTATAACCATGGTTATTTTGGCTAAAATTTTTGTATTGTAACCATGGTTATTTTGGCCATAATTTTTGTATTGTAACCATGGTTATTTTGGCCATAATTTGGGTATTATAACCATGGTTATTTTGGCCATTATTTGGGTATTATAACCGTGGTTATTTTGGCCATAATTTGGTTCTTATAACCATGGTTATTTTAACCATAATTTGGGTATTATAAACAAGGTTATTTTCGCCATAAATTGGGTATTATAACCACGGTTATTTTGCCCATAATTTGGGTATTATAACCATGGTTATTTTGGCCATAATTTAGGTATTATAACCATGGGTATTTCGGCCATAATTTGGGTATTATAACGATGGTTATTTTGGCCACAAGTTGGGTATTATACCCATGGTTATTTTGGCCATAATTTTGGTATTATAACCATGGTTATTTTGGGCATAGTTTTGCTATAATAACCATGGTTTTTTGGCCATAATTTCGGCATTATAACCATGGTTATTTTGGCCAAAATTTGGGTATTATAACCATGGTTATTTCGCCCATAATTTGGGTATTATAACCATGGTTATTTTGCCATAATTTGGGTATTATAAACATGATTATTTTGGCCATAATTTGGGTATCATAACCATGGTTATTTTGGCCATAATTTGGGTAAATAACAATAGTTATTTTGGCAAAAATTTGGGTATTATAATCATGGCTATTTCGACCATAATTTGGGTATTATAACCATGGTTATTTTGACCACAATTTGGGCATTATAACCATGGTTGTTTTGGCTATAATTTGGGTATTATAACCATGGTTATTTTGGCCATAATTTGGGTATTATAACCATGGTTGTTTTGGCCATAATTTGGGGATTGTACCCAGGTTTATTTTGGCCATAATTTGGGTATTATAACCTTGGTTATTTTGCCCATAATTTGGATATTATAGCCATGGGTATTTCGGCCATAATTTGGGTATTATAACCATGGTTATATTGGCCATAATTTGGAAATTATAACCATGGTTATTTTGGCCTTAATTTCGGTGTTATAACCATGGTTATTTTGGCTATAATTTGGGTATTATAACCATGGTTATTTTGGCTATAATTTAGGTATTGTAACCATGGTTATTTTGGCCATTATTTGGGCATTTTAACCGTGGTTATTTTAGCCATAATTTGGGTATTATAACATGGTTATTTTGGCCATAGTTTGGCTATCATAACTATTGTTTATTTGGCCATAATTTCGGCATCATAACCATGGTTATCTTGGCCATAATTTGGGTATTATAACCATGGTTATTTGGCCATAATTTGGGTATTATAACCATGGTTATTTTGGCCATAATTTGGTTATTATAACCATGGTTATTTTGGGCCAAATTTTGGTATTATAACCATGGCTATTTCGACCATAATTTGGGTATTATAACCATGGTTATTTTGGCTATAATTTGGGGATTGTAACCATGGTTATTTTGGCCATAATTTGGGTATTATAACCATGGTTATTTGGGCATAATTTGGGTATTATAAACATGAATATTTTTGCCATAATTTGGGCAATATAACCATGGCTATTTCGGCCATAATTTGGGTATTATAACCATGGTTATTTTGGCTATAATTTGGGGATTGTAACCATGGTTATTTTGGCCATAATTTGGGTATTATAACCATGGTTATTTTGGCCATTATTTGGGTATTTTAACCGTGGTTATTTTGGCCATAATTTGGGTATTATAACCATGGTTATTTTGGCCATAATTTGGGTATTATAACTATTGTTATTTTGGCCAAAATTTGGATATTATAACCATGGGTATTTCGGCCATAATTTGGGTATTATAACCATGGTTATTTTGGCCATAATTTGGGTATTATAACCATGGTTATTTTGGCCATAATTTGGGTATTATAACGATTGTTATTTTGGCCAAATTTTGGATGTTATAACCATGGGTATTTCGGCCATAATTTGAGTATTATAACCATGGTTATTTTGGCCATAATTTGGGTATTATAACCATGATTATTTTGGCCATAATTTGGGTATTATAACCATGGCTATTATGGCCAAAATTTGGGTATTATAACCATGGTTTTTTTGGCTATAATTTGGGTATTGTAACCATGGTTATTTTGGCCATAATTTGGGTATTATAACCATGGTTATTTTGGCCATTATTTGGGTATTTTAAACGTGGTTATTTTGGCCATAATTTGGGTATTTTAACCATGGTTATTTTGGCCATAGTTTCGCTATCATAACCATGGTTTTTTTGACCACAATTTCGGCATTATAACCATTTTTATTTTTGTCATAATTTGGGTATTATAACCATGGTTATTTGGCCATAATTTGGGTATTATAAACATGATATTTTTTGCCATAATTTGGGTATTATAACCATGGTTATTTTGTCCATAATTTGGGTATTATAACCATGGTTATTTTGGCCATAATTTGGGTATTATAACCATAGTTATTTTGGCCATAATTTGGGTATTATAACCATGGTTATTTTGGCCATAATTTGGGTATTATAACCATGGTTATTTTGGCCATAATTTGGGTATTATAACCATGGTTACTTTTGCCATAATTTGGGTATTATAACCATTGTTATTTTGGCCATAATTTGGGTATTATAACCATGGTTATTTTGGCCATAATTTGGGTATTATAACCATGGTTATTTTGGCCATAATTTGGGTATTATAACCATTGTTATTTTGGCCATAATTTGGGTATTATAACCATGGTTATTTTGGCCATAATTTGGGTATTATAACCATGGTTATTTTGGCTTTAATTTGGGTATTATAACCATGGTTATTTTGGCCATAATTTGGGTATTATAAGCATGGTTATTTTGTCCAAAATTTGGGTATTATAACCATGGTTATTTCGACCATAATTTGGGTATTATAACCATGGTTATTTTGACCATAATTTGGGTATTATAACCATGGTTATTTTAGCCATAATTTGGGTATTATAACCATGGTTATTTTTGCCATAATTTGGGTATTATAACCATGGTTATTTTGGCCATAATTTGGCTATTATAACCATGGTTATTTTGGCCATGATTTGGGTATTATAACCATGGTTATTTTGGCCATAATTTGGTTATTATAACCATGGTTATTTCGGCCATAATTTGGGTATTATAACCATGGTTATTTTGGCCATAAATTGGGAATTATAACCATGGTTATTTTGGCCATAATTTGGGTATTATAACCATGGTTATTTTGGCCAAAATTTGGGTATTATAACCATGGCTATTTCGACCATAATTTGGGTATTATAACCATGGTTATTTTGACCATAATTTGGGTATTATAACCATGGTTATTTTTGCCATAATTTGGGTATTATAACCATGGTTATTTTTGCGATAATTTGGGTATTATAACCATGGTTATTTTGGCCATAATTTGGCTATTATAACCATGGTTATTTTGGCCATAATTTGGGTATTATAACCATGGTTATTTTGGCCATAATTTGGGTATTATAACCATGGTTATTTTGGCCATAATTTGGGTATTATTATGTCTTTCTTTTTCCGCTTCTAAATTTAAATTAAATGCAGTTTTAATTATTCAACCGAATAATTTCATTTTTTTTATTTTCAACTTGAATGTCAACGTATGCTCTAGATAAGGATTTCCTGTCATTCTTTCGTTTCACTGATAATTTTCTTTGAATTATTCCACCCATTTTCCCTTAGAAAGTCAATGATGTATTTGAAATTGGCACATTACGTTTCAAATATACAAGATTTAATTTTCCATCATCCGTTAACCATAAAAAGAAATTATTTTGTATCTTGTTGAAGGGAAGAACGAATGGATCGATGTGCTCAAAGATAAAAATATGAAAACAGCGATGTCAATAATGACATTTGTGTACAAATGCAGTCGTCGCGATTTAATTTAGCGAAGAACAGTCTGGTCTGGGCTTAAAACATACCTTCCATTCAGGAGAATCGCACCAAACAGGAAAGAAACGTAATTAATAACATCATCCACAATGCATACATGGAACCCAAAGAAACAGGTTGACTAGAGTTAAAAATCAGACTGAAATCTTGGCTTGTACGGAAAAATAATCTGCCCTGCAAACAGAATTACTTTTACATGCGCGGGCGATGAACTGCACTGAGTGAAGTGGGATTAACGCTGATAAGAACACCGCGTAGTTTCATCCACATACTGTTGTTTTCATTTCGGTTTGGTTTGTCGTTAGAGTTTGCTTATTGAAGTTTAAACAATAGTTCGCTATAGGGTGCGTCAGGTGGTCAGCACAAACAGGTGACGTGAAACCAAAAGAAATAACAAAAGCTAACACCACACTCAAACGCATTTACAAATATCATGTTTCATCCACCTTGATTTGCATTTCTCTAAACAGATCATTGTAAATTCTATTTTATATAATTTCCAGTCATTTCAACATGAAACCTTTAAAATATTCATGAATACATAATATTTTAAGCGCATAATATCCACCAAGACGCGGAAAACTTGTTACTGTATTCAGTCCGTTTTTAAGAAAGTTGTGGAAAACTTGTGAAACGCTGAATATGTGCAAACTTTAAATTACTCGAAACATCTCCAAGCAAATGTTGTAACTGAAAATGAAAATGAAATCATTTCTCTGGATACAAAATAGTTAGAGAAGCTTTCTGGGAATGATCCTGGCCTAATTACTTGTAATGAACATCTTGTCATCTTAGTAATGTTGATTTTGAATGGATTGCAGAGGTAATTTTCACCTCTTTTACTCAAACGCGAACAGTTTTTGTAGTTCTTTCGTGGATGTTCGTTCGCGATGCGCACACAATCGAGGCCCTTAACCAGGATTTTATTGGGGGGGGGGGGGCTAACGAGGCCAAAGTGGACCAAACTACCGAAATGTATTTTTTATTGTCTGATCCGTTTATTTAGGAAAGTAGCACTACACGAGAAATTATAATGGCAAAAGACACGGTTAGTTAGTTAGTTAGTTCTCTCCGCGCCATGAGGCGCATAAGGCTGCAACTTTCGTTTTCCAACCAGCCCTGTCTTTTGCTGCAGTCCTGGCTTCAGCCCAGCTGGTCCACCTTTCTTGTCTGCACTCTCTTTCCACTGTCCTTCTCCACGTGATTTTAGGTCGGCCCACTTTCCTCTTCCCCTCGGGTTGCCACCCCATTGCCACCATACAATCATCGTTCCTGTCCTTTCTAAGCACATGGCCAATCCAGTTCCATCTTCTCCTTCGTATTTCGTCGCTTATCTTTCTCACGCCAAAAGACACGGTAGAAACTGAATATTAGAGTTGTCGAATACAAGTGTTTGAATTAAGTTATAAGGGACTAATTTTACGATGTAAAATAATACATCAAAATACTAAGATAAGATAACTTTATTTAAAATTGTGGCGACTTAGTTTTGTCTTAAACTCGCTTAAAGAAGTCGCGTGTCTAAACTCTGTGGGAAAGTTGTTTCACAACTGAGCTCAACGGCATGAAAAACTTCTCTTCAGGTAATCAGTGCGAGGTTGTGGAAGAACTAGTTTGTTTTCTGTATTCCTCAAACGATAAGCACTCGCGTTGTCGCGATAAACGAATTTTGATCGTGAATATTCTGGTGTCATCCCATGTAAAGACTTATACATCATGATAGATTTCTTTTGTAATCTTTGATGACAGAGTTCACGCCACCCTAATGCGCGGAACACCTCATCTAAATCACTATCGTAGCTCGCAGACATCAAAATGCGGGCTGCGCGAATTTGGAGCCTTTTAAGCTTTTCAGAAAGACCCTTGCCACAGTTTCCCCATACCACATTACAATAATTAAAGTGAGGCTGAACAAGGCTATTATAGACCCTGATCAAAATGTTAATTGGATATAATCTCGTATTCGTTTAATTGCACCAACGGCCGAAGCAATCTTTTTACAAACATTTTCAATGTGGCACTCCCAATTCAAAGTTTAATCGATGTAGACCCCAAGGGATTTAGCTGATGCTACCTGTTCTACAGCCTAGTCATTTATTACATTAGAAGGACTTTCTGAAAACTGCGATAACTTCTGCCTTGACGCAATAAGCAGTTGTTGTTTTTGTGTTGCTGTCACTTGACCCTTACCGTTTATAACTCCAAAGTTCGGTTGTTAAATGTGCGAAGGACTTTTAGCTCTGACCAAAAGGTCTTTAAAAGGCTTGTCCTTCATGTGAGCGACAATTGGAGAATATATTTGACCGAGTCTGTTATTCTCAGTAATTTTGTGATGCAATACCGGTTTCGGAAACTAAAATGGCTTCCTTCGTCAGTTGCTTTTTCACTGTGCTCAAGTGGCTGTGAGCGGGTTTGCTGCCGAGTTCGCGAACGAGCTGCTTTTATACACTGAGTTAGACTGGCTGTGTTGAAACTGGCCAATTGGAAGCTAGGAAATTTGGATCCGTTACGCATGATAAGAGCGTGTTCAACGTATCGTATGCAAATTTGGATCCAAGAAAGCGTCAGTTTGAACAGGTTTGTCTTGCAATTGTCAAAGTACTGAAAAATGTTTCAGTAAACTCTGTAACAACAAGATAGTAGCTAGGTCTGAACTTTAAAGGTTCAATAAAGCTTGGATGGTGGAGTATAGTTCAAACGGTGGTAGTGTAAGGTTTAAGTCAAAGTTTTTGTGTTGCTGTCACTTGACCCTTACCGTTTATAACTCCAAAGTTCGGTTGTTAAATGTGCGAAGGACTTTTAGCTCTGACCAAAAGGTCTTTAAAAGGCTTGTCCTTCATGTGAGCGACAATTAGAGAATATAGGCATAAGCATAAACTCTGATTTTGTCAAGTTCAAGGTAAGCTTGTAGCTGATAACCATGTGTACACGTTACTTAAGTCATAATTAAGGCAGTCGTTTATATGCTTAACGTCTGCACTTGTCTAGCAATTGTCAAGCTGTATCGTCAGCATACATTCTGGTTTGTGAGTACCTCAGGCAATTTGGTAAGTCGTTAATATATAACAAGAACAAATGAGGTCCCAAAATTGTTCCTTGGGGAACACCACATCTCAAGAATGTTGATGTTGACTCACAGGAATTAATGTGACAAGTTTGAGTTCGATTATCTCAAACTATAATATTGTAATTTCCTTAACAAAATATCGTGATCAACTGTATCAAAGGCCTTTTTGAGGTCTAAAAAAACGACAGCGTTGACAAAACCAAGATCAATGTTCATGGCCCAACTATCAGTAGCTTCAATTAGTGCCGTCAGTGTCGAATGCAAAGAGCGAAAACCAGATTGATGGCGAGTACGAAAGCTATTCTTAGTTAGATACTGATATAGCTGGTCGTAGATTATCCGTTCGAACACCTTGGCCACAACCGGAATTACTGATATTGGTCTATAATTTGTCGGATCAGAACGCTTCCCGGAATTTGGACAATGGAGTGATTCTAACAGATTTCCATTCATCAGGGAAAATGCCAGTTATTAAGGATTGATTAAATATGCGAGTAAGAGGTTCCGCCGTCCCTTAAAAGTTTCGCCGAAATATTATCTAATCCAGTTGCCTTTGACTTACAAAGTTACATGTGCTTACATGTCTTTATCAGTTTCAGCAATAAATCCTTCAAAGGATTTATCAACTAAATCTAATCCCTTGGAATACTCCCGAGCTCCAGCCTCCGTGGGTGTTTGGTGGCAAACAGATTTACCACCTCATCCACATCAATTTTAACTTGATAATTTATGTGCATTAGTGCGAGGGACGACAGCCTTTCCTGGCCCATGCATGCCCTGCTATATGTATGCAGCCGCCGATTTCATCGGCGTTTGGCAAATCACCGGCCCTGTTACACAGCACTGCCGTTACAAGACAGAGGCCTGAGGCTTGACGCCAACACAGACAGATCTATTCGGAGGAAACTTGCCTCAATACTTCATTCGAACAAAGAAATGAACGAGCTAATGGGGAGGTAAAAGGAAAAAAGAGCAATTCAATAGAGATTTAACCCGAAAACTCATTACCGGAAAATTGCTCATCCAGTTCAGCTTTGATATTGTTAATAAGCGGAACGGCCACGTTTCGCTGATAGTACTGCTCGGGATTGTCAGCAGGGGCATTGCAACGATAGATCTGGCGACCAGCCACCCTCGGCATATAGACATGCGCGAATTTCTCTTCCATTTTGGACGCTATTTTGTTGTAAGTCCTCTTGACATCTACAAACAGGAAGCCATTTTACAGTGTAAATTCTCGCTAATTTAATTTGTCATTAATAAGGCTTTAATTTCTTTCTCTGAAAATATTTTAAAAAAGAATAACGTTCCGTTCAAGATATGTACCTCTTGATATGCCCTGATAATGCTAATCGACTGGCCCTGCAGCTTCACGGTGACACCTTATAAGCTAGAGAGGAATTAGACTTGGCAACAGTGCAACCGCGACGTCCTTGCTGTTCCTCTTGAGTATCAAAATGGGGACCTTTGGAGCCTGTGGAGGGGCGAGATGCGAACGCACCTCGTGCACCCCCCTCCCCCCCCCCTGTTTACAGGCCTGGAATCTTTTGCACGACTCCATGGCACTGTTGAGGACAAGCTAATTCGGGAACCCTCAACAGCTTACATGTAGCAAAGTAAGAAAATCGATCGAACAGTTAAGTATTGAGTAAAGAACACATCGAAGTCAAGAGTAAACTATGTAAATTACAGGAGAATAGAGGGGGTAAGTTTCTAAAGAAACTATGGTGCTGCGTCGGTGGGAAGTACAACAATATAATTTGGTTTTATCAACTTGGTTGATAATGTGAATTGGCCACCGTAAAGAGATTCAAGAGCTGACGTTTCGAGCGTTAGCCCTTCGTTGGAGCGAATCAAGGAATTGTGAGTCGTGTGTTGTTTATATACAGAAAGATGGAGCTTCGCTATTGGTTGGTACCTGCTAACGTGAAACAACGGAATAAATTAGTTGAATGAAAAGCGTTCGTTGATACCGTGAGGATTCAGAGTGCCGATTTGAAAAATAAATTTTTGTTCTAAAGTTTTGCGACTTGCCGTGCTTCTTTGGCAGACTGCCATATGTTGCTTAGAATGATTTGGGAGATTGAAGTGCCTCGCGACCGGTTTCGATGCATTTTTTGTCGTCTTTCTCTACGTCCCGAAGGTGTTCTCGGAATCGATCGCCTAGTCGTCTCCCTGTTTCGCCGATGTATAACTTTTTGCAAAGAGTGCAAGTTATGCAGTAGATGACATTG
Organism: Blastomussa wellsi; assembly: GCA_947652115.1. NCBI lineage: Eukaryota > Metazoa > Cnidaria > Anthozoa > Scleractinia > Plerogyridae > Blastomussa > Blastomussa wellsi. Next base: position 13,882,858 of record OX393570.1, on the reverse strand, counting down.
GCTGAGGTACAGGTGTAATGATCAGTGATCTTGATAGATCGCTTGGGTCCCGATATTTTGTCGACATTGTGAATGAAAGGGCATGTTTTGCATCGTGCGCGAGTGCATTTAAAAGTTCCGGGTTGATCACTTGTTTGGAATGCACTTCTGACTAAAAAGTTACCTATGCTTTTGTCGCTTATGAATGAAATTAAAGGAGGTTGCGAATAGATTCTACCAGTGTCGGGATCATTCTGAAGTAATTTGAAGTTTTTGAGAATGGTGGATTTTACTGCGTGGTTGTGAGGGTGAAATGTGAGGGTGAATGGAATTCTATCGTTGTTTTGTCTCTGTGACGCTTGTAGTGCTGACTGTCGATCAATTTGTTGGGCGCGATGATTGCCCACTTGAACAACAGAAACAGGATAGCCGCGTTTGTCGAAGAAATTGCACATTTCCTCTGATTTTAAGGAAAAATCAGAGTCATCACTACAAAGACGGCGAAGTCTAAGAAACTGAGAATAAGGAATGGAATTCTTGACATGTGATGGATGTGAAGATGAATACAACAAATAACTATGAGAATCTGTGGGTTTGTAGTGCACACTGGTGCATAAACCGTTGCCTTCGATAGAAACTTTGATATCCAGGAGTGCTAAGGAAGTATCGGAAATTTCCCAGATATATTTAAGGGCAGGATGAAACGAATTAACAGCGGTTATAAATTGATTGAGATCCTCTCTGGTAGAAGAGGTGGCGCCGATGCAGTCGTCAATGTAGTGACGATAGAGTTCAGATTTTGGGCCGTTGTACTGGTTGAAAAATTTGTGTTCAATGTAGCCTACGAAAAGATTGGCGTAGCTGGGTCCTATTTTGGTACCCATGGCCACGCCATTGATTTGTTTGTAATAATTGACCGCGAATGAAAAACAGTTGAGTGTTAACACGAACTCAGCCAGGCGGAGTAGTGTTTCCGAGCTTGGTTCCTTAACAGTGCGTAAATCAAAAAAATGTTTGAGGGCTAGAAGACCTTCGTCATTTGGGATGACGGTGTAAAGAGATGTAATATCCATAGTCAAAATAAGTTTGTCTTCGCCCAGGAAATTGAAATCGCGAAAAATTTAAAGTGCGTGTTGACTGTCTTTAACGTATGACGGTAAAGATCTCACAATAGGTGCCATAATTTTATCTAAATAGTTGGAAATTAGTTCGATAGGGCAACTACAGGCAGAGACGATGGGTCGACCTGGGTTGTTAGGTTTGTGAACTTTAGGAGAAAAGTAAATGCACGAGGTTCTGGAAGTGGTAATGACGAGATTGGTAGCAGTAGCCGGCAATTCTTGTTTGACTATGAGGTCGTTAATAGTGCTCTTGACAATTTGTTGGTTAGTGGAGGTGAGATCTTTATCGACTTTAGCATAAAAGGAGGTGTCAGAAAGTTGCCGCAAAGCTTCTTTTTGGCAGAGGTCGGCCCGCCAAACAACTAAAGCGCCGCCTTTGTCGGCCGCTTTGATAATTATGTCTTTGCGCTTGCTAAGGTTTTTTAGCGCCGCCCTCTCTTCCGAAGAAAGGTTGGAAAATTTGGTGTTACGATTGAAATTAAGTTTATTGATGTCGCGACGGCATTTTTTAATTAAAAAATATAAAGAGGCAAACTGGCCCTCTGGAGGAGTCCACCTCGATTTTCGAGTCTGAAGCGTCTCGAAAGCATCTTTTTCCGAGGTGTTAGAATCATCCTCTTTGTCATGGAAAAAGCTTTCAGTTGAACGCGGCGAAGGAATTTTTTAACATCTTGCTTAACTGCGAATTCGTAAGGTTTTTAGATATAGGAACAAAATAATTTCTCTGTGTCGGAGAGCGGAAGATTTTCTGGAATAGTAACGACGGTGATAAGAGGATCTCAATCAATTTATAACCGCTGTTAATTCGTTTCATCCTGCCCTTAAATATACCTGGGAAATTTCCGATACTTCCTTAGCATTCCTGGATATCAAAGTTTCTATCGAAGGCAACGGTTTATGCACCAGTGTGCACTACAAACCCACAGATTCTCATAGTTATTTGTTGTATTCATCTTCACATCCATCACATGTCAAGAATTCCATTCCTTATTCTCAGTTTCTTAGTCTTCGCCGTCTTTGTAGTGACGACTCCGATTTTTCCTTAAAATCAGAGGAAATGTGCAATTTCTTCGACAAACGCGGCTATCCTGTTTCTGTTGTTCAAGTGGGCAATCATCGCGCCCAACAAATTGATCGACAGTCAGCACTACAAACGTCACAGAGACAAAACAACGATAGAACTCCGTTCACCCTCACAACCCCGCAGTTAAATCCATCATTCTCAAAAACTTTAAATTACTTCAGAATGATCCCGACACTGGTAGAATCTTTTCGCAATCTCCTTTAATTTCATTCAAACGCGACAAAAACATAGGTAACTTTTTAGTCAGAAGTGCATTCCAAACAAGTGATCAACCCGGAACTTTTAAATGCGCTCGCGCACGATGCAAAACATGCCCTTTCATTCACAATGTCGACAAAATATCGGGACCCAAGCGATCTATCAAGATAACTGATCATTTCACCTGTACCTCAGCCAACTTGCACCCTTTGCAAAAGTTATACATGGAGACGACTAGGCGAGGGAGGGAAACAGGGAGACGACTAGGCGATCGATTCCGAGAACACCTTCGAGACGTAGAGAAAGACGACAAAAATGCATCGAAACCGGTCGCGAGACACTTCAATCTCCCAAATCATTCTAGGCAACATATGGCAGTCTACGGCCTTTCCCTTCACCAAGGAAGCACGGAGAGTCGCAAAACTCTAGAACAAAAATTTCTTTTTCAAATCGACACTCTCAATCCTCACGGACGCTTTTCATTCAACTAATTTATTCCGTTGTTTTGCGTTACCAGTTACCAACCAATAGCGAAGCTCCATCTTTCTGTATATAAACAACACACGACTCACAATTCCTTGATTCGTTCCGACGAAGGGCTAACGCTCGAAACGTCAGCTCTTGAATCTCTTTACGGTGGCCAATTCACATTATCAACCCAGTTGATAAAACCAAATTATATGTAAATTTATCACAGGTCTATAAAGATATTAAAACCATTTAAGAAACAACTTTACAAAAGATACATCTTGAAGAACTCGCTAGTTGCCTTACACGGTGCGAGCAGTCATCACCTTTTCCAGTCGTAATATTCCTTATTTATTATTACTTCTTTGATCTTTTATATTCCCTCAAATTTAATTCTTAATTTAAATCATGGTGAATGCTTTCTTCCTCATTTTTTTTAATGAATGTATTCAAATACGATGACAAGCACTGACAAGCGATAAAAACCATGGGATTGGCATTTTTAAACCTTTCTCTCTTTGCCAGAGCTGTCTTGCTAAAAACGTATAGGTATGTAACTATGTAGCGTGGCCTTTCATTGATTTATTTTGTCAAAACTGAGCGAAGGTATCTGGGTTCAGGTTAATTTCCCACGGCCGCCACCCTATTTTCTATCACTCGCGGTCTGAGACTGAATTTCCTAATTTCTTTCGAGACGCCCACTGAAAAAAGGATGACCTTACCACTTTTGTTAAAAACACCAGATCCTTTACTTCTTTAAAACAGGTTATCAATGACCTGGGACATGTTTCCGTGTTGAAATTAAATGACGAAAAAACAGAGGCATATTGTCTTGGAAGCCTTCATAATTTCCCTACAGAGGACCTTGGTATAGAAAGTGTTAACATGCCTGTGAAAAGTTTTGGTTTATTCTTTACTAATGACTGACACAAATTCGAACAAGTAAAGTTCGAAAAAAATATTCACTCCGATATATCAAAAAATTTGTCGGTATGTGGCAATGGAGAAACTCAACATTACTTTGTATGATTAAAATAATTAAAACGTTTTCAATTCCCAAATTTAATATGTCCCGTGCCTCTCAAATCGCTCTTACAAAGGAAATTATCAAGAAGCTTAACTCAGTTCTCTTTTATATTTGTTTGGAAATCAAGAAAATATAAGACAGAGCGACCACCTCTAACTAGTGACTATGAAAATTGGAGGATTACGAATCCTGCATATAGAATCACTTATGACATGTAAAACACAAAGAATCATCCCCAAAGAATCATAACAGTTACACTACGTGGAAGGGTTAATTTCTATTGAAATGTCATTACGATGTGAAATTCCTTCCAAAAGCACTTCCAAAGTTCTATAACGAATTCCTTTAAAATTAGTGGATAGTCTACAATTGAAAAGACAGGCACATTTCTCCTTCATCTCAAGTGTTAAAACATGTGTTAAATGAAATAATAATGGAACAATTAGCTCATTTGTATAGGTGGGAAACCACTGTTTAGAAATAAACTTGTTAAGAAAGGTATAACTTAAGTGCACGACCTGTTAAATGACACAGGAAAATTACATTGATCGAGCTCGGTTTCCCAATAACAAAACTGATCCGAAAACTTTAAGGCTTCAGTTCCATCAAAAAATTCGGAAATACCAGGAGCCAGGAGACAGGAGCCACAATCGGGGATGGAGACCGTAAGTCGTGGGATCCGCGCGCCTATGATATGGGACAAGTTTGCTATCTATTTTTAGAACAAATAGACAATATTCGTATTCCCCGACAGCCCTGGGGCGAGAGCCTTCTGAACATGAATACGAGGCTAATGCGGGGAACCTCGCTCGAAAATACAAAGAAACATGAGGAAAATTAGAGAAGGGGTGCCGGAAAACCAAAATAGCATTCAATGCTGCAAGGCTGCAGAGCTTAAAGTGATCTGCAGGCTAGAGGAATACCAGTATTAAACAAAAATGCCAAAAAATGTGTAAACGATGATAAGTCAAAGACTACTGCAAGGCTGAAACAACGTGATATATTTTGAACAATATTTCGGCTGGCCAGACAAGCCTTCTTCAGGTTTAGATGTTACTAATTTTTTAACATGAAATTTCAACATTATATTATGGTGGTGTCGCAATACGTATTTCGAAACTTATAGGAGTGGCGGAATTACGTATACAAGATGATTCTAGAGAAAGATAGAAATATCTATATAAAATAAATGAAAATAGACTAAGAGCTACAAAGCAAACGTAGTAGAGCCGGCATGAAACAAATACCACCTCGTCGTGCACCGTTTGTCACATCTTCGCCCAAGTGAAACAAGCTCACTTTTTGCTCGCTTGTTCCACTTGGACGAAGATGTGACAAACGGTGCACTCCTCGGTTGTATTTGTTTCATGCCGGTTCTACTACTTGGCAGAAGAACATTGACACGTTCAATCAATTATACAGAAGTGGCGGAGACCAAAAATGGTTCGCGGGGAAAACAACTGCGGGTGGTTGCTTCGAAACCGGCGAAAGAACTGCGGCAAAAAGTGCAACGGGCAATATTGCTATCAGCACAAGTGGAAAGAGAAAAAAGGAATGCAACAGCCGGTGCCATGCCGCGGCTGCGGAATTGGAGTTTTGACCGACCACCGTCTATGCGTGTATTGCGGAGGGGACAAGTTGCAAAAGCGGCTAAAACGGATAGAGAAAAAAGCGAAGAAAAATTTTGAACTTGTTTTGCGCGAGCTCCAAAAAAGATCAACCATTTAGAGAAATCCACGATTTAGAGATATGCCTCAAAAGAAAATGCACCAATTAGAGAAAAGCACCAAAAGAAAAACAAAAATGGCTGAGCAAGTGACGTTGCAGACGCAACGGACGGAGAGAAAAGAAATGGGTTGGGATGAGGTGCACGAGGAACTTTTACAGGCCCCTTTTTGTGAAAAACTTGGGCGAATTACAAAAATAATCTATTGTCGTAAATGTAACGTTTGCAGAAAAACCGATTTATGTGCCGCCTGTTTTAAAAATGGACAAAAACACTACCTTGAATCCTTCCACGGGCCTGAAGATGACAGCGAAACCTTTATAAAATACGTGTGACAGGAGAGCGGTGACCGACCACGCAAACTCGATCAGAACCCACCTCGGGCATTGCCTCAACAACTTGTTGAGTAATCCGTCTGACCTCGCTCTGCCAAACGGGCGATGAAAGTTCCTTGAAAATACAGAAAAGCGTGTGGAAAAGCAGAAGCATTTTCCAAAGTTCTGCCAATCTTCAATTTCCAAAACGTTGGAAACTTTTTTTTCCTTCGCAGATCAACAAGAGGTCACAGAGAGATAGATTTTTCTTTTTTTCGATTCAAAGTTTAGTTCAAATTTGCGTTGGACGCCGACATTTTTTTCAGAAATTCTTTCCGAAGTTCGAGGCGAACCTGTTTTTTTATCGTTTCAATATTCGGAGAATCGGTCGGTTTTTCCGCGAAGTTTTCCCGAAGTCTCTCTCTGTGTTCGCGATATTTTTCCATTTCACGAGAGATCATTTTGAATTCAGCGTCAGAAATTGGGAGCTTTGGAAACGGAACTTTTGATAGAGTCGTGTTTTGCTTGAGCCAAAGCTTGAATTTTTGTATGTTTTTTGATTTTCCTCTCAAGCTTCCTGTTAACAGCAGCAAGGCCTGTCGAAGCAAACCCAAGGAGGGCGGCAATTCCGGCGACAGGCGCTCCGACAACAATTCCGACGCCTGTGAGTGAAGATGCAACGGGACCAGAAGAAAGCAATGCACTTCCAACGCCGAGAGACACCGCGGAATAGTGAATCACTTTCCGGGCTTTCGTGCATTTTTTCAATACAACTCTTCGGTGTTCAACCTCATCGGAGATTTCTTTTTCAATTTTGCTGATCTCAGAAAGTCGGAAATTTTCGGATCTTTCCAGTGGGGGAACCTCAGGATAAATAGGCGGAGCGTTCGGCAAGACATTTGACGAAGACATGATATATCAGCAGATTATACTTTTTCAAATGATTTGCAATTCGAATTCAAGGGGTGGTCGTGGAAGTCAAAAAGCTCACCGTCCACGTCTTTTACTGAAAGCGTGACGCTGTTGACATAATTGTCAGACGAAGCAGCGTCACGAAAGGGAAACTGTCCCCCCGTTTGATAATTGGTGCGAGCTTTTTACATCTTTCACGTGTATTTTACAGTTCGCCGAATCCTCTTTCAGCTCGGAGGAATACAAAGCGTTGGCGCACTGCCTGGCGATCAAACATGGAGTCAGTTCGACAATCATTTCGACGAAGCTTCGCGGGAAAGATTGTGCGGAGAGTTCGGTGTTGACCCGTCAACAGATTTCCGGTTTACGAACGGCCCGAATCACGGGTTGGGGAGCGTTTATATTTATTGCCGCGACCCTTTCATCCGGAACGTGTCCTATCCATCAGAAAAAGCAAAATTCGATGACGAGGACCCAAGGGCTTCTGAAAAAGGAATTTCAATTTGTTTTATCAGAGACGACGCCGCGGAAGAGCAATTCAGCTGGTTTGCACCCAAAACCACAGCAGGTTTGACCCAGGCAGGTTTGTCGCGAATAAACCAGTCGATTGAAGCATTTGTCTTCTGCATTTTGGGCGCGCAAGTAAACGTCGGCAGCAGCATTCTGGGGGCGGGAGGCAGAGCAAAAGAAGCCCAGAACGAGTTCAACGTCTTGGTGGAAAATGAAGTGAGGCAGCCCGACCTCGCGAAAAGCGTGCAGCGTCTAGAGCTGGTGGTGGAGGAAGCCAAGGTGAGGCTCAATCTGGCTGTGTTCCCGGGGGCTTGGTTAATGCCAGGGAATATGGTGATCAACACAGAAAGCACGGTTGGATATAACAACCAGTTGAAACAAGCGGTGCAAGGCATGAAACTGGGGATAAACAACGAGGTTAACACGAGCACGAGAAAAGTTGGGATTCAGCACATGGATGGTGAGAGATCGAAAATTGACCGGCCAAACAGTCACCCTTCCAATCTTATTCACTAGGCGGCCACAGCTGAAAGCAGAAAAGATCCAAAACATGTTGGCACAGCTGAAAGCAGAAAAGATCCAAAACATGCTGGCACAGCAGAAGAAGTGCAAACAGAAGAACCAGCACCCGCGGCTGGCTCAGACAACCATCTCAACAACAAAATTGCTGTCGCTGTTGGCGCGGTTGCAGTTGCGGGGTTGGCATTCTTCGCATTGCGTTAACGACGTTTTTTGAAATCCTCGACCAGAAACGCAACCATAGCCAAAATCAGAAGCCAGACGTGCTCCGCCAGAAAAGAGACGACCTCCCCAGCAGCTTTGAAAAGGAAAGAAACAATCGAGCCAATTAACCTGGGAAGGATTCCAGCAAGTTTTTTTTCCGAGCTCTTTCAAACCATTTCCGAGTCCTTTAGCGGTTGCTTTCAGTGAGTTGTTGATTGTGCTAACAACAGCGCCAATCGTAACACCAGCAGCAAGAAGAACTGCCGTGACGGTCACGCCGTATTTCTTGAAGATCTCTTTTACGCGCTCACGCAGCGGCATCCCTTCTTCAAGGCGCTCCCTTTCGTTTTCAAGTGCATTTCGCTGTTCTGTCCTTTCCCGAATCTTTTCACGCGCTTGCTCTCTTACAGCAGATTGCTCATTTTCATCATTGGCGATTTCTTGGTTCTCTTGAATTTCTTTGTCAATTTCTTTATCTTTTCTTTATCTTTTTCTTGAATTAATGCCACCCTCTCTGGTCCAAGTGTTTTCATAACAGATTTTGGTAATTTTGGGTTTAATGTTTTTCCGTCCACAAGAAAGAGAGGTGTCTCACCACCTTTTGGCCCAATAACAACAACTCTTCCAGGGTATCTTTTTTTTGAGACATCAAGTGTTAAAAAGTTACCATCTCTCCCATATTGAGTGTGCGTTTCCATCAAGGTTTGGTTTGCAAGATCAATTTTAACAGAATCAGGGTTAAAAACCCGCATCCCTGGAGGGCGTCTTTCAATGAAAGAGGTTTCCGCAGTGCCGCCGCGTTCAGGTGGCCTATTCATCGTTGTTGTTCTCATTGGAAATTCTTCGCCACTTGGTCCGGGTGTTGATGACCCACCAGGCTCACCAAAAGGCATTGTCTTATTCGCATCGTCACGATCGTCGTCGTTGTCGTCGTCGTCACATTCGTCTGTGTGTTCCATGAGAGGGTCTCTCACGCCAAAGCCTTCTTCCGCCATTGTCTATTGAATAAAAAATTTTTTCTGTTTAATATACAAGTAACTTGACGGAATTCGAAGCCGTTTGACGAAAGTTCTAAAAAACAAAACGCGGGAAATGCCAAGAAAATTGGCTAAGTCTTCGTCAAGAGTAATTTTTTTATCCCCAAAGTTGTCAATAACCATTGCACCAGCAGGTGTATTGATTTGAGTGGGAAGTTTCATATTGAATTTAGCGAAAGCTTCTTCAATATTTTTAGCCATACTTTCAAGAGTGTAATGCCCTTTGGGGAATGTTATGGGAACAGCGCGTTTGCCATCAGGATCAGACATTGCAATAACCCCATCTTTTTTCAAATTATGCCACGAATTTGGAAGCGAACAAGACAACAGCCTAACGAAATCAGCCATAGGAATCGGGTCGTCAAAATAGACAGAAGATGGATTAGAAGACGTAGAAATAGTAAGCACAACCATTTTATTTTGTTCCGTGCAAATTTTAGATTGAAAAAAAATAGGGAAAAAATATCAGCAATGTTTGGCTATCTCGGAAAAATAGCGCAGGCCGCGAATGCGAAGCTTGCACAAACCAAGGCGTGGGCAGCTTTTTCTGCACGGTTTCCAAGGGCAGACAAAAGTCAATTTGAAGCCCAGGTATTTTTTGCGCCGGACAACACGGCAACAGCCGAAATATTCTGGAAAGAGGGGCCCGGTAGTCTGAAAAGTGTATTTGGTTCAGATTCAGAATATTGGAGCGCAGGAATGAAAAAAGCGCTGGGTTTGGTTGGCGGAGCCTTTGACGGTTTCCCTTTCCAACTGACGCCCCGCCCAGAAAAAGTTTCACAGGCTGTTCCTGCAGTTCCATTCGAAGAAGCGGCGCCGAGTTTGAAATAAATATTCAACAAAGCAATCAAAATTTATGTCTCCCCAAACCAGTATTTTACAACAAAGTTCAGAGAGGTTTTCCAAAAAGAACAGCTGAAGTTCGAAACGTCAAAGCCCGCGAAAAAATGGCTGTCGGGCCCCAATCTGTCTTTCTGTGACCAGCAGCTGAATTTCGCAGTGTGGTGTGCGACGGCAGGCTGCGGAATCTCAAGAGAAGTATTTGACAGCACAATGCTGCCGCCGCAGGTGCGAGCTTTTTGCATCTTTCACGTGTATTTTACAGTTCGCCGAATCCTCTTTCAGCTCGGAGGAATACAAAGCGTTGGCGCACTGCCTGGCGATCAAACATGGAGTCAGTTCGACAATCATTTCGACGAAGCTTCGCGGGAAAGATTGTGCGGAGAGTTCGGTGTTGACCCGTCAACAGATTTCCGGTTTACGAACGGCCCGAATCACGGGTTGGGGAGCGTTTATATTTATTGCCGCGACCCTTTCATCCGGAACGTGTCCTATCCATCAGAAAAAGCAAAATTCGATGACGAGGACCCAAGGGCTTCTGAAAAAGGAATTTCAATTTTTTTTATCAGAGACGACGCCGCGGAAGAGCAATTCAGCTGGTTTGCACCCAAAACCACAGCAGGTTTGACCCAGGCAGGTTTGTCGCGAATAAACCAGTCGATTGAAGTATTTGTCTTCTGCATTTTGGGCGCGCAAGTAAACGTCGGCAGCAGCATTCTGGGGGCGGGAGGCAGAGCAAAAGAAGCCCAGAACGAGTTCAACGTCTTGGTGGAAAATGAAGTGAGGCAGCCCGACCTCGCGAAAAGCGTGCAGCGTCTAGAGCTGGTGGTGGAGGAAGCCAAGGTGAGGCTCAATCTGGCTGTGTTCCCGGGGGCTTGGTTAATGCCAGGGAATATGGTGATCAACACAGAAAGCACGGTTGGATATAACAACCAGTTGAAACAAGCGGTGCAAGGCATGAAACTGGGGATAAACAACGAGGTTAACACGAGCACGAGAATTGTTGGGATTCAGCACATGGATGGTGAGAGATCGAAAATTGACCGGCCAAACAGTCACCCTTCCAATCCTATTCACTAAGCGGCCACAGCTGAAAGCAGAAAAGATCCAAAACATGTTGGCACAGCAGAAGAAGTGCAAACAGAAGAACCAGCACCCGCGGCTGGCTCAGACAACCATCTCAACAACAAAATTGCTGTCGCTGTTGGCGCGGTTGCAGTTGCGGGGTTGGCATTCTTCGCATTGCGTTAACGACGTTTTTTGAAATCCTCGACCAGAAACGCAACCATAGCCAAAATCAGAAGCCAGACGTGCTCCGCCAGAAAAGAGACGACCTCCCCAGCAGCTTTGAAAAGGAAAGAAACAATCGAGCCAATTAACCTGGGAAGGATTCCAGCAAGTTTTTTTTCCGAGCTCTTTCAAACCATTTCCGAGTCCTTTAGCGGTTGCTTTCAGTGAGTTGTTGATTGTGCTAACAACAGCGCCAATCGTAACACCAGCAGCAAGAAGAACTGCCGTGACGGTCACGCCGTATTTCTTGAAGATCTCTTTTACGCGCTCACGCAGCGGCATCCCTTCTTCAAGGCGCTCCCTTTCGTTTTCAAGTGCATTTCGCTGTTCTGTCCTTTCCCGAATCTTTTCACGCGCTTGCTCTCTTACAGCAGATTGCTCATTTTCATCATTGGCGATTTCTTGGTTCTCTTAAATTTCTTTGTCAATTTCTTTATCTTTTCTTTATCTTTTTCTTGAATTAATGCCACCCTCTCTGGTCCAAGTGTTTTCATAACAGATTTTGGTAATTTTGGGTTTAATGTTTTTCCGTCCACAAGAAAGAGAGGTGTCTCACCACCTTTTGGCCCAATAACAACAACTCTTCCAGGGTATCTTTTTTTTGAGACATCAAGTGTTAAAAAGTTACCATCTCTCCCATATTGAGTGTGCGTTTCCATCAAGGTTTGGTTTGCAAGATCAATTTTAACAGAATCAGGGTTAAAAACCCGCATCCCTGGAGGGCGTCTTTCAATGAAAGAGGTTTCCGCAGTGCCGCCGCGTTCAGGTGGCCTATTCATCGTTGTTGTTCTCATTGGAAATTCTTCGCCACTTGGTCCGGGTGTTGATGACCCACCAGGCTCACCAAAAGGCATTGTCTTATTCGCATCGTCACGATCGTCGTCGTTGTCGTCGTCGTCACATTCGTCTGTGTGTTCCATGAGAGGGTCTCTCACGCCAAAGCCTTCTTCCGCCATTGTCTATTGATTAAAAAATTTTTTCTGTTTAATATACAAGTAACTTGACGGAATTCGAAGCCGTTTGACGAAAGTTCTAAAAAACAAAACGCGGGAAATGCCAAGAAAATTAGCTAAGTCTTCGTCAAGAGTAATTTTTTTATCCCCAAAGTTGTCAATAACCATTGCACCAGCAGGTGTATTGATTTGAGTGGGAAGTTTCATATTGAATTTAGCGAAAGCTTCTTCAATATTTTTAGCCATACTTTCAAGAGTGTAATGCCCTTTGGGGAATGTTATGGGAACAGCGCGTTTGCCATCAGGATCAGACATTGCAATAACCCCATCTTTTTTCAAATTATGCCACGAATTTGGAAGCGAACAAGACAACAGCCTAACGAAATCAGCCATAGGAATCGGGTCGTCAAAATAGACAGAAGATGGATTAGAAGACGTAGAAATAGTAAGCACAACCATTTTATTTTGTTCCGTGCAAATTTTCAATTGAAAAATAATAGGGAAAAAATATCAGCAATGTTTGGCTATCTCGGAAAAATAGCGCAGGCCGCGAATGCGAAGCTTGCACAAACCAAGGCGTGGGCAGCTTTTTCTGCACGGTTTCCAAGGGCAGACAAAAGTCAATTTGAAGCCCAGGTATTTTTTGCGCCGGACAACACGGCAACAGCCGAAATATTCTGGAGAGAGGGGCCCGGTAGTCTGAAAAGTTTATTTGGTTCAGATTCAGAATATTGGAGCGCAGGAATGAAAAAAGCGCTGGGTTTGGTTGGCGGAGCCTTTGACGGTTTCCCTTTCCAACTGACGCCCCGCCCAGAAAAAGTTTCACAGGCTGTTCCTGCAGTTCCATTCGAAGAAGCGGCGCCGAGTTTGAAATAAATATTCAACAAAGCAATCAAAATTTATGTCTCCCCAAACCAGTATTTTACAACAAAGTTCAGAGAGGTTTTCCAAAAAGAACAGCTGAAGTTCGAAACGTCAAAGCCCGCGAAAAAATGGCTGTCGGGCCCCAATCTGTCTTTCTGTGACCAGCAGCTGAATTTCGCAGTGTGGTGTGCGACGGCAGGCTGCGGAATCTCAAGAGAAGTATTTGACAGCACAATGCTGCCGCCGCAGGTGCGAGCTTTTTACATCTTTCACGTGTATTTTACAGTTCGCCGAATCCTCTTTCAGCTCGGAGGAATACAAAGCGTTGGCGCACTGCCTGGCGATCAAACATGGAGTCAGTTCGACAATCATTTCGACGAAGCTTCGCGGGAAAGATTGTGCGGAGAGTTCGGTGTTGACCCGTCAACAGATTTCCGGTTTACGAACGGCCCGAATCACGGGTTGGGGAGCGTTTATATTTATTGGCGCGACCCTTTCATCCGGAACGTGTCCTATCCATCAGAAAAAGCAAAATTCGATGACGAGGACCCAAGGGCTTCTGAAAAAGGAATTTCAATTTTTTTTATCAGAGACGACGCCGCGGAAGAGCAATTCAGCTGGTTTGCACCCAAAACCACAGCAGGTTTGACCCAGGCAGGTTTGTCGCGAATAAACCAGTCGATTGAAGCATTTGTCTTCTGCATTTTGGGCGCGCAAGTAAACGTCGGCAGCAGCATTCTGGGGGCGGGAGGCAGAGCAAAAGAAGCCCAGAACGAGTTCAACGTCTTGGTGGAAAATGAAGTGAGGCAGCCCGACCTCGCGAAAAGCGTGCAGCGTCTAGAGCTGGTGGTGGAGGAAGCCAAGGTGAGGCTCAATCTGGCTGTGTGCCCGGGGGCTTGGTTAATGCCAGGGAATATGGTGATCAACACAGAAAGCACGGTTGGATATAACAACCAGTTGAAACAAGCGGTGCAAGGCATGAAACTGGGGATAAACAACGAGGTTAACACGAGCACGAGAAAAGTTGGGATTCAGCACATGGATGGTGAGAGATCGAAAATTGACCGGCCAAACAGTCACCCTTCCAATCCTATTCACTAGGCGGCCACAGCTGAAAGCAGAAAAGATCCAAAACATGTTGGCACAGCTGAAAGCAGAAAAGATCCAAAACATGCTGGCACAGCAGAAGAAGTGCAAACAGAAGAACCAGCACCCGCGGCTGGCTCAGACAACCATCTCAACAACAAAATTGCTGTCGCTGTTGGCGCGGTTGCAGTTGCGGGGTTGGCATTCTTCGCATTGCGTTAACGACGTTTTTTGAAATCCTCGACCAGAAACGCAACCATAGCCAAAATCAGAAGCCAGACGTGCTCCGCCAGAAAAGAGACGACCTCCCCAGCAGCTTTGAAAAGGAAAGAAACAATCGAGCCAATTAACCTGGGAAGGATTCCAGCAAGTTTTTTTTCCGAGCTCTTTCAAACCATTTCCGAGTCCTTTAGCGGTTGCTTTCAGTGAGTTGTTGATTGTGCTAACAACAGCGCCAATCGTAACACCAGCAGCAAGAAGAACTGCCGTGACGGTCACGCCGTATTTCTTGAAGATCTCTTTTACGCGCTCACGCAGCGGCATCCCTTCTTCAAGGCGCTCCCTTTCGTTTTCAAGTGCATTTCGCTGTTCTGTCCTTTCCCGAATCTTTTCACGCGCTTGCTCTCTTACAGCAGATTGCTCATTTTCATCATTGGCGATTTCTTGGTTCTCTTGAATTTCTTTGTCAATTTCTTTATCTTTTCTTTATCTTTTTCTTGAATTAATGCCACCCTCTCTGGTCCAAGTGTTTTCATAACAGATTTTGGTAATTTTGGGTTTAATGTTTTTCCGTCCACAAGAAAGAGAGGTGTCTCACCACCTTTTGGCCCAAACAACAACTCTTGCAGGGTATCTTTTTTTTGAGACATCAAGTGTTAAAAAGTTACCATCTCTCCCATATTGAGTGTGCGTTTCCATCAAGGTTTGGTTTGCAAGATCAATTTTAACAGAATCAGGGTTAAAAACCCGCATCCCTGGAGGGCGTCTTTCAATGAAAGAGGTTTCCGCAGTGCCGCCGCGTTCAGGTGGCCTATTCATCGTTGTTGTTCTCATTGGAAATTCTTCGCCACTTGGTCCGGGTGTTGATGACCCACCAGGCTCACCAAAAGGCATTGTCTTATTCGCATCGTCACGATCGTCGTCGTTGTCGTCGTCGTCACATTCGTCTGTGTGTTCCATGAGAGGGTCTCTCACGCCAAAGCCTTCTTCCGCCATTGTCTATTGAATAAAAAATTTTTTCTGTTTAATATACAAGTAACTTGACGGAATTCGAAGCCGTTTGACGAAAGTTCTAAAAAACAAAACGCGGGAAATGCCAAGAAAATTGGCTAAGTCTTCGTCAAGAGTAATTTTTTTATCCCCAAAGTTGTCAATAACCATTGCACCAGCAGGTGTATTGATTTGAGTGGGAAGTTTCATATTGAATTTAGCGAAAGCTTCTTCAATATTTTTAGCCATACTTTCAAGAGTGTAATGCCCTTTGGGGAATGTTATGGGAACAGCGCGTTTGCCATCAGGATCAGACATTGCAATAACCCCATCTTTTTTCAAATTATGCCACGAATTTGGAAGCGAACAAGACAACAGCCTAACGAAATCAGCCATAGGAATCGGGTCGTCAAAATAGACAGAAGATGGATTAGAAGACGTAGAAATAGTAAGCACAACCATTTTATTTTGTTCCGTGCAAATTTCAATTGAAAAATAACAGGGAAAAAATATCAGCAATGTTTGGCTCTGTCGGAAAAATAGCGCAGGCCGCGAATGCGAAGCTTGCACAAACCAAGGCGTGGGCAGCTTTTTCTGCACGGTTTCCAAGGGCAGACAAAAGTCAATTTGAAGCCCAGGTATTTTTTGCGCCGGACAACACGGCAACAGCCGAAATATTCTGGAGAGAGGGGCCCGGTAGTCTGAAAAGTGTATTTGGTTCAGATTCAGAATATTGGAGCGCAGGAATGAAAAAAGCGCTGGGTTTGGTTGGCGGAGCCTTTGACGGTTTCCCTTTCCAACTGACGCCCCGCCCAGAAAAAGTTTCACAGGCTGTTCCTGCAGTTCCATTCGAAGAAGCGGCGCCGAGTTTGAAATAAATATTCAACAAAGCAATCAAAATTTATGTCTCCCCAAACCAGTATTTTACAACAAAGTTCAGAGAGGTTTTCCAAAAAGAACAGCTGAAGTTCGAAACGTCAAAGCCCGCGAAAAAATGGCTGTCGGGCCCCAATCTGTCTTTCTGTGACCAGCAGCTGAATTTCGCAGTGTGGTGTGCGACGGCAGGCTGCGGAATCTCAAGAGAAGTATTTGACAGCACAATGCAGCCGCTGCATGTGCGAGCTTTTTACATCTTTCACGTGTATTTTACAGTTCGCCGAATCCTCTTTCAGCTCGGAGGAATACAAAGCGTTGGCGCACTGCCTGGCGATCAAACATGGAGTCAGTTCGACAATCATTTCGACGAAGCTTCGCGGGAAAGATTGTGCGGAGAGTTCGGTGTTGACCCGTCAACAGATTTCCGGTTTACGAACGGCCCGAATCACGGGTTGGGGAGCGTTTATATTTATTGGCGCGACCCTTTCATCCGGAACGTGTCCTATCCATCAGAAAAAGCAAAATTCGATGACGAGGACCCAAGGGCTTCTGAAAAAGGAATTTCAATTTGTTTTATCAGAGACGACGCCGCGGAAGAGCAATTCAGCTGGTTTGCACCCAAAACCACAGCAGGTTTGACCCAGGCAGGTTTGTCGCGAATAAACCAGTCGATTGAAGCATTTGTCTTCTGCATTTTGGGCGCGCAAGTAAACGTCGGCAGCAGCATTCTGGGGGCGGGAGGCAGAGCAAAAGAAGCCCAGAACGAGTTCAACGTCTTGGTGGAAAATGAAGTGAGGCAGCCCGACCTCGCGAAAAGCGTGCAGCGTCTAGAGCTGGTGGTGGAGGAAGCCAAGGTGAGGCTCAATCTGGCTGTGTTCCCGGGGGCTTGGTTAATGCCAGGGAATATGGTGATCAACACAGAAAGCACGGTTGGATATAACAACCAGTTGAAACAAGCGGTGCAAGGCATGAAACTGGGGATAAACAACGAGGTTAACACGAGCACGAGAAAAGTTGGGATTCAGCACATGGATGGTGAGAGATCGAAAATTGACCGGCCAAACAGTCACCCTTCCAATCCTATTCACTAAGCGGCCACAGCTGAAAGCAGAAAAGATCCAAAACATGTTGGCACAGCTGAAAGCAGAAAAGATCCAAAACATGCTGGCACAGCAGAAGAAGTGCAAACAGAAGAACCAGCACCCGCGGCTGGCTCAGACAACCATCTCAACAACAAAATTGCTGTCGCTGTTGGCGCGGTTGCAGTTGCGGGGTTGGCATTCTTCGCATTGCGTTAACGACGTTTTTTGAAATCCTCGACCAGAAACGCAACCATAGCCAAAATCAGAAGCCAGACGTGCTCCGCCAGAAGAGAGACGACCTCCCCAGCAGCTTTGAAAAGGAAAGAAACAATCGAGCCAATTAACCTGGGAAGGATTCCAGCAAGTTTTTTTTCCGAGCTCTTTCAAACCATTTCCGAGTCCTTTAGCGGTTGCTTTCAGTGAGTTGTTGATTGTGCTAACAACAGCGCCAATCGTAACACCAGCAGCAAGAAGAACTGCCGTGACGGTCACGCCGTATTTCTTGAAGATCTCTTTTACGCGCTCACGCAGCGGCATCCCTTCTTCAAGGCGCTCCCTTTCGTTTTCAAGTGCATTTCGCTGTTCTGTCCTTTCCCGAATCTTTTCACGCGCTTGCTCTCTTACAGCAGATTGCTCATTTTCATCATTGGCGATTTCTTGGTTCTCTTGAATTTCTTTGTCAATTTCTTTATCTTTTCTTTATCTTTTTCTTGAATTAATGCCACCCTCTCTGGTCCAAGTGTTTTCATAACAGATTTTGGTAATTTTGGGTTTAATGTTTTTCCGTCCACAAGAAAGAGAGGTGTCTCACCACCTTTTGGCCCAAACAACAACTCTTGCAGGGTATCTTTTTTTTGAGACATCAAGTGTTAAAAAGTTACCATCTCTCCCATATTGAGTGTGCGTTTCCATCAAGGTTTGGTTTGCAAGATCAATTTTAACAGAATCAGGGTTAAAAACCCGCATCCCTGGAGGGCGTCTTTCAATGAAAGAGGTTTCCGCAGTGCCGCCGCGTTCAGGTGGCCTATTCATCGTTGTTGTTCTCATTGGAAATTCTTCGCCACTTGGTCCGGGTGTTGATGACCCACCAGGCTCACCAAAAGGCATTGTCTTATTCGCATCGTCACGATCGTCGTCGTTGTCGTCGTCGTCACATTCGTCTGTGTGTTCCATGAGAGGGTCTCTCACGCCAAAGCCTTCTTCCGCCATTGTCTATTGAATAAAAAATTTTTTCTGTTTAATATACAAGTAACTTGACGGAATTCGAAGCCGTTTGACGAAAGTTCTAAAAAACAAAACGCGGGAAATGCCAAGAAAATTGGCTAAGTCTTCGTCAAGAGTAATTTTTTTATCCCCAAAGTTGTCAATAACCATTGCACCAGCAGGTGTATTGATTTGAGTGGGAAGTTTCATATTGAATTTAGCGAAAGCTTCTTCAATATTTTTAGCCATACTTTCAAGAGTGTAATGCCCTTTGGGGAATGTTATGGGAACAGCGCGTTTGCCATCAGGATCAGACATTGCAATAACCCCATCTTTTTTCAAATTATGCCACGAATTTGGAAGCGAACAAGACAACAGCCTAACGAAATCAGCCATAGGAATCGGGTCGTCAAAATAGACAGAAGATGGATTAGAAGACGTAGAAATAGTAAGCACAACCATTTTATTTTGTTCCGTGCAAATTTTCAATTGAAAAATAATAGGGAAAAAATATCAGCAATGTTTGGCTATCTCGGAAAAATAGCGCAGGCCGCGAATGCGAAGCTTGCACAAACCAAGGCGTGGGCAGCTTTTTCTGCACGGTTTCCAAGGGCAGACAAAAGTCAATTTGAAGCCCAGGTATTTTTTGCGCCGGACAACACGGCAACAGCCGAAATATTCTGGAGAGAGGGGCCCGGTAGTCTGAAAAGTGTATTTGGTTCAGATTCAGAATATTGGAGCGCAGGAATGAAAAAAGCGCTGGGTTTGGTTGGCGGAGCCTTTGACGGTTTCCCTTTCCAACTGACGCCCCGCCCAGAAAAAGTTTCACAGGCTGTTCCTGCAGTTCCATTCGAAGAAGCGGCGCCGAGTTTGAAATAAATATTCAACAAAGCAATCAAAATTTATGTCTCCCCAAACCAGTATTTTACAACAAAGTTCAGAGAGGTTTTCCAAAAAGAACAGCTGAAGTTCGAAACGTCAAAGCCCGCGAAAAAATGGCTGTCGGGCCCCAATCTGTCTTTCTGTGACCAGCAGCTGAATTTTGCAGTGTGGTGTGCGACGGCAGGCTGCGGAATCTCAAGAGAAGTATTTGACAGCACAATGCTGCCGCCGCAGGTGCGAGCTTTTTGCATCTTTCACGTGTATTTTACAGTTCGCCGAATCCTCTTTCAGCTCGGAGGAATACAAAGCGTTGGCGCACTGCCTGGCGATCAAACATGGAGTCAGTTCGACAATCATTTCGACGAAGCTTCGCGGGAAAGATTGTGCGGAGAGTTCGGTGTTGACCCGTCAACAGATTTCCGGTTTACGAACGGCCCGAATCACGGGTTGGGGAGCGTTTATATTTATTGCCGCGACCCTTTCATCCGGAACGTGTCCTATCCATCAGAAAAAGCAAAATTCGATGACGAGGACCCAAGGGCTTCTGAAAAAGGAATTTCAATTTGTTTTATCAGAGACGACGCCGCGGAAGAGCAATTCAGCTGGTTTGCACCCAAAACCACAGCAGGTTTGACCCAGGCAGGTTTGTCGCGAATAAACCAGTCGATTGAAGTATTTGTCTTCTGCATTTTGGGCGCGCAAGTAAACGTCGGCAGCAGCATTCTGGGGGCGGGAGGCAGAGCAAAAGAAGCCCAGAACGAGTTCAACGTCTTGGTGGAAAATGAAGTGAGGCAGCCCGACCTCGCGAAAAGCGTGCAGCGTCTAGAGCTGGTGGTGGAGGAAGCCAAGGTGAGGCTCAATCTGGCTGTGTTCCCGGGGGCTTGGTTAATGCCAGGGAATATGGTGATCAACACAGAAAGCACGGTTGGATATAACAACCAGTTGAAACAAGCGGTGCAAGGCATGAAACTGGGGATAAACAACGAGGTTAACACGAGCACGAGAAAAGTTGGGATTCAGCACATGGATGGTGAGAGATCGAAAATTGACCGGCCAAACAGTCACCCTTCCAATCCTATTCACTAGGCGGCCACAGCTGAAAGCAGAAAAGATCCAAAACATGTTGGCACAGCTGAAAGCAGAAAAGATCCAAAACATGCTGGCACAGCAGAAGAAGTGCAAACAGAAGAACCAGCACCCGCGGCTGGCTCAGACAACCATCTCAACAACAAAATTGCTGTCGCTGTTGGCGCGGTTGCAGTTGCGGGGTTGGCATTCTTCGCATTGCGTTAACGACGTTTTTTGAAATCCTCGACCAGAAACGCAACCATAGCCAAAATCAGAAGCCAGACGTGCTCCGCCAGAAAAGAGACGACCTCCCCAGCAGCTTTGAAAAGGAAAGAAACAATCGAGCCAATTAACCTGGGAAGGATTCCAGCAAGTTTTTTTTCCGAGCTCTTTCAAACCATTTCCGAGTCCTTTAGCGGTTGCTTTCAGTGAGTTGTTGATTGTGCTAACAACAGCGCCAATCGTAACACCAGCAGCAAGAAGAACTGCCGTGACGGTCACGCCGTATTTCTTGAAGATCTCTTTTACGCGCTCACGCAGCGGCATCCCTTCTTCAAGGCGCTCCCTTTCGTTTTCAAGTGCATTTCGCTGTTCTGTCCTTTCCCGAATCTTTTCACGCGCTTGCTCTCTTACAGCAGATTGCTCATTTTCATCATTGGCGATTTCTTGGTTCTCTTGAATTTCTTTGTCAATTTCTTTATCTTTTCTTTATCTTTTTCTTGAATTAATTCCACCCTCTCTGGTCCAAGTGTTTTCATAACAGATTTTGGTAATTTTGGGTTTAATGTTTTTCCGTCCACAAGAAAGAGAGGTGTCTCACCACCTTTTGGCCCAAACAACAACTCTTGCAGGGTATCTTTTTTTTGAGACATCAAGTGTTAAAAAGTTACCATCTCTCCCATATTGAGTGTGCGTTTCCATCAAGGTTTGGTTTGCAAGATCAATTTTAACAGAATCAGGGTTAAAAACCCGCATCCCTGGAGGGCGTCTTTCAATGAAAGAGGTTTCCGCAGTGCCGCCGCGTTCAGGTGGCCTATTCATCGTTGTTGTTCTCATTGGAAATTCTTCGCCACTTGGTCCGGGTGTTGATGACCCACCAGGCTCACCAAAAGGCATTGTCTTATTCGCATCGTCACGATCGTCGTCGTTGTCGTCGTCGTCACATTCGTCTGTGTGTTCCATGAGAGGGTCTCTCACGCCAAAGCCTTCTTCCGCCATTGTCTATTGAATAAAAAATTTTTTCTGTTTAATATACAAGTAACTTGACGGAATTCGAAGCCGTTTGACGAAAGTTCTAAAAAACAAAACGCGGGAAATGCCAAGAAAATTGGCTAAGTCTTCGTCAAGAGTAATTTTTTTATCCCCAAAGTTGTCAATAACCATTGCACCAGCAGGTGTATTGATTTGAGTGGGAAGTTTCATATTGAATTTAGCGAAAGCTTCTTCAATATTTTTAGCCATACTTTCAAGAGTGTAATGCCCTTTGGGGAATGTTATGGGAACAGCGCGTTTGCCATCAGGATCAGACATTGCAATAACCCCATCTTTTTTCAAATTATGCCACGAATTTGGAAGCGAACAAGACAACAGCCTAACGAAATCAGCCATAGGAATCGGGTCGTCAAAATAGACAGAAGATGGATTAGAAGACGTAGAAATAGTAAGCACAACCATTTTATTTTGTTCCGTGCAAATTTCAATTGAAAAATAACAGGGAAAAAATATCAGCAATGTTTGGCTATCTCGGAAAAATAGCGCAGGCCGCGAATGCGAAGCTTGCACAAACCAAGGCGTGGGCAGCTTTTTCTGCACGGTTTCCAAGGGCAGACAAAAGTCAATTTGAAGC
Organism: Blastomussa wellsi; assembly: GCA_947652115.1. Lineage (NCBI taxonomy): Eukaryota > Metazoa > Cnidaria > Anthozoa > Scleractinia > Plerogyridae > Blastomussa > Blastomussa wellsi. The sequence continues at coordinate 13,860,560 of OX393570.1, read as the reverse complement.
CCAGGTATTTTTTGCGCCGGACAACACGGCAACAGCCGAAATATTCTGGAGAGAGGGGCCCGGTAGTCTGAAAAGTGTATTTGGTTCAGATTCAGAATATTGGAGCGCAGGAATGAAAAAAGCGCTGGGTTTGGTTGGCGGAGCCTTTGACGGTTTCCCTTTCCAACTGACGCCCCGCCCAGAAAAAGTTTCACAGGCTGTTCCTGCAGTTCCATTCGAAGAAGCGGCGCCGAGTTTGAAATAAATATTCAACAAAGCAATCAAAATTTATGTCTCCCCAAACCAGTATTTTAAAACAAAGTTCAGAGAGGTTTTCCAAAAAGAACAGCTGAAGTTCGAAACGTCGAAGCCTGCGAAAAAATGGCTGTCGGGCCCCAATCTGTCTTTCTGTGACCAGCAGCTGAATTTCGCAGTGTGGTGTGCGACGGCAGGCTGCGGAATCTCAAGAGAAGTATTTGACAGCACAATGCTGCCGCCGCAGGTGCGAGCTTTTTACATTTTTCACGTGTATTTTACAGTTCGCCGAATCCTCTTTCAGCTCGGAGGAATACAAAGCGTTGGCGCACTGCCTGGCGATCAAACATGGAGTCAGTTCGACAATCATTTCGACGAAGCTTCGCGGGAAAGATTGTGCGGAGAGTTCGGTGTTGACCCGTCAACAGATTTCCGGTTTACGAACGGCCCGAATCACGGGTTGGGGAGCGTTTATATTTATTGCCGCGACCCTTTCATCCGGAAGGTGTCCTATCCATCAGAAAAAGCAAAATTCGATGACGAGGACCCAAGGGCTTCTGAAAAAGGAATTTCAATTTGTTTTATCAGAGACGACGCCGCGGAAGAGCAATTCAGCTGGTTTGCACCCAAAACCACAGCAGGTTTGACCCAGGCAGGTTTGTCGCGAATAAACCAGTCGATTGAAGTATTTGTCTTCTGCATTTTGGGCGCGCAAGTAAACGTCGGCAGCAGCATTCTGGGGGCGGGAGGCAGAGCAAAAGAAGCCCAGAACGAGTTCAACGTCTTGGTGGAAAATGAAGTGAGGCAGCCCGACCTCGCGAAAAGCGTGCAGCGTCTAGAGCTGGTGGTGGAGGAAGCCAAGGTGAGGCTCAATCTGGCTGTGTTCCCGGGGGCTTGGTTAATGCCAGGGAATATGGTGATCAACACAGAAAGCACGGTTGGATATAACAACCAGTTGAAACAAGCGGTGCAAGGCATGAAACTGGGGATAAACAACGAGGTTAACACGAGCACGAGAAAAGTTGGGATTCAGCACATGGATGGTGAGAGATCGAAAATTGACCGGCCAAACAGTCACCCTTCCAATCCTATTCACTAGGCGGCCACAGCTGAAAGCAGAAAAGATCCAAAACATGTTGGCACAGCTGAAAGCAGAAAAGATCCAAAACATGCTGGCACAGCAGAAGAAGTGCAAACAGAAGAACCAGCACCCGCGGCTGGCTCAGACAACCATCTCAACAACAAAATTGCTGTCGCTGTTGGCGCGGTTGCAGTTGCGGGGTTGGCATTCTTCGCATTGCGTTAACGACGTTTTTTGAAATCCTCGACCAGAAACGCAACCATAGCCAAAATCAGAAGCCAGACGTGCTCCGCCAGAAAAGAGACGACCTCCCCAGCAGCTTTGAAAAGGAAAGAAACAATCGAGCCAATTAACCTGGGAAGGATTCCAGCAAGTTTTTTTTCCGAGCTCTTTCAAACCATTTCCGAGTCCTTTAGCGGTTGCTTTCAGTGAGTTGTTGATTGTGCTAACAACAGCGCCAATCGTAACACCAGCAGCAAGAAGAACTGCCGTGACGGTCACGCCGTATTTCTTGAAGATCTCTTTTACGCGCTCACGCAGCGGCATCCCTTCTTCAAGGCGCTCCCTTTCGTTTTCAAGTGCATTTCGCTGTTCTGTCCTTTCCCGAATCTTTTCACGCGCTTGCTCTCTTACAGCAGATTGCTCATTTTCATCATTGGCGATTTCTTGGTTCTCTTGAATTTCTTTGTCAATTTCTTTATCTTTTCTTTATCTTTTTCTTGAATTAATGCCACCCTCTCTGGTCCAAGTGTTTTCATAACAGATTTTGGTAATTTTGGGTTTAATGTTTTTCCGTCCACAAGAAAGAGAGGTGTCTCACCACCTTTTGGCCCAAACAACAACTCTTGCAGGGTATCTTTTTTTTGAGACATCAAGTGTTAAAAAGTTACCATCTCTCCCATATTGAGTGTGCGTTTCCATCAAGGTTTGGTTTGCAAGATCAATTTTAACAGAATCAGGGTTAAAAACCCGCATCCCTGGAGGGCGTCTTTCAATGAAAGAGGTTTCCGCAGTGCCGCCGCGTTCAGGTGGCCTATTCATCGTTGTTGTTCTCATTGGAAATTCTTCGCCACTTGGTCCGGGTGTTGATGACCCACCAGGCTCACCAAAAGGCATTGTCTTATTCGCATCGTCACGATCGTCGTCGTTGTCGTCGTCGTCACATTCGTCTGTGTGTTCCATGAGAGGGTCTCTCACGCCAAAGCCTTCTTCCGCCATTGTCTATTGAATAAAAAATTTTTTCTGTTTAATATACAAGTAACTTGACGGAATTCGAAGCCGTTTGACGAAAGTTCTAAAAAACAAAACGCGGGAAATGCCAAGAAAATTGGCTAAGTCTTCGTCAAGAGTAATTTTTTTATCCCCAAAGTTGTCAATAACCATTGCACCAGCAGGTGTATTGATTTGAGTGGGAAGTTTCATATTGAATTTAGCGAAAGCTTCTTCAATATTTTTAGCCATACTTTCAAGAGTGTAATGCCCTTTGGGGAATGTTATGGGAACAGCGCGTTTGCCATCAGGATCAGACATTGCAATAACCCCATCTTTTTTCAAATTATGCCACGAATTTGGAAGCGAACAAGACAACAGCCTAACGAAATCAGCCATAGGAATCGGGTCGTCAAAATAGACAGAAGATGGATTAGAAGACGTAGAAATAGTAAGCACAACCATTTTATTTTGTTCCGTGCAAATTTCAATTGAAAAATAACAGGGAAAAAATATCAGCAATGTTTGGCTATCTCGGAAAAATAGCGCAGGCCGCGAATGCGAAGCTTGCACAAACCAAGGCGTGGGCAGCTTTTTCTGCACGGTTTCCAAGGGCAGACAAAAGTCAATTTGAAGCCCAGGTATTTTTTGCGCCGGACAACACGGCAACAGCCGAAATATTCTGGAAAGAGGGGCCCGGTAGTCTGAAAAGTGTATTTGGTTCAGATTCAGAATATTGGAGCGCAGGAATGAAAAAAGCGCTGGGTTTGGTTGGCGGAGCCTTTGACGGTTTCCCTTTCCAACTGACGCCCCGCCCAGAAAAAGTTTCACAGGCTGTTCCTGCAGTTCCATTCGAAGAAGCGGCGCCGAGTTTGAAATAAATATTCAACAAAGCAATCAAAATTTATGTCTCCCCAAACCAGTATTTTACAACAAAGTTCAGAGAGGTTTTCCAAAAAGAACAGCTGCAGTTCGAAACGTCGAAGCCCGCGAAAAAATGGCTGTCGGGCCCCAATCTGTCTTTCTGTGACCAGCAGCTGAATTTCGCAGTGTGGTGTGCGACGGCAGGCTGCGGAATCTCAAGAGAAGTATTTGACAGCACAATGCTGCCGCCGCAGGTGCGAGCTTTTTACATTTTTCACGTGTATTTTACAGTTCGCCGAATCCTCTTTCAGCTCGGAGGAATACAAAGCGTTGGCGCACTGCCTGGCGATCAAACATGGAGTCAGTTCGACAATCATTTCGACGAAGCTTCGCGGGAAAGATTGTGCGGAGAGTTCGGTGTTGACCCGTCAACAGATTTCCGGTTTACGAACGGCCCGAATCACGGGTTGGGGAGCGTTTATATTTATTGCCGCGACCCTTTCATCCGGAACGTGTCCTATCCATCAGAAAAAGCAAAATTCGATGACGAGGACCCAAGGGCTTCTGAAAAAGGAATTTCAATTTGTTTTATCAGAGACGACGCCGCGGAAGAGCAATTCAGCTGGTTTGCACCCAAAACCACAGCAGGTTTGACCCAGGCAGGTTTGTCGCGAATAAACCAGTCGATTGAAGTATTTGTCTTCTGCATTTTGGGCGCGCAAGTAAACGTCGGCAGCAGCATTCTGGGGGCGGGAGGCAGAGCAAAAGAAGCCCAGAACGAGTTCAACGTCTTGGTGGAAAATGAAGTGAGGCAGCCCGACCTCGCGAAAAGCGTGCAGCGTCTAGAGCTGGTGGTGGAGGAAGCCAAGGTGAGGCTCAATCTGGCTGTGTTCCCGGGGGCTTGGTTAATGCCAGGGAATATGGTGATCAACACAGAAAGCACGGTTGGATATAACAACCAGTTGAAACAAGCGGTGCAAGGCATGAAACTGGGGATAAACAACGAGGTTAACACGAGCACGAGAAAAGTTGGGATTCAGCACATGGATGGTGAGAGATCGAAAATTGACCGGCCAAACAGTCACCCTTCCAATCCTATTCACTAGGCGGCCACAGCTGAAAGCAGAAAAGATCCAAAACATGTTGGCACAGCTGAAAGCAGAAAAGATCCAAAACATGCTGGCACAGCAGAAGAAGTGCAAACAGAAGAACCAGCACCCGCGGCTGGCTCAGACAACCATCTCAACAACAAAATTGCTGTCGCTGTTGGCGCGGTTGCAGTTGCGGGGTTGGCATTCTTCGCATTGCGTTAACGACGTTTTTTGAAATCCTCGACCAGAAACGCAACCATAGCCAAAATCAGAAGCCAGACGTGCTCCGCCAGAAAAGAGACGACCTCCCCAGCAGCTTTGAAAAGGAAAGAAACAATCGAGCCAATTAACCTGGGAAGGATTCCAGCAAGTTTTTTTTCCGAGCTCTTTCAAACCATTTCCGAGTCCTTTAGCGGTTGCTTTCAGTGAGTTGTTGATTGTGCTAACAACAGCGCCAATCGTAACACCAGCAGCAAGAAGAACTGCCGTGACGGTCACGCCGTATTTCTTGAAGATCTCTTTTACGCGCTCACGCAGCGGCATCCCTTCTTCAAGGCGCTCCCTTTCGTTTTCAAGTGCATTTCGCTGTTCTGTCCTTTCCCGAATCTTTTCACGCGCTTGCTCTCTTACAGCAGATTGCTCATTTTCATCATTGGCGATTTCTTGGTTCTCTTGAATTTCTTTGTCAATTTCTTTACCTTTTCTTTATCTTTTTCTTGAATTAATGCCACCCTCTCTGGTCCAAGTGTTTTCATAACAGATTTTGGTAATTTTGGGTTTAATGTTTTTCCGTCCACAAGAAAGAGAGGTGTCTCACCACCTTTTGGCCCAATAACAACAACTCTTCCAGGGTATCTTTTTTTTGAGACATCAAGTGTTAAAAAGTTACCATCTCTCCCATATTGAGTGTGCGTTTCCATCAAGGTTTGGTTTGCAAGATCAATTTTAACAGAATCAGGGTTAAAAACCCGCATCCCTGGAGGGCGTCTTTCAATGAAAGAGGTTTCCGCAGTGCCGCCGCGTTCAGGTGGCCTATTCATCGTTGTTGTTCTCATTGGAAATTCTTCGCCACTTGGTCCGGGTGTTGATGACCCACCAGGCTCACCAAAAGGCATTGTCTTATTCGCATCGTCACGATCGTCGTCGTTGTCGTCGTCGTCACATTCGTCTGTGTGTTCCATGAGAGGGTCTCTCACACCAAAGCCTTCTTCCGCAATTGTCTATTGAATAAAAAAATTTTTCTGTTTAATATACAAGTAACTTGACGGAATTCGAAGCCGTTTGACGAAAGTTCTAAAAAACAAAACGCGGGAAATGCCAAGAAAATTGGCTAAGTCTTCGTCAAGAGTAATTTTTTTATCCCCAAAGTTGTCAATAACCATTGCACCAGCAGGTGTATTGATTTGAGTGGGAAGTTTCATATTGAATTTAGCGAAAGCTTCTTCAACATTTTTAGCCATACTTTCAAGAGTGTAATGCCCTTTGGGGAATGTTATGGGAACAGCGCGTTTGCCATCAGGATCAGACATTGCAATAACCCCATCTTTTTTCAAATTATGCCACGAATTTGGAAGCGAACAAGACAACAGCCTAACGAAATCAGCCATAGGAATCGGGTCGTCAAAATAGACAGAAGATGGATTAGAAGACGTAGAAATAGTAAGCACAACCATTTTATTTTGTTCCGTGCAAATTTTCAATTGAAAAATAATAGGGAAAAAATATCAGCAATGTTTGGCTATCTCGGAAAAATAGCGCAGGCCGCGAATGCGAAGCTTGCACAAACCAAGGCGTGGGCAGCTTTTTCTGCACGGTTTCCAAGGGCAGACAAAAGTCAATTTGAAGCCCAGGTATTTTTTGCGCCGGACAACACGGCAACAGCCGAAATATTCTGGAGAGAGGGGCCCGGTAGTCTGAAAAGTGTATTTGGTTCAGATTCAGAATATTGGAGCGCAGGAATGAAAAAAGCGCTGGGTTTGGTTGGCGGAGCCTTTGACGGTTTCCCTTTCCAACTGACGCCCCGCCCAGAAAAAGTTTCACAGGCTGTTCCTGCAGTTCCATTCGAAGAAGCGGCGCCGAGTTTGAAATAAATATTCAACAAAGCAATCAAAATTTATGTCTCCCCAAACCAGTATTTTACAACAAAGTTCAGAGAGGTTTTCCAAAAAGAACAGCTGAAGTTCGAAACGTCAAAGCCCGCGAAAAAATGGCTGTCGGGCCCCAATCTGTCTTTCTGTGACCAGCAGCTGAATTTCGCAGTGTGGTGTGCGACGGCAGGCTGCGGAATCTCAAGAGAAGTATTTGACAGCACAATGCAGCCGCTGCATGTGCGAGCTTTTTACATCTTTCACGTGTATTTTACAGTTCGCCGAATCCTCTTTCAGCTCGGAGGAATACAAAGCGTTGGCGCACTGCCTGGCGATCAAACATGGAGTCAGTTCGACAATCATTTCGACGAAGCTTCGCGGGAAAGATTGTACGGAGAGTTCGGTGTTGACCCGTCAACAGATTTCCGGTTTACGAACGGCCCGAATCACGGGTTGGGGAGCGTTTATATTTATTGGCGCGACCCTTTCATCCGGAACGTGTCCTATCCATCAGAAAAAGCAAAATTCGATGACGAGGACCCAAGGGCTTCTGAAAAAGGAATTTCAATTTGTTTTATCAGAGACGACGCCGCGGAAGAGCAATTCAGCTGGTTTGCACCCAAAACCACAGCAGGTTTGACCCAGGCAGGTTTGTCGCGAATAAACCAGTCGATTGAAGCATTTGTCTTCTGCATTTTGGGCGCGCAAGTAAACGTCGGCAGCAGCATTCTGGGGGCGGGAGGCAGAGCAAAAGAAGCCCAGAACGAGTTCAACGTCTTGGTGGAAAATGAAGTGAGGCAGCCCGGCCTCGCGAAAAGCGTGCAGCGTCTAGAGCTGGTGGTGGAGGAAGCCAAGGTGAGGCTCAATCTGGCTGTGTTCCCGGGGGCTTGGTTAATGCCAGGGAATATGGTGATCAACACAGAAAGCACGGTTGGATATAACAACCAGTTGAAACAAGCGGTGCAAGGCATGAAACTGGGGATAAACAACGAGGTTAACACGAGCACGAGAAAAGTTGGGATTCAGCACATGGATGGTGAGAGATCGAAAATTGACCGGCCAAACAGTCACCCTTCCAATCCTATTCACTAGGCGGCCACAGCTGAAAGCAGAAAAGATCCAAAACATGTTGGCACAGCTGAAAGCAGAAAAGATCCAAAACATGCTGGCACAGCAGAAGAAGTGCAAACAGAAGAACCAGCACCCGCGGCTGGCTAAGACAACCATCTCAACAACAAAATTGCTGTCGCTGTTGGCGCGGTTGCAGTTGCGGGGTTGGCATTCTTCGCATTGCGTTAACGACGTTTTTTGAAATCCTCGACCAGAAACGCAACCATAGCCAAAATCAGAAGCCAGACGTGCTCCGCCAGAAAAGAGACGACCTCCCCAGCAGCTTTGAAAAGGAAAGAAACAATCGAGCCAATTAACCTGGGAAGGATTCCAGCAAGTTTTTTTTCCGAGCTCTTTCAAACCATTTCCGAGTCCTTTAGCGGTTGCTTTCAGTGAGTTGTTGATTGTGCTAACAACAGCGCCAATCGTAACACCAGCAGCAAGAAGAACTGCCGTGACGGTCACGCCGTATTTCTTGAAGATCTCTTTTACGCGCTCACGCAGCGGCATCCCTTCTTCAAGGCGCTCCCTTTCGTTTTCAAGTGCATTTCGCTGTTCTGTCCTTTCCCGAATCTTTTCACGCGCTTGCTCTCTTACAGCAGATTGCTCATTTTCATCATTGGCGATTTCTTGGTTCTCTTGAATTTCTTTGTCAATTTCTTTATCTTTTCTTTATCTTTTTCTTGAATTAATGCCACCCTCTCTGGTCCAAGTGTTTTCATAACAGATTTTGGTAATTTTGGGTTTAATGTTTTTCCGTCCACAAGAAAGAGAGGTGTCTCACCACCTTTTGGCCCAATAACAACAACTCTTCCAGGGTATCTTTTTTTTGAGACATCAAGTGTTAAAAAGTTACCATCTCTCCCATATTGAGTGTGCGTTTCCATCAAGGTTTGGTTTGCAAGATCAATTTTAACAGAATCAGGGTTAAAAACCCGCATCCCTGGAGGGCGTCTTTCAATGAAAGAGGTTTCCGCAGTGCCGCCGCGTTCAGGTGGCCTATTCATCGTTGTTGTTCTCATTGGAAATTCTTCGCCACTTGGTCCGGGTGTTGATGACCCACCAGGCTCACCAAAAGGCATTGTCTTATTCGCATCGTCACGATCGTCGTCGTTGTCGTCGTCGTCACATTCGTCTGTGTGTTCCATGAGAGGGTCTCTCACACCAAAGCCTTCTTCCGCCATTGTCTATTGAATAAAAAAATTTTTCTGTTTAATATACAAGTAACTTGACGGAATTCGAAGCCGTTTGACGAAAGTTCTAAAAAACAAAACGCGGGAAATGCCAAGAAAATTGGCTAAGTCTTCGTCAAGAGTAATTTTTTTATCCCCAAAGTTGTCAATAACCATTGCACCAGCAGGTGTATTGATTTGAGTGGGAAGTTTCATATTGAATTTAGCGAAAGCTTCTTCAATATTTTTAGCCATACTTTCAAGAGTGTAATGCCCTTTGGGGAATGTTATGGGAACAGCGCGTTTGCCATCAGGATCAGACATTGCAATAACCCCATCTTTTTTCAAATTATGCCACGAATTTGGAAGCGAACAAGACAACAGCCTAACGAAATCAGCCATAGGAATCGGGTCGTCAAAATAGACAGAAGATGGATTAGAAGACGTAGAAATAGTAAGCACAACCATTTTATTTTGTTCCGTGCAAATTTTCAATTGAAAAATAATAGGGAAAAAATATCAGCAATGTTTGGCTATCTCGGAAAAATAGCGCAGGCCGCGAATGCGAAGCTTGCACAAACCAAGGCGTGGGCAGCTTTTTCTGCACGGTTTCCAAGGGCAGACAAAAGTCAATTTGAAGCCCAGGTATTTTTTGCGCCGGACAACACGGCAACAGCCGAAATATTCTGGAGAGAGGGGCCCGGTAGTCTGAAAAGTGTATTTGGTTCAGATTCAGAATATTGGAGCGCAGGAATGAAAAAAGCGCTGGGTTTGGTTGGCGGAGCCTTTGACGGTTTCCCTTTCCAACTGACGCCCCGCCCAGAAAAAAATTCACAGGCTGTTCCTGCAGTTCCATTCGAAGAAGCGGCGCCGAGTTTGAAATAAATATTCAACAAAGCAATCAAAATTTATGTCTCCCCAAACCAGTATTTTACAACAAAGTTCAGAGAGGTTTTCCAAAAAGAACAGCTGAAGTTCGAAACGTCAAAGCCCGCGAAAAAATGGCTGTCGGGCCCCAATCTGTCTTTCTGTGACCAGCAGCTGAATTTCGCAGTGTGGTGTGCGACGGCAGGCTGCGGAATCTCAAGAGAAGTATTTGACAGCACAATGCAGCCGCTGCATGTGCGAGCTTTTTACATCTTTCACGTGTATTTTACAGTTCGCCGAATCCTCTTTCAGCTCGGAGGAATACAAAGCGTTGGCGCACTGCCTGGCGATCAAACATGGAGTCAGTTCGACAATCATTTCGACGAAGCTTCGCGGGAAAGATTGTACGGAGAGTTCGGTGTTGACCCGTCAACAGATTTCCGGTTTACGAACGGCCCGAATCACGGGTTGGGGAGCGTTTATATTTATTGGCGCGACCCTTTCATCCGGAACGTGTCCTATCCATCAGAAAAAGCAAAATTCGATGACGAGGACCCAAGGGCTTCTGAAAAAGGAATTTCAATTTGTTTTATCAGAGACGACGCCGCGGAAGAGCAATTCAGCTGGTTTGCACCCAAAACCACAGCAGGTTTGACCCAGGCAGGTTTGTCGCGAATAAACCAGTCGATTGAAGCATTTGTCTTCTGCATTTTGGGCGCGCAAGTAAACGTCGGCAGCAGCATTCTGGGGGCGGGAGGCAGAGCAAAAGAAGCCCAGAACGAGTTCAACGTCTTGGTGGAAAATGAAGTGAGGCAGCCCGGCCTCGCGAAAAGCGTGCAGCGTCTAGAGCTGGTGGTGGAGGAAGCCAAGGTGAGGCTCAATCTGGCTGTGTTCCCGGGGGCTTGGTTAATGCCAGGGAATATGGTGATCAACACAGAAAGCACGGTTGGATATAACAACCAGTTGAAACAAGCGGTGCAAGGCATGAAACTGGGGATAAACAACGAGGTTAACACGAGCACGAGAAAAGTTGGGATTCAGCACATGGATGGTGAGAGATCGAAAATTGACCGGCCAAACAGTCACCCTTCCAATCCTATTCACTAGGCGGCCACAGCTGAAAGCAGAAAAGATCCAAAACATGTTGGCACAGCTGAAAGCAGAAAAGATCCAAAACATGCTGGCACAGCAGAAGAAGTGCAAACAGAAGAACCAGCACCCGCGGCTGGCTCAGACAACCATCTCAACAACAAAATTGCTGTCGCTGTTGGCGCGGTTGCAGTTGCGGGGTTGGCATTCTTCGCATTGCGTTAACGACGTTTTTTGAAATCCTCGACCAGAAACGCAACCATAGCCAAAATCAGAAGCCAGACGTGCTCCGCCAGAAAAGAGACGACCTCCCCAGCAGCTTTGAAAAGGAAAGAAACAATCGAGCCAATTAACCTGGGAAGGATTCCAGCAAGTTTTTTTTCCGAGCTCTTTCAAACCATTTCCGAGTCCTTTAGCGGTTGCTTTCAGTGAGTTGTTGATTGTGCTAACAACAGCGCCAATCGTAACACCAGCAGCAAGAAGAACTGCCGTGACGGTCACGCCGTATTTCTTGAAGATCTCTTTTACGCGCTCACGCAGCGGCATCCCTTCTTCAAGGCGCTCCCTTTCGTTTTCAAGTGCATTTCGCTGTTCTGTCCTTTCCCGAATCTTTTCACGCGCTTGCTCTCTTACAGCAGATTGCTCATTTTCATCATTGGCGATTTCTTGGTTCTCTTGAATTTCTTTGTCAATTTCTTTATCTTTTCTTTATCTTTTTCTTGAATTAATGCCACCCTCTCTGGTCCAAGTGTTTTCATAACAGATTTTGGTAATTTTGGGTTTAATGTTTTTCCGTCCACAAGAAAGAGAGGTGTCTCACCACCTTTTGGCCCAATAACAACAACTCTTCCAGGGTATCTTTTTTTTGAGACATCAAGTGTTAAAAAGTTACCATCTCTCCCATATTGAGTGTGCGTTTCCATCAAGGTTTGGTTTGCAAGATCAATTTTAACAGAATCAGGGTTAAAAACCCGCATCCCTGGAGGGCGTCTTTCAATGAAAGAGGTTTCCGCAGTGCCGCTGCGTTCAGGTGGCCTATTCATCGTTGTTGTTCTCATTGGAAATTCTTCGCCACTTGGTCCGGGTGTTGATGACCCACCAGGCTCACCAAAAGGCATTGTCTTATTCGCATCGTCACGATCGTCGTCGTTGTCGTCGTCGTCACATTCGTCTGTGTGTTCCATGAGAGGGTCTCTCACACCAAAGCCTTCTTCCGCCATTGTCTATTGAATAAAAAAATTTTTCTGTTTAATATACAAGTAACTTGACGGAATTCGAAGCCGTTTGACGAAAGTTCTAAAAAACAAAACGCGGGAAATGCCAAGAAAATTGGCTAAGTCTTCGTCAAGAGTAATTTTTTTATCCCCAAAGTTGTCAATAACCATTGCACCAGCAGGTGTATTGATTTGAGTGGGAAGTTTCATATTGAATTTAGCGAAAGCTTCTTCAATATTTTTAGCCATACTTTCAAGAGTGTAATGCCCTTTGGGGAATGTTATGGGAACAGCGCGTTTGCCATCAGGATCAGACATTGCAATAACCCCATCTTTTTTCAAATTATGCCACGAATTTGGAAGCGAACAAGACAACAGCCTAACGAAATCAGCCATAGGAATCGGGTCGTCAAAATAGACAGAAGATGGATTAGAAGACGTAGAAATAGTAAGCACAACCATTTTATTTTGTTCCGTGCAAATTTTCAATTGAAAAATAATAGGGAAAAATATCAGCAATGTTTGGCTATCTCGGAAAAATAGCGCAGGCCGCGAATGCGAAGCTTGCACAAACCAAGGCGTGGGCAGCTTTTTCTGCACGGTTTCCAAGGGCAGACAAAAGTCAATTTGAAGCCCAGGTATTTTTTGCGCCGGACAACACGGCAACAGCCGAAATATTCTGGAGAGAGGGGCCCGGTAGTCTGAAAAGTGTATTTGGTTCAGATTCAGAATATTGGAGCGCAGGAATGAAAAAAGCGCTGGGTTTGGTTGGCGGAGCCTTTGACGGTTTCCCTTTCCAACTGACGCCCCGCCCAGAAAAAGTTTCACAGGCTGTTCCTGCAGTTCCATTCGAAGAAGCGGCGCCGAGTTTGAAATAAATATTCAACAAAGCAATCAAAATTTATGTCTCCCCAAACCAGTATTTTACAACAAAGTTCAGAGAGGTTTTCCAAAAAGAACAGCTGAAGTTCGAAACGTCAAAGCCCGCGAAAAAATGGCTGTCGGGCCCCAATCTGTCTTTCTGTGACCAGCAGCTGAATTTCGCAGTGTGGTGTGCGACGGCAGGCTGCGGAATCTCAAGAGAAGTATTTGACAGCACAATGCAGCCGCTGCATGTGCGAGCTTTTTACATCTTTCACGTGTATTTTACAGTTCGCCGAATCCTCTTTCAGCTCGGAGGAATACAAAGCGTTGGCGCACTGCCTGGCGATCAAATATGGAGTCAGTTCGACAATCATTTCGACGAAGCTTCGCGGGAAAGATTGTGCGGAGAGTTCGGTGTTGACCCGTCAACAGATTTCCGGTTTACGAACGGCCCGAATCACGGGTTGGGGAGCGTTTATATTTATTGGCGCGACCCTTTCATCCGGAACGTGTCCTATCCATCAGAAAAAGCAAAATTCGATGACGAGGACCCAAGGGCTTCTGAAAAAGGAATTTCAATTTGTTTTATCAGAGACGACGCCGCGGAAGAGCAATTCAGCTGGTTTGCACCCAAAACCACAGCAGGTTTGACCCAGGCAGGTTTGTCGCGAATAAACCAGTCGATTGAAGCATTTGTCTTCTGCATTTTGGGCGCGCAAGTAAACGTCGGCAGCAGCATTCTGGGGGCGGGAGGCAGAGCAAAAGAAGCCCAGAACGAGTTCAACGTCTTGGTGGAAAATGAAGTGAGGCAGCCCGGCCTCGCGAAAAGCGTGCAGCGTCTAGAGCTGGTGGTGGAGGAAGCCAAGGTGAGGCTCAATCTGGCTGTGTTCCCGGGGGCTTGGTTAATGCCAGGGAATATGGTGATCAACACAGAAAGCACGGTTGGATATAACAACCAGTTGAAACAAGCGGTGCAAGGCATGAAACTGGGGATAAACAACGAGGTTAACACGAGCACGAGAAAAGTTGGGATTCAGCACATGGATGGTGAGAGATCGAAAATTGACCGGCCAAACAGTCACCCTTCCAATCCTATTCACTAGGCGGCCACAGCTGAAAGCAGAAAAGATCCAAAACATGTTGGCACAGCTGAAAGCAGAAAAGATCCAAAACATGCTGGCACAGCAGAAGAAGTGCAAACAGAAGAACCAGCACCCGCGGCTGGCTCAGACAACCATCTCAACAACAAAATTGCTGTCGCTGTTGGCGCGGTTGCAGTTGCGGGGTTGGCATTCTTCGCATTGCGTTAACGACGTTTTTTGAAATCCTCGACCAGAAACGCAACCATAGCCAAAATCAGAAGCCAGACGTGCTCCGCCAGAAAAGAGACGACCTCCCCAGCAGCTTTGAAAAGGAAAGAAACAATCGAGCCAATTAACCTGGGAAGGATTCCAGCAAGTTTTTTTTCCGAGCTCTTTCAAACCATTTCCGAGTCCTTTAGCGGTTGCTTTCAGTGAGTTGTTGATTGTGCTAACAACAGCGCCAATCGTAACACCAGCAGCAAGAAGAACTGCCGTGACGGTCACGCCGTATTTCTTGAAGATCTCTTTTACGCGCTCACGCAGCGGCATCCCTTCTTCAAGGCGCTCCCTTTCGTTTTCAAGTGCATTTCGCTGTTCTGTCCTTTCCCGAATCTTTTCACGCGCTTGCTCTCTTACAGCAGATTGCTCATTTTCATCATTGGCGATTTCTTGGTTCTCTTGAATTTCTTTGTCAATTTCTTTATCTTTTCTTTATCTTTTTCTTGAATTAATGCCACCCTCTCTGGTCCAAGTGTTTTCATAACAGATTTTGGTAATTTTGGGTTTAATGTTTTTCCGTCCACAAGAAAGAGAGGTGTCTCACCACCTTTTGGCCCAATAACAACAACTCTTCCAGGGTATCTTTTTTTTGAGACATCAAGTGTTAAAAAGTTACCATCTCTCCCATATTGAGTGTGCGTTTCCATCAAGGTTTGGTTTGCAAGATCAATTTTAACAGAATCAGGGTTAAAAACCCGCATCCCTGGAGGGCGTCTTTCAATGAAAGAGGTTTCCGCAGTGCCGCCGCGTTCAGGTGGCCTATTCATCGTTGTTGTTCTCATTGGAAATTCTTCGCCACTTGGTCCGGGTGTTGATGACCCACCAGGCTCACCAAAAGGCATTGTCTTATTCGCATCGTCACGATCGTCGTCGTTGTCGTCGTCGTCACATTCGTCTGTGTGTTCCATGAGAGGGTCTCTCACACCAAAGCCTTCTTCCGCCATTGTCTATTGAATAAAAAAATTTTTCTGTTTAATATACAAGTAACTTGACGGAATTCGAAGCCGTTTGACGAAAGTTCTAAAAAACAAAACGCGGGAAATGCCAAGAAAATTAGCTAAGTCTTCGTCAAGAGTAATTTTTTTATCCCCAAAGTTGTCAATAACCATTGCACCAGCAGGTGTATTGATTTGAGTGGGAAGTTTCATATTGAATTTAGCGAAAGCTTCTTCAATATTTTTAGCCATACTTTCAAGAGTGTAATGCCCTTTGGGGAATGTTATGGGAACAGCGCGTTTGCCATCAGGATCAGACATTGCAATAACCCCATCTTTTTTCAAATTATGCCACGAATTTGGAAGCGAACAAGACAACAGCCTAACGAAATCAGCCATAGGAATCGGGTCGTCAAAATAGACAGAAGATGGATTAGAAGACGTAGAAATAGTAAGCACAACCATTTTATTTTGTTCCGTGCAAATTTTCAATTGAAAAATAATAGGGAAAAAATATCAGCAATGTTTGGCTATCTCGGAAAAATAGCGCAGGCCGCGAATGCGAAGCTTGCACAAACCAAGGCGTGGGCAGCTTTTTCTGCACGGTTTCCAAGGGCAGACAAAAGTCAATTTGAAGCCCAGGTATTTTTTGCGCCGGACAACACGGCAACAGCCGAAATATTCTGGAGAGAGGGGCCCGGTAGTCTGAAAAGTGTATTTGGTTCAGATTCAGAATATTGGAGCGCAGGAATGAAAAAAGCGCTGGGTTTGGTTGGCGGAGCCTTTGACGGTTTCCCTTTCCAACTGACGCCCCGCCCAGAAAAAGTTTCACAGGCTGTTCCTGCAGTTCCATTCGAAGAAGCGGCGCCGAGTTTGAAATAAATATTCAACAAAGCAATCAAAATTTATGTCTCCCCAAACCAGTATTTTACAACAAAGTTCAGAGAGGTTTTCCAAAAAGAACAGCTGAAGTTCGAAACGTCAAAGCCCGCGAAAAAATGGCTGTCGGGCCCCAATCTGTCTTTCTGTGACCAGCAGCTGAATTTCGCAGTGTGGTGTGCGACGGCAGGCTGCGGAATCTCAAGAGAAGTATTTGACAGCACAATGCAGCCGCTGCATGTGCGAGCTTTTTACATCTTTCACGTGTATTTTACAGTTCGCCGAATCCTCTTTCAGCTCGGAGGAATACAAAGCGTTGGCGCACTGCCTGGCGATCAAACATGGAGTCAGTTCGACAATCATTTCGACGAAGCTTCGCGGGAAAGATTGTGCGGAGAGTTCGGTGTTGACCCGTCAACAGATTTCCGGTTTACGAACGGCCCGAATCACGGGTTGGGGAGCGTTTATATTTATTGGCGCGACCCTTTCATCCGGAACGTGTCCTATCCATCAGAAAAAGCAAAATTCGATGACGAGGACCCAAGGGCTTCTGAAAAAGGAATTTCAATTTGTTTTATCAGAGACGACGCCGCGGAAGAGCAATTCAGCTGGTTTGCACCCAAAACCACAGCAGGTTTGACCCAGGCAGGTTTGTCGCGAATAAACCAGTCGATTGAAGCATTTGTCTTCTGCATTTTGGGCGCGCAAGTAAACGTCGGCAGCAGCATTCTGGGGGCGGGAGGCAGAGCAAAAGAAGCCCAGAACGAGTTCAACGTCTTGGTGGAAAATGAAGTGAGGCAGCCCGACCTCGCGAAAAGCGTGCAGCGTCTAGAGCTGGTGGTGGAGGAAGCCAAGGTGAGGCTCAATCTGGCTGTGTTCCCGGGGGCTTGGTTAATGCCAGGGAATATGGTGATCAACACAGAAAGCACGGTTGGATATAACAACCAGTTGAAACAAGCGGTGCAAGGCATGAAACTGGGGATAAACAACGAGGTTAACACGAGCACGAGAAAAGTTGGGATTCAGCACATGGATGGTGAGAGATCGAAAATTGACCGGCCAAACAGTCACCCTTCCAATCCTATTCACTAAGCGGCCACAGCTGAAAGCAGAAAAGATCCAAAACATGTTGGCACAGCTGAAAGCAGAAAAGATCCAAAACATGCTGGCACAGCAGAAGAAGTGCAAACAGAAGAACCAGCACCCGCGGCTGGCTCAGACAACCATCTCAACAACAAAATTGCTGTCGCTGTTGGCGCGGTTGCAGTTGCGGGGTTGGCATTCTTCGCATTGCGTTAACGACGTTTTTTGAAATCCTCGACCAGAAACGCAACCATAGCCAAAATCAGAAGCCAGACGTGCTCCGCCAGAAGAGAGACGACCTCCCCAGCAGCTTTGAAAAGGAAAGAAACAATCGAGCCAATTAACCTGGGAAGGATTCCAGCAAGTTTTTTTTCCGAGCTCTTTCAAACCATTTCCGAGTCCTTTAGCGGTTGCTTTCAGTGAGTTGTTGATTGTGCTAACAACAGCGCCAATCGTAACACCAGCAGCAAGAAGAACTGCCGTGACGGTCACGCCGTATTTCTTGAAGATCTCTTTTACGCGCTCACGCAGCGGCATCCCTTCTTCAAGGCGCTCCCTTTCGTTTTCAAGTGCATTTCGCTGTTCTGTCCTTTCCCGAATCTTTTCACGCGCTTGCTCTCTTACAGCAGATTGCTCATTTTCATCATTGGCGATTTCTTGGTTCTCTTGAATTTCTTTGTCAATTTCTTTATCTTTTCTTTATCTTTTTCTTGAATTAATGCCACCCTCTCTGGTCCAAGTGTTTTCATAACAGATTTTGGTAATTTTGGGTTTAATGTTTTTCCGTCCACAAGAAAGAGAGGTGTCTCACCACCTTTTGGCCCAAACAACAACTCTTGCAGGGTATCTTTTTTTTGAGACATCAAGTGTTAAAAAGTTACCATCTCTCCCATATTGAGTGTGCGTTTCCATCAAGGTTTGGTTTGCAAGATCAATTTTAACAGAATCAGGGTTAAAAACCCGCATCCCTGGAGGGCGTCTTTCAATGAAAGAGGTTTCCGCAGTGCCGCCGCGTTCAGGTGGCCTATTCATCGTTGTTGTTCTCATTGGAAATTCTTCGCCACTTGGTCCGGGTGTTGATGACCCACCAGGCTCACCAAAAGGCATTGTCTTATTCGCATCGTCACGATCGTCGTCGTTGTCGTCGTCGTCACATTCGTCTGTGTGTTCCATGAGAGGGTCTCTCACGCCAAAGCCTTCTTCCGCCATTGTCTATTGAATAAAAAATTTTTTCTGTTTAATATACAAGTAACTTGACGGAATTCGAAGCCGTTTGACGAAAGTTCTAAAAAACAAAACGCGGGAAATGCCAAGAAAATTGGCTAAGTCTTCGTCAAGAGTAATTTTTTTATCCCCAAAGTTGTCAATAACCATTGCACCAGCAGGTGTATTGATTTGAGTGGGAAGTTTCATATTGAATTTAGCGAAAGCTTCTTCAATATTTTTAGCCATACTTTCAAGAGTGTAATGCCCTTTGGGGAATGTTATGGGAACAGCGCGTTTGCCATCAGGATCAGACATTGCAATAACCCCATCTTTTTTCAAATTATGCCACGAATTTGGAAGCGAACAAGACAACAGCCTAACGAAATCAGCCATAGGAATCGGGTCGTCAAAATAGACAGAAGATGGATTAGAAGACGTAGAAATAGTAAGCACAACCATTTTATTTTGTTCCGTGCAAATTTCAATTGAAAAATAACAGGGAAAAAATATCAGCAATGTTTGGCTATCTCGGAAAAATAGCGCAGGCCGCGAATGCGAAGCTTGCACAAACCAAGGCGTGGGCAGCTTTTTCTGCACGGTTTCCAAGGGCAGACAAAAGTCAATTTGAAGCCCAGGTATTTTTTGCGCCGGACAACACGGCAACAGCCGAAATATTCTGGAAAGAGGGGCCCGGTAGTTTGAAAAGTGTATTTGGTTCAGATTCAGAATATTGGAGCGCAGGAATGAAAAAAGCGCTGGGTTTGGTTGGCGGAGCCTTTGACGGTTTCCCTTTCCAACTGACGCCCCGCCCAGAAAAAGTTTCACAGGCTGTTCCTGCAGTTCCATTCGAAGAAGCGGCGCCGAGTTTGAAATAAATATTCAACAAAGCAATCAAAATTTATGTCTCCCCAAACCAGTATTTTACAACAAAGTTCAGAGAGGTTTTCCAAAAAGAACAGCTGCAGTTCGAAACGTCGAAGCCCGCGAAAAAATGGCTGTCGGGCCCCAATCTGTCTTTCTGTGACCAGCAGCTGAATTTCGCAGTGTGGTGTGCGACGGCAGGCTGCGGAATCTCAAGAGAAGTATTTGACAGCACAATGCTGCCGCCGCAGGTGCGAGCTTTTTACATTTTTCACGTGTATTTTACAGTTCGCCGAATCCTCTTTCAGCTCGGAGGAATACAAAGCGTTGGCGCACTGCCTGGCGATCAAACATGGAGTCAGTTCGACAATCATTTCGACGAAGCTTCGCGGGAAAGATTGTGCGGAGAGTTCGGTGTTGACCCGTCAACAGATTTCCGGTTTACGAACGGCCCGAATCACGGGTTGGGGAGCGTTTATATTTATTGCCGCGACCCTTTCATCCGGAACGTGTCCTATCCATCAGAAAAAGCAAAATTCGATGACGAGGACCCAAGGGCTTCTGAAAAAGGAATTTCAATTTGTTTTATCAGAGACGACGCCGTGGAAGAGCAATTCAGCTGGTTTGCACCCAAAACCACAGCAGGTTTGACCCAGGCAGGTTTGTCGCGAATAAACCAGTCGATTGAAGTATTTGTCTTCTGCATTTTGGGCGCGCAAGTAAACGTCGGCAGCAGCATTCTGGGGGCGGGAGGCAGAGCAAAAGAAGCCCAGAACGAGTTCAACGTCTTGGTGGAAAATGAAGTGAGGCAGCCCGACCTCGCGAAAAGCGTGCAGCGTCTAGAGCTGGTGGTGGAGGAAGCCAAGGTGAGGCTCAATCTGGCTGTGTTCCCGGGGGCTTGGTTAATGCCAGGGAATATGGTGATCAACACAGAAAGCACGGTTGGATATAACAACCAGTTGAAACAAGCGGTGCAAGGCATGAAACTGGGGATAAACAACGAGGTTAACACGAGCACGAGAAAAGTTGGGATTCAGCACATGGATGGTGAGAGATCGAAAATTGACCGGCCAAACAGTCACCCTTCCAATCCTATTCACTAGGCGGCCACAGCTGAAAGCAGAAAAGATCCAAAACATGTTGGCACAGCTGAAAGCAGAAAAGATCCAAAACATGCTGGCACAGCAGAAGAAGTGCAAACAGAAGAACCAGCACCCGCGGCTGGCTCAGACAACCATCTCAACAACAAAATTGCTGTCGCTGTTGGCGCGGTTGCAGTTGCGGGGTTGGCATTCTTCGCATTGCGTTAACGACGTTTTTTGAAATCCTCGACCAGAAACGCAACCATAGCCAAAATCAGAAGCCAGACGTGCTCCGCCAGAAAAGAGACGACCTCCCCAGCAGCTTTGAAAAGGAAAGAAACAATCGAGCCAATTAACCTGGGAAGGATTCCAGCAAGTTTTTTTTCCGAGCTCTTTCAAACCATTTCCGAGTCCTTTAGCGGTTGCTTTCAGTGAGTTGTTGATTGTGCTAACAACAGCGCCAATCGTAACACCAGCAGCAAGAAGAACTGCCGTGACGGTCACGCCGTATTTCTTGAAGATCTCTTTTACGCGCTCACGCAGCGGCATCCCTTCTTCAAGGCGCTCCCTTTCGTTTTCAAGTGCATTTCGCTGTTCTGTCCTTTCCCGAATCTTTTCACGCGCTTGCTCTCTTACAGCAGATTGCTCATTTTCATCATTGGCGATTTCTTGGTTCTCTTGAATTTCTTTGTCAATTTCTTTATCTTTTCTTTATCTTTTTCTTGAATTAATGCCACCCTCTCTGGTCCAAGTGTTTTCATAACAGATTTTGGTAATTTTGGGTTTAATGTTTTTCCGTCCACAAGAAAGAGAGGTGTCTCACCACCTTTTGGCCCAATAACAACAACTCTTCCAGGGTATCTTTTTTTTGAGACATCAAGTGTTAAAAAGTTACCATCTCTCCCATATTGAGTGTGCGTTTCCATCAAGGTTTGGTTTGCAAGATCAATTTTAACAGAATCAGGGTTAAAAACCCGCATCCCTGGAGGGCGTCTTTCAATGAAAGAGGTTTCCGCAGTGCCGCCGCGTTCAGGTGGCCTATTCATCGTTGTTGTTCTCATTGGAAATTCTTCGCCACTTGGTCCGGGTGTTGATGACCCACCAGGCTCACCAAAAGGCATTGTCTTATTCGCATCGTCACGATCGTCGTCGTTGTCGTCGTCGTCACATTCGTCTGTGTGTTCCATGAGAGGGTCTCTCACACCAAAGCCTTCTTCCGCCATTGTCTATTGAATAAAAAATTTTTTCTGTTTAATATACAAGTAACTTGACGGAATTCGAAGCCGTTTGACGAAAGTTCTAAAAAACAAAACGCGGGAAATGCCAAGAAAATTGGCTAAGTCTTCGTCAAGAGTAATTTTTTTATCCCCAAAGTTGTCAATAACCATTGCACCAGCAGGTGTATTGATTTGAGTGGGAAGTTTCATATTGAATTTAGCGAAAGCTTCTTCAATATTTTTAGCCATACTTTCAAGAGTGTAATGCCCTTTGGGGAATGTTATGGGAACAGCGCGTTTGCCATCAGGATCAGACATTGCAATAACCCCATCTTTTTTCAAATTATGCCACGAATTTGGAAGCGAACAAGACAACAGCCTAACGAAATCAGCCATAGGAATCGGGTCGTCAAAATAGACAGAAGATGGATTAGAAGACGTAGAAATAGTAAGCACAACCATTTTATTTTGTTCCGTGCAAATTTTCAATTGAAAAATAATAGGGAAAAAATATCAGCAATGTTTGGCTATCTCGGAAAAATAGCGCAGGCCGCGAATGCGAAGCTTGCACAAACCAAGGCGTGGGCAGCTTTTTCTGCACGGTTTCCAAGGGCAGACAAAAGTCAATTTGAACCCCATGTATTTTTTGCGCCGGACAACACGGCAACAGCCGAAATATTCTGGAGAGAGGGGCCCGGTAGTCTGAAAAGTGTATTTGGTTCAGATTCAGAATATTGGAGCGCAGGAATGAAAAAAGCGCTGGGTTTGGTTGGCGGAGCCTTTGACGGTTTCCCTTTCCAACTGACGCCCCGCCCAGAAAAAGTTTAACAGGCTGTTCCTGCAGTTCCATTCGAAGAAGCGGCGCCGAGTTTGAAATAAATATTCAACAAAGCAATCAAAATTTATGTCTCCCCAAACCAGTATTTTACAACAAAGTTCAGAGAGGTTTTCCAAAAAGAACAGCTGCAGTTCGAAACGTCAAAGCCCGCGAAAAAATGGCTGTCGGGCCCCAATCTGTCTTTCTGTGACCAGCAGCTGAATTTCGCAGTGTGGTGTGCGACGGCAGGCTGCGGAATCTCAAGAGAAGTATTTGACAGCACAATGCTGCCGCCGCAGGTGCGAGCTTTTTACATCTTTCACGTGTATTTTACAGTTCGCCGAATCCTCTTTCAGCTCGGAGGAATACAAAGCGTTGGCGCACTGCCTGGCGATCAAACATGGAGTCAGTTCGACAATCATTTCGACGAAGCTTCGCGGGAAAGATTGTGCGGAGAGTTCGGTGTTGACCCGTCAACAGATTTCCGGTTTACGAACGGCCCGAATCACGGGTTGGGGAGCGTTTATATTTATTGCCGCGACCCTTTCATCCGGAACGTGTCCTATCCATCAGAAAAAGCAAAATTCGATGACGAGGACCCAAGGGCTTCTGAAAAAGGAATTTCAATTTGTTTTATCAGAGACGACGCCGCGGAAGAGCAATTCAGCTGGTTTGCACCCAAAACCACAGCAGGTTTGACCCAGGCAGGTTTGTCGCGAATAAACCAGTCGATTGAAGTATTTGTCTTCTGCATTTTGGGCGCGCAAGTAAACGTCGGCAGCAGCATTCTGGGGGCGGGAGGCAGAGCAAAAGAAGCCCAGAACGAGTTCAACGTCTTGGTGGAAAATGAAGTGAGGCAGCCCGACCTCGCGAAAAGCGTGCAGCGTCTAGAGCTGGTGGTGGAGGAAGCCAAAGTGAGGCTCAATCTGGCTGTGTTCCCGGGGGCTTGGTTAATGCCAGGGAATATGGTGATCAACACAGAAAGCACGGTTGGATATAACAACCAGTTGAAACAAGCGGTGCAAGGCATGAAACTGGGGATAAACAACGAGGTTAACACGAGCACGAGAAAAGTTGGGATTCAGCACATGGATGGTGAGAGATCGAAAATTGACCGGCCAAACAGTCACCCTTCCAATCCTATTCACTAGGCGGCCACAGCTGAAAGCAGAAAAGATCCAAAACATGTTGGCACAGCTGAAAGCAGAAAAGATCCAAAACATGCTGGCACAGCAGAAGAAGTGCAAACAGAAGAACCAGCACCCGCGGCTGGCTCAGACAACCATCTCAACAACAAAATTGCTGTCGCTGTTGGCGCGGTTGCAGTTGCGGGGTTGGCATTCTTCGCATTGCGTTAACGACGTTTTTTGAAATCCTCGACCAGAAACGCAACCATAGCCAAAATCAGAAGCCAGACGTGCTCCGCCAGAAAAGAGACGACCTCCCCAGCAGCTTTGAAAAGGAAAGAAACAATCGAGCCAATTAACCTGGGAAGGATTCCAGCAAGTTTTTTTTCCGAGCTCTTTCAAACCATTTCCGAGTCCTTTAGCGGTTGCTTTCAGTGAGTTGTTGATTGTGCTAACAACAGCGCCAATCGTAACACCAGCAGCAAGAAGAACTGCCGTGACGGTCACGCCGTATTTCTTGAAGATCTCTTTTACGCGCTCACGCAGCGGCATCCCTTCTTCAAGGCGCTCCCTTTCGTTTTCAAGTGCATTTCGCTGTTCTGTCCTTTCCCGAATCTTTTCACGCGCTTGCTCTCTTACAGCAGATTGCTCATTTTCATCATTGGCGATTTCTTGGTTCTCTTGAATTTCTTTGTCAATTTCTTTATCTTTTCTTTATCTTTTTCTTGAATTAATGCCACCCTCTCTGGTCCAAGTGTTTTCATAACAGATTTTGGTAATTTTGGGTTTAATGTTTTTCCGTCCACAAGAAAGAGAGGTGTCTCACCACCTTTTGGCCCAATAACAACAACTCTTCCAGGGTATCTTTTTTTTGAGACATCAAGTGTTAAAAAGTTACCATCTCTCCCATATTGAGTGTGCGTTTCCATCAAGGTTTGGTTTGCAAGATCAATTTTAACAGAATCAGGGTTAAAAACCCGCATCCCTGGAGGGCGTCTTTCAATGAAAGAGGTTTCCGCAGTGCCGCCGCGTTCAGGTGGCCTATTCATCGTTGTTGTTCTCATTGGAAATTCTTCGCCACTTGGTCCGGGTGTTGATGACCCACCAGGCTCACCAAAAGGCATTGTCTTATTCGCATCGTCACGATCGTCGTCGTTGTCGTCGTCGTCACATTCGTCTGTGTGTTCCATGAGAGGGTCTCTCACACCAAAGCCTTCTTCCGCCATTGTCTATTGAATAAAAAATTTTTTCTGTTTAATATACAAGTAACTTGACGGAATTCGAAGCCGTTTGACGAAAGTTCTAAAAAACAAAACGCGGGAAATGCCAAGAAAATTGGCTAAGTCTTCGTCAAGAGTAATTTTTTTATCCCCAAAGTTGTCAATAACCATTGCACCAGCAGGTGTATTGATTTGAGTGGGAAGTTTCATATTGAATTTAGCGAAAGCTTCTTCAATATTTTTAGCCATACTTTCAAGAGTGTAATGCCCTTTGGGGAATGTTATGGGAACAGCGCGTTTGCCATCAGGATCAGACATTGCAATAACCCCATCTTTTTTCAAATTATGCCACGAATTTGGAAGCGAACAAGACAACAGCCTAACGAAATCAGCCATAGGAATCGGGTCGTCAAAATAGACAGAAGATGGATTAGAAGACGTAGAAATAGTAAGCACAACCATTTTATTTTGTTCCGTGCAAATTTTCAATTGAAAAATAATAGGGAAAAAATATCAGCAATGTTTGGCTATCTCGGAAAAATAGCGCAGGCCGCGAATGCGAAGCTTGCACAAACCAAGGCGTGGGCAGCTTTTTCTGCACGGTTTCCAAGGGCAGACAAAAGTCAATTTGAAGCCCAGGTATTTTTTGCGCCGGACAACACGGCAACAGCCGAAATATTCTGGAGAGAGGGGCCCGGTAGTCTGAAAAGTGTATTTGGTTCAGATTCAGAATATTGGAGCGCAGGAATGAAAAAAGCGCTGGGTTTGGTTGGCGGAGCCTTTGACGGTTTCCCTTTCCAACTGACGCCCCGCCCAGAAAAAGTTTCACAGGCTGTTCCTGCAGTTCCATTCGAAGAAGCGGCGCCGAGTTTGAAATAAATATTCACTAAAGCAATCAAAATTTATGTCTCCCCAAACCAGTATTTTACAACAAAGTTCAGAGAGGTTTTCCAAAAAGAACAGCTGCAGTTCGAAACGTCAAAGCCCGCGAAAAAATGGCTGTCGGGCCCCAATCTGTCTTTCTGTGACCAGCAGCTGAATTTCGCAGTGTGGTGTGCGACGGCAGGCTGCGGAATCTCAAGAGAAGTATTTGACAGCACAATGCTGCCGCCGCAGGTGCGAGCTTTTTACATCTTTCACGTGTATTTTACAGTTCGCCGAATCCTCTTTCAGCTCGGAGGAATACAAAGCGTTGGCGCACTGCCTGGCGATCAAACATGGAGTCAGTTCGACAATCATTTCGACGAAGCTTCGCGGGAAAGATTGTGCGGAGAGTTCGGTGTTGACCCGTCAACAGATTTCCGGTTTACGAACGGCCCGAATCACGGGTTGGGGAGCGTTTATATTTATTGCCGCGACCCTTTCATCCGGAACGTGTCCTATCCATCAGAAAAAGCAAAATTCGATGACGAGGACCCAAGGGCTTCTGAAAAAGGAATTTCAATTTTTTTTATCAGAGACGACGCCGCGGAAGAGCAATTCAGCTGGTTTGCACCCAAAACCACAGCAGGTTTGACCCAGGCAGGTTTGTCGCGAATAAACCAGTCGATTGAAGTATTTGTCTTCTGCATTTTGGGCGCGCAAGTAAACGTCGGCAGCAGCATTCTGGGGGCGGGAGGCAGAGCAAAAGAAGCCCAGAACGAGTTCAACGTCTTGGTGGAAAATGAAGTGAGGCAGCCCGACCTCGCGAAAAGCGTGCAGCGTCTAGAGCTGGTGGTGGAGGAAGCCAAGGTGAGGCTCAATCTGGCTGTGTGCCCGGGGGCTTGGTTAATGCCAGGGAATATGGTGATCAACACAGAAAGCACGGTTGGATATAACAACCAGTTGAAACAAGCGGTGCAAGGCATGAAACTGGGGATAAACAACGAGGTTAACACGAGCACGAGAAAAGTTGGGATTCAGCACATGGATGGTGAGAGATCGAAAATTGACCGGCCAAACAGTCACCCTTCCAATCCTATTCACTAAGCGGCCACAGCTGAAAGCAGAAAAGATCCAAAACATGTTGGCACAGCTGAAAGCAGAAAAGATCCAAAACATGCTGGCACAGCAGAAGAAGTGCAAACAGAAGAACCAGCACCCGCGGCTGGCTCAGACAACCATCTCAACAACAAAATTGCTGTCGCTGTTGGCGCGGTTGCAGTTGCGGGGTTGGCATTCTTCGCATTGCGTTAACGACGTTTTTTGAAATCCTCGACCAGAAACGCAACCATAGCCAAAATCAGAAGCCAGACGTGCTCCGCCAGAAGAGAGACGACCTCCCCAGCAGCTTTGAAAAGGAAAGAAACAATCGAGCCAATTAACCTGGGAAGGATTCCAGCAAGTTTTTTTTCCGAGCTCTTTCAAACCATTTCCGAGTCCTTTAGCGGTTGCTTTCAGTGAGTTGTTGATTGTGCTAACAACAGCGCCAATCGTAACACCAGCAGCAAGAAGAACTGCCGTGACGGTCACGCCGTATTTCTTGAAGATCTCTTTTACGCGCTCACGCAGCGGCATCCCTTCTTCAAGGCGCTCCCTTTCGTTTTCAAGTGCATTTCGCTGTTCTGTCCTTTCCCGAATCTTTTCACGCGCTTGCTCTCTTACAGCAGATTGCTCATTTTCATCATTGGCGATTTCTTGGTTCTCTTGAATTTCTTTGTCAATTTCTTTATCTTTTCTTTATCTTTTTCTTGAATTAATGCCACCCTCTCTGGTCCAAGTGTTTTCATAACAGATTTTGGTAATTTTGGGTTTAATGTTTTTCCGTCCACAAGAAAGAGAGGTGTCTCACCACCTTTTGGCCCAAACAACAACTCTTGCAGGGTATCTTTTTTTTGAGACATCAAGTGTTAAAAAGTTACCATCTCTCCCATATTGAGTGTGCGTTTCCATCAAGGTTTGGTTTGCAAGATCAATTTTAACAGAATCAGGGTTAAAAACCCGCATCCCTGGAGGGCGTCTTTCAATGAAAGAGGTTTCCGCAGTGCCGCCGCGTTCAGGTGGCCTATTCATCGTTGTTGTTCTCATTGGAAATTCTTCGCCACTTGGTCCGGGTGTTGATGACCCACCAGGCTCACCAAAAGGCATTGTCTTATTCGCATCGTCACGATCGTCGTCGTTGTCGTCGTCGTCACATTCGTCTGTGTGTTCCATGAGAGGGTCTCTCACGCCAAAGCCTTCTTCCGCCATTGTCTATTGAATAAAAAATTTTTTCTGTTTAATATACAAGTAACTTGACGGAATTCGAAGCCGTTTGACGAAAGTTCTAAAAAACAAAACGCGGGAAATGCCAAGAAAATTGGCTAAGTCTTCGTCAAGAGTAATTTTTTTATCCCCAAAGTTGTCAATAACCATTGCACCAGCAGGTGTATTGATTTGAGTGGGAAGTTTCATATTGAATTTAGCGAAAGCTTCTTCAATATTTTTAGCCATACTTTCAAGAGTGTAATGCCCTTTGGGGAATGTTATGGGAACAGCGCGTTTGCCATCAGGATCAGACATTGCAATAACCCCATCTTTTTTCAAATTATGCCACGAATTTGGAAGCGAACAAGACAACAGCCTAACGAAATCAGCCATAGGAATCGGGTCGTCAAAATAGACAGAAGATGGATTAGAAGACGTAGAAATAGTAAGCACAACCATTTTATTTTGTTCCGTGCAAATTTCAATTGAAAAATAACAGGGAAAAAATATCAGCAATGTTTGGCTATCTCGGAAAAATAGCGCAGGCCGCGAATGCGAAGCTTGCACAAACCAAGGCGTGGGCAGCTTTTTCTGCACGGTTTCCAAGGGCAGACAAAAGTCAATTTGAAGCCCAGGTATTTTTTGCGCCGGACAACACGGCAACAGCCGAAATATTCTGGAAAGAGGGGCCCGGTAGTTTGAAAAGTGTATTTGGTTCAGATTCAGAATATTGGAGCGCAGGAATGAAAAAAGCGCTGGGTTTGGTTGGCGGAGCCTTTGACGGTTTCCCTTTCCAACTGACGCCCCGCCCAGAAAAAGTTTCACAGGCTGTTCCTGCAGTTCCATTCGAAGAAGCGGCGCCGAGTTTGAAATAAATATTCAACAAAGCAATCAAAATTTATGTCTCCCCAAACCAGTATTTTACAACAAAGTTCAGAGAGGTTTTCCAAAAAGAACAGCTGCAGTTCGAAACGTCGAAGCCCGCGAAAAAATGGCTGTCGGGCCCCAATCTGTCTTTCTGTGACCAGCAGCTGAATTTCGCAGTGTGGTGTGCGACGGCAGGCTGCGGAATCTCAAGAGAAGTATTTGACAGCACAATGCTGCCGCCGCAGGTGCGAGCTTTTTACATTTTTCACGTGTATTTTACAGTTCGCCGAATCCTCTTTCAGCTCGGAGGAATACAAAGCGTTGGCGCACTGCCTGGCGATCAAACATGGAGTCAGTTCGACAATCATTTCGACGAAGCTTCGCGGGAAAGATTGTGCGGAGAGTTCGGTGTTGACCCGTCAACAGATTTCCGGTTTACGAACGGCCCGAATCACGGGTTGGGGAGCGTTTATATTTATTGCCGCGACCCTTTCATCCGGAACGTGTCCTATCCATCAGAAAAAGCAAAATTCGATGACGAGGACCCAAGGGCTTCTGAAAAAGGAATTTCAATTTGTTTTATCAGAGACGACGCCGTGGAAGAGCAATTCAGCTGGTTTGCACCCAAAACCACAGCAGGTTTGACCCAGGCAGGTTTGTCGCGAATAAACCAGTCGATTGAAGTATTTGTCTTCTGCATTTTGGGCGCGCAAGTAAACGTCGGCAGCAGCATTCTGGGGGCGGGAGGCAGAGCAAAAGAAGCCCAGAACGAGTTCAACGTCTTGGTGGAAAATGAAGTGAGGCAGCCCGACCTCGCGAAAAGCGTGCAGCGTCTAGAGCTGGTGGTGGAGGAAGCCAAGGTGAGGCTCAATCTGGCTGTGTTCCCGGGGGCTTGGTTAATGCCAGGGAATATGGTGATCAACACAGAAAGCACGGTTGGATATAACAACCAGTTGAAACAAGCGGTGCAAGGCATGAAACTGGGGATAAACAACGAGGTTAACACGAGCACGAGAAAAGTTGGGATTCAGCACATGGATGGTGAGAGATCGAAAATTGACCGGCCAAACAGTCACCCTTCCAATCCTATTCACTAGGCGGCCACAGCTGAAAGCAGAAAAGATCCAAAACATGTTGGCACAGCTGAAAGCAGAAAAGATCCAAAACATGCTGGCACAGCAGAAGAAGTGCAAACAGAAGAACCAGCACCCGCGGCTGGCTCAGACAACCATCTCAACAACAAAATTGCTGTCGCTGTTGGCGCGGTTGCAGTTGCGGGGTTGGCATTCTTCGCATTGCGTTAACGACGTTTTTTGAAATCCTCGACCAGAAACGCAACCATAGCCAAAATCAGAAGCCAGACGTGCTCCGCCAGAAAAGAGACGACCTCCCCAGCAGCTTTGAAAAGGAAAGAAACAATCGAGCCAATTAACCTGGGAAGGATTCCAGCAAGTTTTTTTTCCGAGCTCTTTCAAACCATTTCCGAGTCCTTTAGCGGTTGCTTTCAGTGAGTTGTTGATTGTGCTAACAACAGCGCCAATCGTAACACCAGCAGCAAGAAGAACTGCCGTGACGGTCACGCCGTATTTCTTGAAGATCTCTTTTACGCGCTCACGCAGCGGCATCCCTTCTTCAAGGCGCTCCCTTTCGTTTTCAAGTGCATTTCGCTGTTCTGTCCTTTCCCGAATCTTTTCACGCGCTTGCTCTCTTACAGCAGATTGCTCATTTTCATCATTGGCGATTTCTTGGTTCTCTTGAATTTCTTTGTCAATTTCTTTATCTTTTCTTTATCTTTTTCTTGAATTAATGCCACCCTCTCTGGTCCAAGTGTTTTCATAACAGATTTTGGTAATTTTGGGTTTAATGTTTTTCCGTCCACAAGAAAGAGAGGTGTCTCACCACCTTTTGGCCCAATAACAACAACTCTTCCAGGGTATCTTTTTTTTGAGACATCAAGTGTTAAAAAGTTACCATCTCTCCCATATTGAGTGTGCGTTTCCATCAAGGTTTGGTTTGCAAGATCAATTTTAACAGAATCAGGGTTAAAAACCCGCATCCCTGGAGGGCGTCTTTCAATGAAAGAGGTTTCCGCAGTGCCGCCGCGTTCAGGTGGCCTATTCATCGTTGTTGTTCTCATTGGAAATTCTTCGCCACTTGGTCCGGGTGTTGATGACCCACCAGGCTCACCAAAAGGCATTGTCTTATTCGCATCGTCACGATCGTCGTCGTTGTCGTCGTCGTCACATTCGTCTGTGTGTTCCATGAGAGGGTCTCTCACACCAAAGCCTTCTTCCGCCATTGTCTATTGAATAAAAAATTTTTTCTGTTTAATATACAAGTAACTTGACGGAATTCGAAGCCGTTTGACGAAAGTTCTAAAAAACAAAACGCGGGAAATGCCAAGAAAATTGGCTAAGTCTTCGTCAAGAGTAATTTTTTTATCCCCAAAGTTGTCAATAACCATTGCACCAGCAGGTGTATTGATTTGAGTGGGAAGTTTCATATTGAATTTAGCGAAAGCTTCTTCAATATTTTTAGCCATACTTTCAAGAGTGTAATGCCCTTTGGGGAATGTTATGGGAACAGCGCGTTTGCCATCAGGATCAGACATTGCAATAACCCCATCTTTTTTCAAATTATGCCACGAATTTGGAAGCGAACAAGACAACAGCCTAACGAAATCAGCCATAGGAATCGGGTCGTCAAAATAGACAGAAGATGGATTAGAAGACGTAGAAATAGTAAGCACAACCATTTTATTTTGTTCCGTGCAAATTTTCAATTGAAAAATAATAGGGAAAAAATATCAGCAATGTTTGGCTATCTCGGAAAAATAGCGCAGGCCGCGAATGCGAAGCTTGCACAAACCAAGGCGTGGGCAGCTTTTTCTGCACGGTTTCCAAGGGCAGACAAAAGTCAATTTGAAGCCCAGGTATTTTTTGCGCCGGACAACACGGCAACAGCCGAAATATTCTGGAGAGAGGGGCCCGGTAGTCTGAAAAGTGTATTTGGTTCAGATTCAGAATATTGGAGCGCAGGAATGAAAAAAGCGCTGGGTTTGGTTGGCGGAGCCTTTGACGGTTTCCCTTTCCAACTGACGCCCCGCCCAGAAAAAGTTTCACAGGCTGTTCCTGCAGTTCCATTCGAAGAAGCGGCGCCGAGTTTGAAATAAATATTCACTAAAGCAATCAAAATTTATGTCTCTTCAAACCAGTATTTTACAACAAAGTTCAGAGAGGTTTTCCAAAAAGAACAGCTGCAGTTCGAAACGTCAAAGCCCGCGAAAAAATGGCTGTCGGGCCCCAATCTGTCTTTCTGTGACCAGCAGCTGAATTTCGCAGTGTGGTGTGCGACGGCAGGCTGCGGAATCTCAAGAGAAGTATTTGACAGCACAATGCTGCCGCCGCAGGTGCGAGCTTTTTACATCTTTCACGTGTATTTTACAGTTCGCCGAATCCTCTTTCAGCTCGGAGGAATACAAAGCGTTGGCGCACTGCCTGGCGATCAAACATGGAGTCAGTTCGACAATCATTTCGACGAAGCTTCGCGGGAAAGATTGTGCGGAGAGTTCGGTGTTGACCCGTCAACAGATTTCCGGTTTACGAACGGCCCGAATCACGGGTTGGGGAGCGTTTATATTTATTGCCGCGACCCTTTCATCCGGAACGTGTCCTATCCATCAGAAAAAGCAAAATTCGATGACGAGGACCCAAGGGCTTCTGAAAAAGGAATTTCAATTTTTTTTATCAGAGACGACGCCGCGGAAGAGCAATTCAGCTGGTTTGCACCCAAAACCACAGCAGGTTTGACCCAGGCAGGTTTGTCGCGAATAAACCAGTCGATTGAAGCATTTGTCTTCTGCATTTTGGGCGCGCAAGTAAACGTCGGCAGCAGCATTCTGGGGGCGGGAGGCAGAGCAAAAGAAGCCCAGAACGAGTTCAACGTCTTGGTGGAAAATGAAGTGAGGCAGCCCGACCTCGCGAAAAGCGTGCAGCGTCTAGAGCTGGTGGTGGAGGAAGCCAAGGTGAGGCTCAATCTGGCTGTGTGCCCGGGGGCTTGGTTAATGCCAGGGAATATGGTGATCAACACAGAAAGCACGGTTGGATATAACAACCAGTTGAAACAAGCGGTGCAAGGCATGAAACTGGGGATAAACAACGAGGTTAACACGAGCACGAGAAAAGTTGGGATTCAGCACATGGATGGTGAGATATCGAAAATTGACCGGCCAAACAGTCACCCTTCCAATCCTATTCACTAAGCGGCCACAGCTGAAAGCAGAAAAGATCCAAAACATGTTGGCACAGCTGAAAGCAGAAAAGATCCAAAACATGCTGGCACAGCAGAAGAAGTGCAAACAGAAGAACCAGCACCCGCGGCTGGCTCAGACAACCATCTCAACAACAAAATTGCTGTCGCTGTTGGCGCGGTTGCAGTTGCGGGGTTGGCATTCTTCGCATTGCGTTAACGCCGTTTTTTGAAATCCTCGACCAGAAACGCAACCATAGCCAAAATCAGAAGCCAGACGTGCTCCGCCAGAAAAGAGACGACCTCCCCAGCAGCTTTGAAAAGGAAAGAAACAATCGAGCCAATTAACCTGGGAAGGATTCCAGCAAGTTTTTTTTCCGAGCTCTTTCAAACCATTTCCGAGTCCTTTAGCGGTTGCTTTCAGTGAGTTGTTGATTGTGCTAACAACAGCGCCAATCGTAACACCAGCAGCAAGAAGAACTGCCGTGACGGTCACGCCGTATTTCTTGAAGATCTCTTTTACGCGCTCACGCAGCGGCATCCCTTCTTCAAGGCGCTCCCTTTCGTTTTCAAGTGCATTTCGCTGTTCTGTCCTTTCCCGAATCTTTTCACGCGCTTGCTCTCTTACAGCAGATTGCTCATTTTCATCATTGGCGATTTCTTGGTTCTCTTGAATTTCTTTGTCAATTTCTTTATCTTTTCTTTATCTTTTTCTTGAATTAATGCCACCCTCTCTGGTCCAAGTGTTTTCATAACAGATTTTGGTAATTTTGGGTTTAATGTTTTTCCGTCCACAAGAAAGAGAGGTGTCTCACCACCTTTTGGCCCAATAACAACAACTCTTGCAGGGTATCTTTTTTTTTGAGACATCAAGTGTTAAAAAGTTACCATCTCTCCCATATTGAGTGTGCGTTTCCATCAAGGTTTGGTTTGCAAGATCAATTTTAACAGAATCAGGGTTAAAAACCCGCATCCCTGGAGGGCGTCTTTCAATGAAAGAGGTTTCCGCAGTGCCGCCGCGTTCAGGTGGCCTATTCATCGTTGTTGTTCTCATTGGAAATTCTTCGCCACTTGGTCCGGGTGTTGATGACCCACCAGGCTCACCAAAAGGCATTGTCTTATTCGCATCGTCACGATCGTCGTCGTTGTCGTCGTCGTCACATTCGTCTGTGTGTTCCATGAGAGGGTCTCTCACGCCAAAGCCTTCTTCCGCCATTGTCTATTGAATAAAAAATTTTTTCTGTTTAATATACAAGTAACTTGACGGAATTCGAAGCCGTTTGACGAAAGTTCTAAAAAACAAAACGCGGGAAATGCCAAGAAAATTGGCTAAGTCTTCGTCAAGAGTAATTTTTTTATCCCCAAAGTTGTCAATAACCATTGCACCAGCAGGTGTATTGATTTGAGTGGGAAGTTTCATATTGAATTTAGCGAAAGCTTCTTCAATATTTTTAGCCATACTTTCAAGAGTGTAATGCCCTTTGGGGAATGTTATGGGAACAGCGCGTTTGCCATCAGGATCAGACATTGCAATAACCCCATCTTTTTTCAAATTATGCCACGAATTTGGAAGCGAACAAGACAACAGCCTAACGAAATCAGCCATAGGAATCGGGTCGTCAAAATAGACAGAAGATGGATTAGAAGACGTAGAAATAGTAAGCACAACCATTTTATTTTGTTCCGTGCAAATTTTCAATTAAAAATAATAGGGAAAAAATATCAGCAATGTTTGGCTATCTCGGAAAAATAGCGCAGGCCGCAAATGCGAAGCTTGCACAAACCAAGGCGTGGGCAGCTTTTTCTGCACGGTTTCCAAGGGCAGACAAAAGTCAATTTGAAGCCCAGGTATTTTTTGCGCCGGACAACACGGCAACAGCCGAAATATTCTGGAGAGAGGGGCCCGGTAGTCTAAAAAGTGTATTTGGTTCAGATTCAGAATATTGGAGCGCAGGAATGAAAAAAGCGCTGGGTTTGGTTGGCGGAGCCTTTGACGGTTTCCCTTTCCAACTGACGCCCCGCCCAGAAAAAGTTTCACAGGCTGTTCCTGCAGTTCCATTCGAAGAAGCGGCGCCGAGTTTGAAATAAATATTCAACAAAGCAATCAAAATTTATGTCTCCCCAAACCAGTATTTTACAACAAAGTTCAGAGAGGTTTTCCAAAAAGAACAGCTGAAGTTCGAAACGTCAAAGCCCGCGAAAAAATGGCTGTCGGGCCCCAATCTGTCTTTCTGTGACCAGCAGCTGAATTTCGCAGTGTGGTGTGCGACGGCAGGCTGCGGAATCTCAAGAGAAGTATTTGACAGCACAATGCAGCCGCTGCATGTGCGAGCTTTTTACATCTTTCACGTGTATTTTACAGTTCGCCGAATCCTCTTTCAGCTCGGAGGAATACAAAGCGTTGGCGCACTGCCTGGCGATCAAACATGGAGTCAGTTCGACAATCATTTCGACGAAGCTTCGCGGGAAAGATTGTGCGGAGAGTTCGGTGTTGACCCGTCAACAGATTTCCGGTTTACGAACGGCCCGAATCACGGGTTGGGGAGCGTTTATATTTATTGCCGCGACCCTTTCATCCGGAACGTGTCCTATCCATCAGAAAAAGCAAAATTCGATGACGAGGACCCAAGGGCTTCTGAAAAAGGAATTTCAATTTGTTTTATCAGAGACGACGCCGCGGAAGAGCAATTCAGCTGGTTTGCACCCAAAACCACAGCAGGTTTGACCCAGGCAGGTTTGTCGCGAATAAACCAGTCGATTGAAGTATTTGTCTTCTGCATTTTGGGCGCGCAAGTAAACGTCGGCAGCAGCATTCTGGGGGCGGGAGGCAGAGCAAAAGAAGCCCAGAACGAGTTCAACGTCTTGGTGGAAAATGAAGTGAGGCAGCCCGGCCTCGCGAAAAGCGTGCAGCGTCTAGAGCTGGTGGTGGAGGAAGCCAAGGTGAGGCTCAATCTGGCTGTGTTCCCGGGGGCTTGGTTAATGCCAGGGAATATGGTGATCAACACAGAAAGCACGGTTGGATATAACAACCAGTTGAAACAAGCGGTGCAAGGCATGAAACTGGGGATAAACAACGAGGTTAACACGAGCACGAGAAAAGTTGGGATTCAGCACATGGATGGTGAGAGATCGAAAATTGACCGGCCAAACAGTCACCCTTCCAATCCTATTCACTAGGCGGCCACAGCTGAAAGCAGAAAAGATCCAAAACATGTTGGCACAGCTGAAAGCAGAAAAGATCCAAAACATGCTGGCACAGCAGAAGAAGTGCAAACAGAAGAACCAGCACCCGCGGCTGGCTCAGACAACCATCTCAACAACAAAATTGCTGTCGCTGTTGGCGCGGTTGCAGTTGCGGGGTTGGCATTCTTCGCATTGCGTTAACGACGTTTTTTGAAATCCTCGACCAGAAACGCAACCATAGCCAAAATCAGAAGCCAGACGTGCTCCGCCAGAAAAGAGACGACCTCCCCAGCAGCTTTGAAAAGGAAAGAAACAATCGAGCCAATTAACCTGGGAAGGATTCCAGCAAGTTTTTTTTCCGAGCTCTTTCAAACCATTTCCGAGTCCTTTAGCGGTTGCTTTCAGTGAGTTGTTGATTGTGCTAACAACAGCGCCAATCGTAACACCAGCAGCAAGAAGAACTGCCGTGACGGTCACGCCGTATTTCTTGAAGATCTCTTTTACGCGCTCACGCAGCGGCATCCCTTCTTCAAGGCGCTCCCTTTCGTTTTCAAGTGCATTTCGCTGTTCTGTCCTTTCCCGAATCTTTTCACGCGCTTGCTCTCTTACAGCAGATTGCTCATTTTCATCATTGGCGATTTCTTGGTTCTCTTGAATTTCTTTGTCAATTTCTTTATCTTTTCTTTATCTTTTTCTTGAATTAATGCCACCCTCTCTGGTCCAAGTGTTTTCATAACAGATTTTGGTAATTTTGGGTTTAATGTTTTTCCGTCCACAAGAAAGAGAGGTGTCTCACCACCTTTTGGCCCAATAACAACAACTCTTGCAGGGTATCTTTTTTTTGAGACATCAAGTGTTAAAAAGTTACCATCTCTCCCATATTGAGTGTGCGTTTCCATCAAGGTTTGGTTTGCAAGATCAATTTTAACAGAATCAGGGTTAAAAACCCGCATCCCTGGAGGGCGTCTTTCAATGAAAGAGGTTTCCGCAGTGCCGCCGCGTTCAGGTGGCCTATTCATCGTTGTTGTTCTCATTGGAAATTCTTCGCCACTTGGTCCGGGTGTTGATGACCCACCAGGCTCACCAAAAGGCATTGTCTTATTCGCATCGTCACGATCGTCGTCGTTGTCGTCGTCGTCACATTCGTCTGTGTGTTCCATGAGAGGGTCTCTCACGCCAAAGCCTTCTTCCGCCATTGTCTATTGAATAAAAAATTTTTTCTGTTTAATATACAAGTAACTTGACGGAATTCGAAGCCGTTTGACGAAAGTTCTAAAAAACAAAACGCGGGAAATGCCAAGAAAATTGGCTAAGTCTTCGTCAAGAGTAATTTTTTTATCCCCAAAGTTGTCAATAACCATTGCACCAGCAGGTGTATTGATTTGAGTGGGAAGTTTCATATTGAATTTAGCGAAAGCTTCTTCAATATTTTTAGCCATACTTTCAAGAGTGTAATGCCCTTTGGGGAATGTTATGGGAACAGCGCGTTTGCCATCAGGATCAGACATTGCAATAACCCCATCTTTTTTCAAATTATGCCACGAATTTGGAAGCGAACAAGACAACAGCCTAACGAAATCAGCCATAGGAATCGGGTCGTCAAAATAGACAGAAGATGGATTAGAAGACGTAGAAATAGTAAGCACAACCATTTTATTTTGTTCCGTGCAAATTTCAATTGAAAAATAACAGGGAAAAAATATCAGCAATGTTTGGCTAACTCGGAAAAATAGCGCAGGCCGCGAATGCGAAGCTTGCACAAACCAAGGCGTGGGCAGCTTTTTCTGCACGGTTTCCAAGGGCAGACAAAAGTCAATTTGAAGCCCAGGTATTTTTTGCGCCGGACAACACGGCAACAGCCGAAATATTCTGGAAAGAGGGGCCCGGTAGTTTGAAAAGTGTATTTGGTTCAGATTCAGAATATTGGAGCGCAGGAATGAAAAAAGCGCTGGGTTTGGTTGGCGGAGCCTTTGACGGTTTCCCTTTCCAACTGACGCCCCGCCCAGAAAAAGTTTCACAGGCTGTTCCTGCAGTTCCATTCGAAGAAGCGGCGCCGAGTTTGAAATAAATATTCAACAAAGCAATCAAAATTTATGTCTC
This sequence comes from Blastomussa wellsi, assembly GCA_947652115.1. Lineage (NCBI taxonomy): Eukaryota > Metazoa > Cnidaria > Anthozoa > Scleractinia > Plerogyridae > Blastomussa > Blastomussa wellsi. The sequence continues at coordinate 13,822,327 of OX393570.1, read as the reverse complement.
CCCAAACCAGTATTTTACAACAAAGTTCAGAGAGGTTTTCCAAAAAGAACAGCTGCAGTTCGAAACGTCGAAGCCCGCGAAAAAATGGCTGTCGGGCCCCAATCTGTCTTTCTGTGACCAGCAGCTGAATTTCGCAGTGTGGTGTGCGACGGCAGGCTGCGGAATCTCAAGAGAAGTATTTGACAGCACAATGCTGCCGCCGCAGGTGCGAGCTTTTTACATTTTTCACGTGTATTTTACAGTTCGCCGAATCCTCTTTCAGCTCGGAGGAATACAAAGCGTTGGCGCACTGCCTGGCGATCAAACATGGAGTCAGTTCGACAATCATTTCGACGAAGCTTCGCGGGAAAGATTGTGCGGAGAGTTCGGTGTTGACCCGTCAACAGATTTCCGGTTTACGAACGGCCCGAATCACGGGTTGGGGAGCGTTTATATTTATTGCCGCGACCCTTTCATCCGGAACGTGTCCTATCCATCAGAAAAAGCAAAATTCGATGACGAGGACCCAAGGGCTTCTGAAAAAGGAATTTCAATTTGTTTTATCAGAGACGACGCCGTGGAAGAGCAATTCAGCTGGTTTGCACCCAAAACCACAGCAGGTTTGACCCAGGCAGGTTTGTCGCGAATAAACCAGTCGATTGAAGTATTTGTCTTCTGCATTTTGGGCGCGCAAGTAAACGTCGGCAGCAGCATTCTGGGGGCGGGAGGCAGAGCAAAAGAAGCCCAGAACGAGTTCAACGTCTTGGTGGAAAATGAAGTGAGGCAGCCCGACCTCGCGAAAAGCGTGCAGCGTCTAGAGCTGGTGGTGGAGGAAGCCAAGGTGAGGCTCAATCTGGCTGTGTTCCCGGGGGCTTGGTTAATGCCAGGGAATATGGTGATCAACACAGAAAGCACGGTTGGATATAACAACCAGTTGAAACAAGCGGTGCAAGGCATGAAACTGGGGATAAACAACGAGGTTAACACGAGCACGAGAAAAGTTGGGATTCAGCACATGGATGGTGAGAGATCGAAAATTGACCGGCCAAACAGTCACCCTTCCAATCCTATTCACTAGGCGGCCACAGCTGAAAGCAGAAAAGATCCAAAACATGTTGGCACAGCTGAAAGCAGAAAAGATCCAAAACATGCTGGCACAGCAGAAGAAGTGCAAACAGAAGAACCAGCACCCGCGGCTGGCTCAGACAACCATCTCAACAACAAAATTGCTGTCGCTGTTGGCGCGGTTGCAGTTGCGGGGTTGGCATTCTTCGCATTGCGTTAACGACGTTTTTTGAAATCCTCGACCAGAAACGCAACCATAGCCAAAATCAGAAGCCAGACGTGCTCCGCCAGAAAAGAGACGACCTCCCCAGCAGCTTTGAAAAGGAAAGAAACAATCGAGCCAATTAACCTGGGAAGGATTCCAGCAAGTTTTTTTTCCGAGCTCTTTCAAACCATTTCCGAGTCCTTTAGCGGTTGCTTTCAGTGAGTTGTTGATTGTGCTAACAACAGCGCCAATCGTAACACCAGCAGCAAGAAGAACTGCCGTGACGGTCACGCCGTATTTCTTGAAGATCTCTTTTACGCGCTCACGCAGCGGCATCCCTTCTTCAAGGCGCTCCCTTTCGTTTTCAAGTGCATTTCGCTGTTCTGTCCTTTCCCGAATCTTTTCACGCGCTTGCTCTCTTACAGCAGATTGCTCATTTTCATCATTGGCGATTTCTTGGTTCTCTTGAATTTCTTTGTCAATTTCTTTATCTTTTCTTTATCTTTTTCTTGAATTAATGCCACCCTCTCTTGTCCAAGTGTTTTCATAACAGATTTTGGTAATTTTGGGTTTAATGTTTTTCCGTCCACAAGAAAGAGAGGTGTCTCACCACCTTTTGGCCCAATAACAACAACTCTTCCAGGGTATCTTTTTTTTGAGACATCAAGTGTTAAAAAGTTACCATCTCTCCCATATTGAGTGTGCGTTTCCATCAAGGTTTGGTTTGCAAGATCAATTTTAACAGAATCAGGGTTAAAAACCCGCATCCCTGGAGGGCGTCTTTCAATGAAAGAGGTTTCCGCAGTGCCGCCGCGTTCAGGTGGCCTATTCATCGTTGTTGTTCTCATTGGAAATTCTTCGCCACTTGGTCCGGGTGTTGATGACCCACCAGGCTCACCAAAAGGCATTGTCTTATTCGCATCGTCACGATCGTCGTCGTTGTCGTCGTCGTCACATTCGTCTGTGTGTTCCATGAGAGGGTCTCTCACACCAAAGCCTTCTTCCGCCATTGTCTATTGAATAAAAAATTTTTTCTGTTTAATATACAAGTAACTTGACGGAATTCGAAGCCGTTTGACGAAAGTTCTAAAAAACAAAACGCGGGAAATGCCAAGAAAATTGGCTAAGTCTTCGTCAAGAGTAATTTTTTTATCCCCAAAGTTGTCAATAACCATTGCACCAGCAGGTGTATTGATTTGAGTGGGAAGTTTCATATTGAATTTAGCGAAAGCTTCTTCAATATTTTTAGCCATACTTTCAAGAGTGTAATGCCCTTTGGGGAATGTTATGGGAACAGCGCGTTTGCCATCAGGATCAGACATTGCAATAACCCCATCTTTTTTCAAATTATGCCACGAATTTGGAAGCGAACAAGACAACAGCCTAACGAAATCAGCCATAGGAATCGGGTCGTCAAAATAGACAGAAGATGGATTAGAAGACGTAGAAATAGTAAGCACAACCATTTTATTTTGTTCCGTGCAAATTTTCAATTGAAAAATAATAGGGAAAAAATATCAGCAATGTTTGGCTATCTCGGAAAAATAGCGCAGGCCGCGAATGCGAAGCTTGCACAAACCAAGGCGTGGGCAGCTTTTTCTGCACGGTTTCCAAGGGCAGACAAAAGTCAATTTGAACCCCATGTATTTTTTGCGCCGGACAACACGGCAACAGCCGAAATATTCTGGAGAGAGGGGCCCGGTAGTCTGAAAAGTGTATTTGGTTCAGATTCAGAATATTGGAGCGCAGGAATGAAAAAAGCGCTGGGTTTGGTTGGCGGAGCCTTTGACGGTTTCCCTTTCCAACTGACGCCCCGCCCAGAAAAAGTTTCACAGGCTGTTCCTGCAGTTCCATTCGAAGAAGCGGCGCCGAGTTTGAAATAAATATTCAACAAAGCAATCAAAATTTATGTCTCCCCAAACCAGTATTTTACAACAAAGTTCAGAGAGGTTTTCCAAAAAGAACAGCTGCAGTTCGAAACGTCAAAGCCCGCGAAAAAATGGCTGTCGGGCCCCAATCTGTCTTTCTGTGACCAGCAGCTGAATTTCGCAGTGTGGTGTGCGACGGCAGGCTGCGGAATCTCAAGAGAAGTATTTGACAGCACAATGCTGCCGCCGCAGGTGCGAGCTTTTTACATCTTTCACGTGTATTTTACAGTTCGCCGAATCCTCTTTCAGCTCGGAGGAATACAAAGCGTTGGCGCACTGCCTGGCGATCAAACATGGAGTCAGTTCGACAATCATTTCGACGAAGCTTCGCGGGAAAGATTGTGCGGAGAGTTCGGTGTTGACCCGTCAACAGATTTCCGGTTTACGAACGGCCCGAATCACGGGTTGGGGAGCGTTTATATTTATTGGCGCGACCCTTTCATCCGGAACGTGTCCTATCCATCAGAAAAAGCAAAATTCGATGACGAGGACCCAAGGGCTTCTGAAAAAGGAATTTCAATTTGTTTTATCAGAGACGACGCCGCGGAAGAGCAATTCAGCTGGTTTGCACCCAAAACCACAGCAGGTTTGACCCAGGCAGGTTTGTCGCGAATAAACCAGTCGATTGAAGTATTTGTCTTCTGCATTTTGGGCGCGCAAGTAAACGTCGGCAGCAGCATTCTGGGGGCGGGAGGCAGAGCAAAAGAAGCCCAGAACGAGTTCAACGTCTTGGTGGAAAATGAAGTGAGGCAGCCCGACCTCGCGAAAAGCGTGCAGCGTCTAGAGCTGGTGGTGGAGGAAGCCAAGGTGAGGCTCAATCTGGCTGTGTTCCCGGGGGCTTGGTTAATGCCAGGGAATATGGTGATCAACACAGAAAGCACGGTTGGATATAACAACCAGTTGAAACAAGCGGTGCAAGGCATGAAACTGGGGATAAACAACGAGGTTAACACGAGCACGAGAAAAGTTGGGATTCAGCACATGGATGGTGAGAGATCGAAAATTGACCGGCCAAACAGTCACCCTTCCAATCCTATTCACTAGGCGGCCACAGCTGAAAGCAGAAAAGATCCAAAACATGTTGGCACAGCTGAAAGCAGAAAAGATCCAAAACATGCTGGCACAGCAGAAGAAGTGCAAACAGAAGAACCAGCACCCGCGGCTGGCTCAGACAACCATCTCAACAACAAAATTGCTGTCGCTGTTGGCGCGGTTGCAGTTGCGGGGTTGGCATTCTTCGCATTGCGTTAACGACGTTTTTTGAAATCCTCGACCAGAAACGCAACCATAGCCAAAATCAGAAGCCAGACGTGCTCCGCCAGAAAAGAGACGACCTCCCCAGCAGCTTTGAAAAGGAAAGAAACAATCGAGCCAATTAACCTGGGAAGGATTCCAGCAAGTTTTTTTTCCGAGCTCTTTCAAACCATTTCCGAGTCCTTTAGCGGTTGCTTTCAGTGAGTTGTTGATTGTGCTAACAACAGCGCCAATCGTAACACCAGCAGCAAGAAGAACTGCCGTGACGGTCACGCCGTATTTCTTGAAGATCTCTTTTACGCGCTCACGCAGCGGCATCCCTTCTTCAAGGCGCTCCCTTTCGTTTTCAAGTGCATTTCGCTGTTCTGTCCTTTCCCGAATCTTTTCACGCGCTTGCTCTCTTACAGCAGATTGCTCATTTTCATCATTGGCGATTTCTTGGTTCTCTTGAATTTCTTTGTCAATTTCTTTATCTTTTCTTTATCTTTTTCTTGAATTAATGCCACCCTCTCTGGTCCAAGTGTTTTCATAACAGATTTTGGTAATTTTGGGTTTAATGTTTTTCCGTCCACAAGAAAGAGAGGTGTCTCACCACCTTTTGGCCCAATAACAACAACTCTTCCAGGGTATCTTTTTTTTGAGACATCAAGTGTTAAAAAGTTACCATCTCTCCCATATTGAGTGTGCGTTTCCATCAAGGTTTGGTTTGCAAGATCAATTTTAACAGAATCAGGGTTAAAAACCCGCATCCCTGGAGGGCGTCTTTCAATGAAAGAGGTTTCCGCAGTGCCGCCGCGTTCAGGTGGCCTATTCATCGTTGTTGTTCTCATTGGAAATTCTTCGCCACTTGGTCCGGGTGTTGATGACCCACCAGGCTCACCAAAAGGCATTGTCTTATTCGCATCGTCACGATCGTCGTCGTTGTCGTCGTCGTCACATTCGTCTGTGTGTTCCATGAGAGGGTCTCTCACACCAAAGCCTTCTTCCGCTATTGTCTATTGAATAAAAAAATTTTTCTGTTTAATATACAAGTAACTTGACGGAATTCGAAGCCGTTTGACGAAAGTTCTAAAAAACAAAACGCGGGAAATGCCAAGAAAATTGGCTAAGTCTTCGTCAAGAGTAATTTTTTTATCCCCAAAGTTGTCAATAACCATTGCACCAGCAGGTGTATTGATTTGAGTGGGAAGTTTCATATTGAATTTAGCGAAAGCTTCTTCAATATTTTTAGCCATACTTTCAAGAGTGTAATGCCCTTTGGGGAATGTTATGGGAACAGCGCGTTTGCCATCAGGATCAGACATTGCAATAACCCCATCTTTTTTCAAATTATGCCACGAATTTGGAAGCGAACAAGACAACAGCCTAACGAAATCAGCCATAGGAATCGGGTCGTCAAAATAGACAGAAGATGGATTAGAAGACGTAGAAATAGTAAGCACAACCATTTTATTTTGTTCCGTGCAAATTTTCAATTGAAAAATAATAGGGAAAAAATATCAGCAATGTTTGGCTATCTCGGAAAAATAGCGCAGGCCGCGAATGCGAAGCTTGCACAAACCAAGGCGTGGGCAGCTTTTTCTGCACGGTTTCCAAGGGCAGACAAAAGTCAATTTGAAGCCCAGGTATTTTTTGCGCCGGACAACACGGCAACAGCCGAAATATTCTGGAGAGAGGGGCCCGGTAGTCTGAAAAGTGTATTTGGTTCAGATTCAGAATATTGGAGCGCAGGAATGAAAAAAGCGCTGGGTTTGGTTGGCGGAGCCTTTGACGGTTTCCCTTTCCAACTGACGCCCCGCCCAGAAAAAGTTTCACAGGCTGTTCCTGCAGTTCCATTCGAAGAAGCGGCGCCGAGTTTGAAATAAATATTCAACAAAGCAATCAAAATTTATGTCTCCCCAAACCAGTATTTTACAACAAAGTTCAGAGAGGTTTTCCAAAAAGAACAGCTGCAGTTCGAAACGTCGAAGCCCGCGAAAAAATGGCTGTCGGGCCCCAATCTGTCTTTCTGTGACCAGCAGCTGAATTTCGCAGTGTGGTGTGCGACGGCAGGCTGCGGAATCTCAAGAGAAGTATTTGACAGCACAATGCTGCCGCCGCAGGTGCGAGCTTTTTACATCTTTCACGTGTATTTTACAGTTCGCCGAATCCTCTTTCAGCTCGGAGGAATACAAAGCGTTGGCGCACTGCCTGGCGATCAAACATGGAGTCAGTTCGACAATCATTTCGACGAAGCTTCGCGGGAAAGATTGTGCGGAGAGTTCGGTGTTGACCCGTCAACAGATTTCCGGTTTACGAACGGCCCGAATCACGGGTTGGGGAGCGTTTATATTTATTGCCGCGACCCTTTCATCCGGAACGTGTCCTATCCATCAGAAAAAGCAAAATTCGATGACGAGGACCCAAGGGCTTCTGAAAAAGGAATTTCAATTTTTTTTATCAGAGACGACGCCGCGGAAGAGCAATTCAGCTGGTTTGCACCCAAAACCACAGCAGGTTTGACCCAGGCAGGTTTGTCGCGAATAAACCAGTCGATTGAAGCATTTGTCTTCTGCATTTTGGGCGCGCAAGTAAACGTCGGCAGCAGCATTCTGGGGGCGGGAGGCAGAGCAAAAGAAGCCCAGAACGAGTTCAACGTCTTGGTGGAAAATGAAGTGAGGCAGCCCGACCTCGCGAAAAGCGTGCAGCGTCTAGAGCTGGTGGTGGAGGAAGCCAAGGTGAGGCTCAATCTGGCTGTGTGCCCGGGGGCTTGGTTAATGCCAGGGAATATGGTGATCAACACAGAAAGCACGGTTGGATATAACAACCAGTTGAAACAAGCGGTGCAAGGCATGAAACTGGGGATAAACAACGAGGTTAACACGAGCACGAGAAAAGTTGGGATTCAGCACATGGATGGTGAGATATCGAAAATTGACCGGCCAAACAGTCACCCTTCCAATCCTATTCACTAAGCGGCCACAGCTGAAAGCAGAAAAGATCCAAAACATGTTGGCACAGCTGAAAGCAGAAAAGATCCAAAACATGCTGGCACAGCAGAAGAAGTGCAAACAGAAGAACCAGCACCCGCGGCTGGCTCAGACAACCATCTCAACAACAAAATTGCTGTCGCTGTTGGCGCGGTTGCAGTTGCGGGGTTGGCATTCTTCGCATTGCGTTAACGCCGTTTTTTGAAATCCTCGACCAGAAACGCAACCATAGCCAAAATCAGAAGCCAGACGTGCTCCGCCAGAAAAGAGACGACCTCCCCAGCAGCTTTGAAAAGGAAAGAAACAATCGAGCCAATTAACCTGGGAAGGATTCCAGCAAGTTTTTTTTCCGAGCTCTTTCAAACCATTTCCGAGTCCTTTAGCGGTTGCTTTCAGTGAGTTGTTGATTGTGCTAACAACAGCGCCAATCGTAACACCAGCAGCAAGAAGAACTGCCGTGACGGTCACGCCGTATTTCTTGAAGATCTCTTTTACGCGCTCACGCAGCGGCATCCCTTCTTCAAGGCGCTCCCTTTCGTTTTCAAGTGCATTTCGCTGTTCTGTCCTTTCCCGAATCTTTTCACGCGCTTGCTCTCTTACAGCAGATTGCTCATTTTCATCATTGGCGATTTCTTGGTTCTCTTGAATTTCTTTGTCAATTTCTTTATCTTTTCTTTATCTTTTTCTTGAATTAATGCCACCCTCTCTGGTCCAAGTGTTTTCATAACAGATTTTGGTAATTTTGGGTTTAATGTTTTTCCGTCCACAAGAAAGAGAGGTGTCTCACCACCTTTTGGCCCAATAACAACAACTCTTGCAGGGTATCTTTTTTTTTGAGACATCAAGTGTTAAAAAGTTACCATCTCTCCCATATTGAGTGTGCGTTTCCATCAAGGTTTGGTTTGCAAGATCAATTTTAACAGAATCAGGGTTAAAAACCCGCATCCCTGGAGGGCGTCTTTCAATGAAAGAGGTTTCCGCAGTGCCGCCGCGTTCAGGTGGCCTATTCATCGTTGTTGTTCTCATTGGAAATTCTTCGCCACTTGGTCCGGGTGTTGATGACCCACCAGGCTCACCAAAAGGCATTGTCTTATTCGCATCGTCACGATCGTCGTCGTTGTCGTCGTCGTCACATTCGTCTGTGTGTTCCATGAGAGGGTCTCTCACGCCAAAGCCTTCTTCCGCCATTGTCTATTGAATAAAAAATTTTTTCTGTTTAATATACAAGTAACTTGACGGAATTCGAAGCCGTTTGACGAAAGTTCTAAAAAACAAAACGCGGGAAATGCCAAGAAAATTGGCTAAGTCTTCGTCAAGAGTAATTTTTTTATCCCCAAAGTTGTCAATAACCATTGCACCAGCAGGTGTATTGATTTGAGTGGGAAGTTTCATATTGAATTTAGCGAAAGCTTCTTCAATATTTTTAGCCATACTTTCAAGAGTGTAATGCCCTTTGGGGAATGTTATGGGAACAGCGCGTTTGCCATCAGGATCAGACATTGCAATAACCCCATCTTTTTTCAAATTATGCCACGAATTTGGAAGCGAACAAGACAACAGCCTAACGAAATCAGCCATAGGAATCGGGTCGTCAAAATAGACAGAAGATGGATTAGAAGACGTAGAAATAGTAAGCACAACCATTTTATTTTGTTCCGTGCAAATTTTCAATTAAAAATAATAGGGAAAAAATATCAGCAATGTTTGGCTATCTCGGAAAAATAGCGCAGGCCGCAAATGCGAAGCTTGCACAAACCAAGGCGTGGGCAGCTTTTTCTGCACGGTTTCCAAGGGCAGACAAAAGTCAATTTGAAGCCCAGGTATTTTTTGCGCCGGACAACACGGCAACAGCCGAAATATTCTGGAGAGAGGGGCCCGGTAGTCTAAAAAGTGTATTTGGTTCAGATTCAGAATATTGGAGCGCAGGAATGAAAAAAGCGCTGGGTTTGGTTGGCGGAGCCTTTGACGGTTTCCCTTTCCAACTGACGCCCCGCCCAGAAAAAGTTTCACAGGCTGTTCCTGCAGTTCCATTCGAAGAAGCGGCGCCGAGTTTGAAATAAATATTCAACAAAGCAATCAAAATTTATGTCTCCCCAAACCAGTATTTTACAACAAAGTTCAGAGAGGTTTTCCAAAAAGAACAGCTGAAGTTCGAAACGTCAAAGCCCGCGAAAAAATGGCTGTCGGGCCCCAATCTGTCTTTCTGTGACCAGCAGCTGAATTTCGCAGTGTGGTGTGCGACGGCAGGCTGCGGAATCTCAAGAGAAGTATTTGACAGCACAATGCAGCCGCTGCATGTGCGAGCTTTTTACATCTTTCACGTGTATTTTACAGTTCGCCGAATCCTCTTTCAGCTCGGAGGAATACAAAGCGTTGGCGCACTGCCTGGCGATCAAACATGGAGTCAGTTCGACAATCATTTCGACGAAGCTTCGCGGGAAAGATTGTGCGGAGAGTTCGGTGTTGACCCGTCAACAGATTTCCGGTTTACGAACGGCCCGAATCACGGGTTGGGGAGCGTTTATATTTATTGCCGCGACCCTTTCATCCGGAACGTGTCCTATCCATCAGAAAAAGCAAAATTCGATGACGAGGACCCAAGGGCTTCTGAAAAAGGAATTTCAATTTGTTTTATCAGAGACGACGCCGCGGAAGAGCAATTCAGCTGGTTTGCACCCAAAACCACAGCAGGTTTGACCCAGGCAGGTTTGTCGCGAATAAACCAGTCGATTGAAGTATTTGTCTTCTGCATTTTGGGCGCGCAAGTAAACGTCGGCAGCAGCATTCTGGGGGCGGGAGGCAGAGCAAAAGAAGCCCAGAACGAGTTCAACGTCTTGGTGGAAAATGAAGTGAGGCAGCCCGGCCTCGCGAAAAGCGTGCAGCGTCTAGAGCTGGTGGTGGAGGAAGCCAAGGTGAGGCTCAATCTGGCTGTGTTCCCGGGGGCTTGGTTAATGCCAGGGAATATGGTGATCAACACAGAAAGCACGGTTGGATATAACAACCAGTTGAAACAAGCGGTGCAAGGCATGAAACTGGGGATAAACAACGAGGTTAACACGAGCACGAGAAAAGTTGGGATTCAGCACATGGATGGTGAGAGATCGAAAATTGACCGGCCAAACAGTCACCCTTCCAATCCTATTCACTAGGCGGCCACAGCTGAAAGCAGAAAAGATCCAAAACATGTTGGCACAGCTGAAAGCAGAAAAGATCCAAAACATGCTGGCACAGCAGAAGAAGTGCAAACAGAAGAACCAGCACCCGCGGCTGGCTCAGACAACCATCTCAACAACAAAATTGCTGTCGCTGTTGGCGCGGTTGCAGTTGCGGGGTTGGCATTCTTCGCATTGCGTTAACGACGTTTTTTGAAATCCTCGACCAGAAACGCAACCATAGCCAAAATCAGAAGCCAGACGTGCTCCGCCAGAAAAGAGACGACCTCCCCAGCAGCTTTGAAAAGGAAAGAAACAATCGAGCCAATTAACCTGGGAAGGATTCCAGCAAGTTTTTTTTCCGAGCTCTTTCAAACCATTTCCGAGTCCTTTAGCGGTTGCTTTCAGTGAGTTGTTGATTGTGCTAACAACAGCGCCAATCGTAACACCAGCAGCAAGAAGAACTGCCGTGACGGTCACGCCGTATTTCTTGAAGATCTCTTTTACGCGCTCACGCAGCGGCATCCCTTCTTCAAGGCGCTCCCTTTCGTTTTCAAGTGCATTTCGCTGTTCTGTCCTTTCCCGAATCTTTTCACGCGCTTGCTCTCTTACAGCAGATTGCTCATTTTCATCATTGGCGATTTCTTGGTTCTCTTGAATTTCTTTGTCAATTTCTTTATCTTTTCTTTATCTTTTTCTTGAATTAATGCCACCCTCTCTGGTCCAAGTGTTTTCATAACAGATTTTGGTAATTTTGGGTTTAATGTTTTTCCGTCCACAAGAAAGAGAGGTGTCTCACCACCTTTTGGCCCAATAACAACAACTCTTGCAGGGTATCTTTTTTTTGAGACATCAAGTGTTAAAAAGTTACCATCTCTCCCATATTGAGTGTGCGTTTCCATCAAGGTTTGGTTTGCAAGATCAATTTTAACAGAATCAGGGTTAAAAACCCGCATCCCTGGAGGGCGTCTTTCAATGAAAGAGGTTTCCGCAGTGCCGCCGCGTTCAGGTGGCCTATTCATCGTTGTTGTTCTCATTGGAAATTCTTCGCCACTTGGTCCGGGTGTTGATGACCCACCAGGCTCACCAAAAGGCATTGTCTTATTCGCATCGTCACGATCGTCGTCGTTGTCGTCGTCGTCACATTCGTCTGTGTGTTCCATGAGAGGGTCTCTCACGCCAAAGCCTTCTTCCGCCATTGTCTATTGAATAAAAAATTTTTTCTGTTTAATATACAAGTAACTTGACGGAATTCGAAGCCGTTTGACGAAAGTTCTAAAAAACAAAACGCGGGAAATGCCAAGAAAATTGGCTAAGTCTTCGTCAAGAGTAATTTTTTTATCCCCAAAGTTGTCAATAACCATTGCACCAGCAGGTGTATTGATTTGAGTGGGAAGTTTCATATTGAATTTAGCGAAAGCTTCTTCAATATTTTTAGCCATACTTTCAAGAGTGTAATGCCCTTTGGGGAATGTTATGGGAACAGCGCGTTTGCCATCAGGATCAGACATTGCAATAACCCCATCTTTTTTCAAATTATGCCAAGAATTTGGAAGCGAACAAGACAACAGCCTAACGAAATCAGCCATAGGAATCGGGTCGTCAAAATAGACAGAAGATGGATTAGAAGACGTAGAAATAGTAAGCACAACCATTTTATTTTGTTCCGTGCAAATTTTCAATGAAAAATAATAGGGAAAAAATATCAGCAATGTTTGGCTATCTCGGAAAAATAGCGCAGGCCGCGAATGCGAAGCTTGCACAAACCAAGGCGTGGGCAGCTTTTTCTGCACGGTTTCCAAGGGCAGACAAAAGTCAATTTGAAGCCCAGGTATTTTTTGCGCCGGACAACACGGCAACAGCCGAAATATTCTGGAGAGAGGGGCCCGGTAGTCTAAAAAGTGTATTTGGTTCAGATTCAGAATATTGGAGCGCAGGAATGAAAAAAGCACTGGGTTTGGTTGGCGGAGCCTTTGACGGTTTCCCTTTCCAACTGACGCCCCGCCCAGAAAAAGTTTCACAGGCTGTTCCTGCAGTTCCATTCGAAGAAGCGGCGCCGAGTTTGAAATAAATATTCAACAAAGCAATCAAAATTTATGTCTCCCCAAACCAGTATTTTACAACAAAGTTCAGAGAGGTTTTCCAAAAAGAACAGCTGAAGTTCGAAACGTCAAAGCCCGCGAAAAAATGGCTGTCGGGCCCCAATCTGTCTTTCTGTGACCAGCAGCTGAATTTCGCAGTGTGGTGTGCGACGGCAGGCTGCGGAATCTCAAGAGAAGTATTTGACAGCACAATGCAGCCGCTGCATGTGCGAGCTTTTTACATCTTTCACGTGTATTTTACAGTTCGCCGAATCCTCTTTCAGCTCGGAGGAATACAAAGCGTTGGCGCACTGCCTGGCGATCAAACATGGAGTCAGTTCGACAATCATTTCGACGAAGCTTCGCGGGAAAGATTGTGCGGAGAGTTCGGTGTTGACCCGTCAACAGATTTCCGGTTTACGAACGGCCCGAATCACGGGTTGGGGAGCGTTTATATTTATTGCCGCGACCCTTTCATCCGGAACGTGTCCTATCCATCAGAAAAAGCAAAATTCGATGACGAGGACCCAAGGGCTTCTGAAAAAGGAATTTCAATTTGTTTTATCAGAGACGACGCCGCGGAAGAGCAATTCAGCTGGTTTGCACCCAAAACCACAGCAGGTTTGACCCAGGCAGGTTTGTCGCGAATAAACCAGTCGATTGAAGTATTTGTCTTCTGCATTTTGGGCGCGCAAGTAAACGTCGGCAGCAGCATTCTGGGGGCGGGAGGCAGAGCAAAAGAAGCCCAGAACGAGTTCAACGTCTTGGTGGAAAATGAAGTGAGGCAGCCCGGCCTCGCGAAAAGCGTGCAGCGTCTAGAGCTGGTGGTGGAGGAAGCCAAGGTGAGGCTCAATCTGGCTGTGTTCCCGGGGGCTTGGTTAATGCCAGGGAATATGGTGATCAACACAGAAAGCACGGTTGGATATAACAACCAGTTGAAACAAGCGGTGCAAGGCATGAAACTGGGGATAAACAACGAGGTTAACACGAGCACGAGAAATGTTGGGATTCAGCACATGGATGGTGAGAGATCGAAAATTGACCGGCCAAACAGTCACCCTTCCAATCCTATTCACTAGGCGGCCACAGCTGAAAGCAGAAAAGATCCAAAACATGTTGGCACAGCTGAAAGCAGAAAAGATCCAAAACATGCTGGCACAGCAGAAGAAGTGCAAACAGAAGAACCAGCACCCGCGGCTGGCTCAGACAACCATCTCAACAACAAAATTGCTGTCGCTGTTGGCGCGGTTGCAGTTGCGGGGTTGGCATTCTTCGCATTGCGTTAACGACGTTTTTTGAAATCCTCGACCAGAAACGCAACCATAGCCAAAATCAGAAGCCAGACGTGCTCCGCCAGAAAAGAGACGACCTCCCCAGCAGCTTTGAAAAGGAAAGAAACAATCGAGCCAATTAACCTGGGAAGGATTCCAGCAAGTTTTTTTTCCGAGCTCTTTCAAACCATTTCCGAGTCCTTTAGCGGTTGCTTTCAGTGAGTTGTTGATTGTGCTAACAACAGCGCCAATCGTAACACCAGCAGCAAGAAGAACTGCCGTGACGGTCACGCCGTATTTCTTGAAGATCTCTTTTACGCGCTCACGCAGCGGCATCCCTTCTTCAAGGCGCTCCCTTTCGTTTTCAAGTGCATTTCGCTGTTCTGTCCTTTCCCGAATCTTTTCACGCGCTTGCTCTCTTACAGCAGATTGCTCATTTTCATCATTGGCGATTTCTTGGTTCTCTTGAATTTCTTTGTCAATTTCTTTATCTTTTCTTTATCTTTTTCTTGAATTAATGCCACCCTCTCTGGTCCAAGTGTTTTCATAACAGATTTTGGTAATTTTGGGTTTAATGTTTTTCCGTCCACAAGAAAGAGAGGTGTCTCACCACCTTTTGGCCCAATAACAACAACTCTTGCAGGGTATCTTTTTTTTGAGACATCAAGTGTTAAAAAGTTACCATCTCTCCCATATTGAGTGTGCGTTTCCATCAAGGTTTGGTTTGCAAGATCAATTTTAACAGAATCAGGGTTAAAAACCCGCATCCCTGGAGGGCGTCTTTCAATGAAAGAGGTTTCCGCAGTGCCGCCGCGTTCAGGTGGCCTATTCATCGTTGTTGTTCTCATTGGAAATTCTTCGCCACTTGGTCCGGGTGTTGATGACCCACCAGGCTCACCAAAAGGCATTGTCTTATTCGCATCGTCACGATCGTCGTCGTTGTCGTCGTCGTCACATTCGTCTGTGTGTTCCATGAGAGGGTCTCTCACACCAAAGCCTTCTTCCGCCATTGTCTATTGAATAAAAAATTTTTTCTGTTTAATATACAAGTAACTTGACGGAATTCGAAGCCGTTTGACGAAAGTTCTAAAAAACAAAACGCGGGAAATGCCAAGAAAATTGGCTAAGTCTTCGTCAAGAGTAATTTTTTTATCCCCAAAGTTGTCAATAACCATTGCACCAGCAGGTGTATTGATTTGAGTGGGAAGTTTCATATTGAATTTAGCGAAAGCTTCTTCAATATTTTTAGCCATACTTTCAAGAGTGTAATGCCCTTTGGGGAATGTTATGGGAACAGCGCGTTTGCCATCAGGATCAGACATTGCAATAACCCCATCTTTTTTCAAATTATGCCACGAATTTGGAAGCGAACAAGACAACAGCCTAACGAAATCAGCCATAGGAATCGGGTCGTCAAAATAGACAGAAGATGGATTAGAAGACGTAGAAATAGTAAGCACAACCATTTTATTTTGTTCCGTGCAAATTTTCAATTGAAAAATAATAGGGAAAAAATATCAGCAATGTTTGGCTATCTCGGAAAAATAGCGCAGGCCGCGAATGCGAAGCTTGCACAAACCAAGGCGTGGGCAGCTTTTTCTGCACGGTTTCCAAGGGCAGACAAAAGTCAATTTGAAGCCCAGGTATTTTTTGCGCCGGACAACACGGCAACAGCCGAAATATTCTGGAGAGAGGGGCCCGGTAGTCTGAAAAGTGTATTTGGTTCAGATTCAGAATATTGGAGCGCAGGAATGAAAAAAGCGCTGGGTTTGGTTGGCGGAGCCTTTGACGGTTTCCCTTTCCAACTGACGCCCCGCCCAGAAAAAGTTTCACAGGCTGTTCCTGCAGTTCCATTCGAAGAAGCGGCGCCGAGTTTGAAATAAATATTCAACAAAGCAATCAAAATTTATGTCTCCTCAAACCAGTATTTTACAACAAAGTTCAGAGAGGTTTTCCAAAAAGAACAGCTGCAGTTCGAAACGTCAAAGCCCGCGAAAAAATGGCTGTCGGGCCCCAATCTGTCTTTCTGTGACCAGCAGCTGAATTTCGCAGTGTGGTGTGCGACGGCAGGCTGCGGAATCTCAAGAGAAGTATTTGACAGCACAATGCTGCCGCCGCAGGTGCGAGCTTTTTACATCTTTCACGTGTATTTTACAGTTCGCCGAATCCTCTTTCAGCTCGGAGGAATACAAAGCGTTGGCGCACTGCCTGGCGATCAAACATGGAGTCAGTTCGACAATCATTTCGACGAAGCTTCGCGGGAAAGATTGTGCGGAGAGTTCGGTGTTGACCCGTCAACAGATTTCCGGTTTACGAACGGCCCGAATCACGGGTTGGGGAGCGTTTATATTTATTGCCGCGACCCTTTCATCCGGAACGTGTCCTATCCATCAGAAAAAGCAAAATTCGATGACGAGGACCCAAGGGCTTCTGAAAAAGGAATTTCAATTTGTTTTATCAGAGACGACGCCGCGGAAGAGCAATTCAGCTGGTTTGCACCCCAAACCACAGCAGGTTTGACCCAGGCAGGTTTGTCGCGAATAAACCAGTCGATTGAAGCATTTGTCTTCTGCATTTTGGGCGCGCAAGTAAACGTCGGCAGCAGCATTCTGGGGGCGGGAGGCAGAGCAAAAGAAGCCCAGAACGAGTTCAACGTCTTGGTGGAAAATGAAGTGAGGCAGCCCGACCTCGCGAAAAGCGTGCAGCGTCTAGAGCTGGTGGTGGAGGAAGCCAAGGTGAGGCTCAATCTGGCTGTGTGCCCGGGGGCTTGGTTAATGCCAGGGAATATGGTGATCAACACAGAAAGCACGGTTGGATATAACAACCAGTTGAAACAAGCGGTGCAAGGCATGAAACTGGGGATAAACAACGAGGTTAACACGAGCACGAGAAAAGTTGGGATTCAGCACATGGATGGTGAGAGATCGAAAATTGACCGGCCAAACAGTCACCCTTCCAATCCTATTCACTAAGCGGCCACAGCTGAAAGCAGAAAAGATCCAAAACATGTTGGCACAGCTGAAAGCAGAAAAGATCCAAAACATGCTGGCACAGCAGAAGAAGTGCAAACAGAAGAACCAGCACCCGCGGCTGGCTCAGACAACCATCTCAACAACAAAATTGCTGTCGCTGTTGGCGCGGTTGCAGTTGCGGGGTTGGCATTCTTCGCATTGCGTTAACGACGTTTTTTGAAATCCTCGACCAGAAACGCAACCATAGCCAAAATCAGAAGCCAGACGTGCTCCGCCAGAAAAGAGACGACCTCCCCAGCAGCTTTGAAAAGGAAAGAAACAATCGAGCCAATTAACCTGGGAAGGATTCCAGCAAGTTTTTTTTCCGAGCTCTTTCAAACCATTTCCGAGTCCTTTAGCGGTTGCTTTCAGTGAGTTGTTGATTGTGCTAACAACAGCGCCAATCGTAACACCAGCAGCAAGAAGAACTGCCGTGACGGTCACGCCGTATTTCTTGAAGATCTCTTTTACGCGCTCACGCAGCGGCATCCCTTCTTCAAGGCGCTCCCTTTCGTTTTCAAGTGCATTTCGCTGTTCTGTCCTTTCCCGAATCTTTTCACGCGCTTGCTCTCTTACAGCAGATTGCTCATTTTCATCATTGGCGATTTCTTGGTTCTCTTGAATTTCTTTGTCAATTTCTTTATCTTTTCTTTATCTTTTTCTTGAATTAATGCCACCCTCTCTGGTCCAAGTGTTTTCATAACAGATTTTGGTAATTTTGGGTTTAATGTTTTTCCGTCCACAAGAAAGAGAGGTGTCTCACCACCTTTTGGCCCAATAACAACAACTCTTGCAGGGTATCTTTTTTTTGAGACATCAAGTGTTAAAAAGTTACCATCTCTCCCATATTGAGTGTGCGTTTCCATCAAGGTTTGGTTTGCAAGATCAATTTTAACAGAATCAGGGTTAAAAACCCGCATCCCTGGAGGGCGTCTTTCAATGAAAGAGGTTTCCGCAGTGCCGCCGCGTTCAGGTGGCCTATTCATCGTTGTTGTTCTCATTGGAAATTCTTCGCCACTTGGTCCGGGTGTTGATGACCCACCAGGCTCACCAAAAGGCATTGTCTTATTCGCATCGTCACGATCGTCGTCGTTGTCGTCGTCGTCACATTCGTCTGTGTGTTCCATGAGAGGGTCTCTCACGCCAAAGCCTTCTTCCGCCATTGTCTATTGAATAAAAAATTTTTTCTGTTTAATATACAAGTAACTTGACGGAATTCGAAGCCGTTTGACGAAAGTTCTAAAAAACAAAACGCGGGAAATGCCAAGAAAATTGGCTAAGTCTTCGTCAAGAGTAATTTTTTTATCCCCAAAGTTGTCAATAACCATTGCACCAGCAGGTGTATTGATTTGAGTGGGAAGTTTCATATTGAATTTAGCGAAAGCTTCTTCAATATTTTTAGCCATACTTTCAAGAGTGTAATGCCCTTTGGGGAATGTTATGGGAACAGCGCGTTTGCCATCAGGATCAGACATTGCAATAACCCCATCTTTTTTCAAATTATGCCACGAATTTGGAAGCGAACAAGACAACAGCCTAACGAAATCAGCCATAGGAATCGGGTCGTCAAAATAGACAGAAGATGGATTAGAAGACGTAGAAATAGTAAGCACAACCATTTTATTTTGTTCCGTGCAAATTTTCAATTAAAAATAATAGGGAAAAAATATCAGCAATGTTTGGCTATCTCGGAAAAATAGCGCAGGCCGCAAATGCGAAGCTTGCACAAACCAAGGCGTGGGCAGCTTTTTCTGCACGGTTTCCAAGGGCAGACAAAAGTCAATTTGAAGCCCAGGTATTTTTTGCGCCGGACAACACGGCAACAGCCGAAATATTCTGGAGAGAGGGGCCCGGTAGTCTAAAAAGTGTATTTGGTTCAGATTCAGAATATTGGAGCGCAGGAATGAAAAAAGCGCTGGGTTTGGTTGGCGGAGCCTTTGACGGTTTCCCTTTCCAACTGACGCCCCGCCCAGAAAAAGTTTCACAGGCTGTTCCTGCAGTTCCATTCGAAGAAGCGGCGCCGAGTTTGAAATAAATATTCAACAAAGCAATCAAAATTTATGTCTCCCCAAACCAGTATTTTACAACAAAGTTCAGAGAGGTTTTCCAAAAAGAACAGCTGAAGTTCGAAACGTCAAAGCCCGCGAAAAAATGGCTGTCGGGCCCCAATCTGTCTTTCTGTGACCAGCAGCTGAATTTCGCAGTGTGGTGTGCGACGGCAGGCTGCGGAATCTCAAGAGAAGTATTTGACAGCACAATGCAGCCGCTGCATGTGCGAGCTTTTTACATCTTTCACGTGTATTTTACAGTTCGCCGAATCCTCTTTCAGCTCGGAGGAATACAAAGCGTTGGCGCACTGCCTGGCGATCAAACATGGAGTCAGTTCGACAATCATTTCGACGAAGCTTCGCGGGAAAGATTGTGCGGAGAGTTCGGTGTTGACCCGTCAACAGATTTCCGGTTTACGAACGGCCCGAATCACGGGTTGGGGAGCGTTTATATTTATTGCCGCGACCCTTTCATCCGGAACGTGTCCTATCCATCAGAAAAAGCAAAATTCGATGACGAGGACCCAAGGGCTTCTGAAAAAGGAATTTCAATTTGTTTTATCAGAGACGACGCCGCGGAAGAGCAATTCAGCTGGTTTGCACCCAAAACCACAGCAGGTTTGACCCAGGCAGGTTTGTCGCGAATAAACCAGTCGATTGAAGTATTTGTCTTCTGCATTTTGGGCGCGCAAGTAAACGTCGGCAGCAGCATTCTGGGGGCGGGAGGCAGAGCAAAAGAAGCCCAGAACGAGTTCAACGTCTTGGTGGAAAATGAAGTGAGGCAGCCCGGCCTCGCGAAAAGCGTGCAGCGTCTAGAGCTGGTGGTGGAGGAAGCCAAGGTGAGGCTCAATCTGGCTGTGTTCCCGGGGGCTTGGTTAATGCCAGGGAATATGGTGATCAACACAGAAAGCACGGTTGGATATAACAACCAGTTGAAACAAGCGGTGCAAGGCATGAAACTGGGGATAAACAACGAGGTTAACACGAGCACGAGAAAAGTTGGGATTCAGCACATGGATGGTGAGAGATCGAAAATTGACCGGCCAAACAGTCACCCTTCCAATCCTATTCACTAGGCGGCCACAGCTGAAAGCAGAAAAGATCCAAAACATGTTGGCACAGCTGAAAGCAGAAAAGATCCAAAACATGCTGGCACAGCAGAAGAAGTGCAAACAGAAGAACCAGCACCCGCGGCTGGCTCAGACAACCATCTCAACAACAAAATTGCTGTCGCTGTTGGCGCGGTTGCAGTTGCGGGGTTGGCATTCTTCGCATTGCGTTAACGACGTTTTTTGAAATCCTCGACCAGAAACGCAACCATAGCCAAAATCAGAAGCCAGACGTGCTCCGCCAGAAAAGAGACGACCTCCCCAGCAGCTTTGAAAAGGAAAGAAACAATCGAGCCAATTAACCTGGGAAGGATTCCAGCAAGTTTTTTTTCCGAGCTCTTTCAAACCATTTCCGAGTCCTTTAGCGGTTGCTTTCAGTGAGTTGTTGATTGTGCTAACAACAGCGCCAATCGTAACACCAGCAGCAAGAAGAACTGCCGTGACGGTCACGCCGTATTTCTTGAAGATCTCTTTTACGCGCTCACGCAGCGGCATCCCTTCTTCAAGGCGCTCCCTTTCGTTTTCAAGTGCATTTCGCTGTTCTGTCCTTTCCCGAATCTTTTCACGCGCTTGCTCTCTTACAGCAGATTGCTCATTTTCATCATTGGCGATTTCTTGGTTCTCTTGAATTTCTTTGTCAATTTCTTTATCTTTTCTTTATCTTTTTCTTGAATTAATGCCACCCTCTCTGGTCCAAGTGTTTTCATAACAGATTTTGGTAATTTTGGGTTTAATGTTTTTCCGTCCACAAGAAAGAGAGGTGTCTCACCACCTTTTGGCCCAATAACAACAACTCTTGCAGGGTATCTTTTTTTTGAGACATCAAGTGTTAAAAAGTTACCATCTCTCCCATATTGAGTGTGCGTTTCCATCAAGGTTTGGTTTGCAAGATCAATTTTAACAGAATCAGGGTTAAAAACCCGCATCCCTGGAGGGCGTCTTTCAATGAAAGAGGTTTCCGCAGTGCCGCCGCGTTCAGGTGGCCTATTCATCGTTGTTGTTCTCATTGGAAATTCTTCGCCACTTGGTCCGGGTGTTGATGACCCACCAGGCTCACCAAAAGGCATTGTCTTATTCGCATCGTCACGATCGTCGTCGTTGTCGTCGTCGTCACATTCGTCTGTGTGTTCCATGAGAGGGTCTCTCACGCCAAAGCCTTCTTCCGCCATTGTCTATTGAATAAAAAATTTTTTCTGTTTAATATACAAGTAACTTGACGGAATTCGAAGCCGTTTGACGAAAGTTCTAAAAAACAAAACGCGGGAAATGCCAAGAAAATTGGCTAAGTCTTCGTCAAGAGTAATTTTTTTATCCCCAAAGTTGTCAATAACCATTGCACCAGCAGGTGTATTGATTTGAGTGGGAAGTTTCATATTGAATTTAGCGAAAGCTTCTTCAATATTTTTAGCCATACTTTCAAGAGTGTAATGCCCTTTGGGGAATGTTATGGGAACAGCGCGTTTGCCATCAGGATCAGACATTGCAATAACCCCATCTTTTTTCAAATTATGCCACGAATTTGGAAGCGAACAAGACAACAGCCTAACGAAATCAGCCATAGGAATCGGGTCGTCAAAATAGACAGAAGATGGATTAGAAGACGTAGAAATAGTAAGCACAACCATTTTATTTTGTTCCGTGCAAATTTTCAATTGAAAAATAATAGGGAAAAAATATCAGCAATGTTTGGCTATCTCGGAAAAATAGCGCAGGCCGCGAATGCGAAGCTTGCACAAACCAAGGCGTGGGCAGCTTTTTCTGCACGGTTTCCAAGGGCAGACAAAAGTCAATTTGAAGCCCAGGTATTTTTTGCGCCGGACAACACGGCAACAGCCGAAATATTCTGGAGAGAGGGGCCCGGTAGTCTGAAAAGTGTATTTGGTTCAGATTCAGAATATTGGAGCGCAGGAATGAAAAAAGCGCTGGGTTTGGTTGGCGGAGCCTTTGACGGTTTCCCTTTCCAACTGACGCCCCGCCCAGAAAAAGTTTCACAGGCTGTTCCTGCAGTTCCATTCGAAGAAGCGGCGCCGAGTTTGAAATAGATATTCAACAAAGCAATCAAAATTTATGTCTCCCCAAACCAGTATTTTACAACAAAGTTCAGAGAGGTTTTCCAAAAAGAACAGCTGAAGTTCGAAACGTCAAAGCCCGCGAAAAAATGGCTGTCGGGCCCCAATCTGTCTTTCTGTGACCAGCAGCTGAATTTCGCAGTGTGGTGTGCGACGGCAGGCTGCGGAATCTCAAGAGAAGTATTTGACAGCACAATGCAGCCGCTGCATGTGCGAGCTTTTTACATCTTTCACGTGTATTTTACAGTTCGCCGAATCCTCTTTCAGCTCGGAGGAATACAAAGCGTTGGCGCACTGCCTGGCGATCAAACATGGAGTCAGTTCGACAATCATTTCGACGAAACTTCGCGGGAAAGATTGTGCGGAGAGTTCGGTGTTGACCCGTCAACAGATTTCCGGTTTACGAACGGCCCGAATCACGGGTTGGGGAGCGTTTATATTTATTGGCGCGACCCTTTCATCCGGAACGTGTCCTATCCATCAGAAAAAGCAAAATTCGATGACGAGGACCCAAGGGCTTCTGAAAAAGGAATTTCAATTTGTTTTATCAGAGACGACGCCGCGGAAGAGCAATTCAGCTGGTTTGCACCCAAAACCACAGCAGGTTTGACCCAGGCAGGTTTGTCGCGAATAAACCAGTCGATTGAAGCATTTGTCTTCTGCATTTTGGGCGCGCAAGTAAACGTCGGCAGCAGCATTCTGGGGGCGGGAGGCAGAGCAAAAGAAGCCCAGAACGAGTTCAACGTCTTGGTGGAAAATGAAGTGAGGCAGCCCGACCTCGCGAAAAGCGTGCAGCGTCTAGAGCTGGTGGTGGAGGAAGCCAAGGTGAGGCTCAATCTGGCTGTGTGCCCGGGGGCTTGGTTAATGCCAGGGAATATGGTGATCAACACAGAAAGCACGGTTGGATATAACAACCAGTTGAAACAAGCGGTGCAAGGCATGAAACTGGGGATAAACAACGAGGTTAACACGAGCACGAGAAAAGTTGGGATTCAGCACATGGATGGTGAGAGATCGAAAATTGACCGGCCAAACAGTCACCCTTCCAATCCTATTCACTAAGCGGCCACAGCTGAAAGCAGAAAAGATCCAAAACATGTTGGCACAGCTGAAAGCAGAAAAGATCCAAAACATGCTGGCACAGCAGAAGAAGTGCAAACAGAAGAACCAGCACCCGCGGCTGGCTCAGACAACCATCTCAACAACAAAATTGCTGTCGCTGTTGGCGCGGTTGCAGTTGCGGGGTTGGCATTCTTCGCATTGCGTTAACGACGTTTTTTGAAATCCTCGACCAGAAACGCAACCATAGCCAAAATCAGAAGCCAGACGTGCTCCGCCAGAAAAGAGACGACCTCCCCAGCAGCTTTGAAAAGGAAAGAAACAATCGAGCCAATTAACCTGGGAAGGATTCCAGCAAGTTTTTTTTCCGAGCTCTTTCAAACCATTTCCGAGTCCTTTAGCGGTTGCTTTCAGTGAGTTTTTGATTGTGCTAACAACAGCGCCAATCGTAACACCAGCAGCAAGAAGAACTGCCGTGACGGTCACGCCGTATTTCTTGAAGATCTCTTTTACGCGCTCACGCAGCGGCATCCCTTCTTCAAGGCGCTCCCTTTCGTTTTCAAGTGCATTTCGCTGTTCTGTCCTTTCCCGAATCTTTTCACGCGCTTGCTCTCTTACAGCAGATTGCTCATTTTCATCATTGGCGATTTCTTGGTTCTCTTGAATTTCTTTGTCAATTTCTTTATCTTTTCTTTATCTTTTTCTTGAATTAATGCCACCCTCTCTGGTCCAAGTGTTTTCATAACAGATTTTGGTAATTTTGGGTTTAATGTTTTTCCGTCCACAAGAAAGAGAGGTGTCTCACCACCTTTTGGCCCAAACAACAACTCTTGCAGGGTATCTTTTTTTTGAGACATCAAGTGTTAAAAAGTTACCATCTCTCCCATATTGAGTGTGCGTTTCCATCAAGGTTTGGTTTGCAAGATCAATTTTAACAGAATCAGGGTTAAAAACCCGCATCCCTGGAGGGCGTCTTTCAATGAAAGAGGTTTCCGCAGTGCCGCCGCGTTCAGGTGGCCTATTCATCGTTGTTGTTCTCATTGGAAATTCTTCGCCACTTGGTCCGGGTGTTGATGACCCACCAGGCTCACCAAAAGGCATTGTCTTATTCGCATCGTCACGATCGTCGTCGTTGTCGTCGTCGTCACATTCGTCTGTGTGTTCCATGAGAGGGTCTCTCACGCCAAAGCCTTCTTCCGCCATTGTCTATTGAATAAAAAATTTTTTCTGTTTAATATACAAGTAACTTGACGGAATTCGAAGCCGTTTGACGAAAGTTCTAAAAAACAAAACGCGGGAAATGCCAAGAAAATTGGCTAAGTCTTCGTCAAGAGTAATTTTTTTATCCCCAAAGTTGTCAATAACCATTGCACCAGCAGGTGTATTGATTTGAGTGGGAAGTTTCATATTGAATTTAGCGAAAGCTTCTTCAATATTTTTAGCCATACTTTCAAGAGTGTAATGCCCTTTGGGGAATGTTATGGGAACAGCGCGTTTGCCATCAGGATCAGACATTGCAATAACCCCATCTTTTTTCAAATTATGCCACGAATTTGGAAGCGAACAAGACAACAGCCTAACGAAATCAGCCATAGGAATCGGGTCGTCAAAATAGACAGAAGATGGATTAGAAGACGTAGAAATAGTAAGCACAACCATTTTATTTTGTTCCGTGCAAATTTCAATTGAAAAATAACAGGGAAAAAATATCAGCAATGTTTGGCTAACTCGGAAAAATAGCGCAGGCCGCGAATGCGAAGCTTGCACAAACCAAGGCGTGGGCAGCTTTTTCTGCACGGTTTCCAAGGGCAGACAAAAGTCAATTTGAAGCCCAGGTATTTTTTGCGCCGGACAACACGGCAACAGCCGAAATATTCTGGAAAGAGGGGCCCGGTAGTTTGAAAAGTGTATTTGGTTCAGATTCAGAATATTGGAGCGCAGGAATGAAAAAAGCGCTGGGTTTGGTTGGCGGAGCCTTTGACGGTTTCCCTTTCCAACTGACGCCCCGCCCAGAAAAAGTTTCACAGGCTGTTCCTGCAGTTCCATTCGAAGAAGCGGCGCCGAGTTTGAAATAAATATTCAACAAAGCAATCAAAATTTATGTCTCCCCAAACCAGTATTTTACAACAAAGTTCAGAGAGGTTTTCCAAAAAGAACAGCTGCAGTTCGAAACGTCGAAGCCCGCGAAAAAATGGCTGTCGGGCCCCAATCTGTCTTTCTGTGACCAGCAGCTGAATTTCGCAGTGTGGTGTGCGACGGCAGGCTGCGGAATCTCAAGAGAAGTATTTGACAGCACAATGCTGCCGCCGCAGGTGCGAGCTTTTTACATTTTTCACGTGTATTTTACAGTTCGCCGAATCCTCTTTCAGCTCGGAGGAATACAAAGCGTTGGCGCACTGCCTGGCGATCAAACATGGAGTCAGTTCGACAATCATTTCGACGAAGCTTCGCGGGAAAGATTGTGCGGAGAGTTCGGTGTTGACCCGTCAACAGATTTCCGGTTTACGAACGGCCCGAATCACGGGTTGGGGAGCGTTTATATTTATTGCCGCGACCCTTTCATCCGGAACGTGTCCTATCCATCAGAAAAAGCAAAATTCGATGACGAGGACCCAAGGGCTTCTGAAAAAGGAATTTCAATTTGTTTTATCAGAGACGACGCCGTGGAAGAGCAATTCAGCTGGTTTGCACCCAAAACCACAGCAGGTTTGACCCAGGCAGGTTTGTCGCGAATAAACCAGTCGATTGAAGTATTTGTCTTCTGCATTTTGGGCGCGCAAGTAAACGTCGGCAGCAGCATTCTGGGGGCGGGAGGCAGAGCAAAAGAAGCCCAGAACGAGTTCAACGTCTTGGTGGAAAATGAAGTGAGGCAGCCCGACCTCGCGAAAAGCGTGCAGCGTCTAGAGCTGGTGGTGGAGGAAGCCAAGGTGAGGCTCAATCTGGCTGTGTTCCCGGGGGCTTGGTTAATGCCAGGGAATATGGTGATCAACACAGAAAGCACGGTTGGATATAACAACCAGTTGAAACAAGCGGTGCAAGGCATGAAACTGGGGATAAACAACGAGGTTAACACGAGCACGAGAAAAGTTGGGATTCAGCACATGGATGGTGAGAGATCGAAAATTGACCGGCCAAACAGTCACCCTTCCAATCCTATTCACTAGGCGGCCACAGCTGAAAGCAGAAAAGATCCAAAACATGTTGGCACAGCTGAAAGCAGAAAAGATCCAAAACATGCTGGCACAGCAGAAGAAGTGCAAACAGAAGAACCAGCACCCGCGGCTGGCTCAGACAACCATCTCAACAACAAAATTGCTGTCGCTGTTGGCGCGGTTGCAGTTGCGGGGTTGGCATTCTTCGCATTGCGTTAACGACGTTTTTTGAAATCCTCGACCAGAAACGCAACCATAGCCAAAATCAGAAGCCAGACGTGCTCCGCCAGAAAAGAGACGACCTCCCCAGCAGCTTTGAAAAGGAAAGAAACAATCGAGCCAATTAACCTGGGAAGGATTCCAGCAAGTTTTTTTTCCGAGCTCTTTCAAACCATTTCCGAGTCCTTTAGCGGTTGCTTTCAGTGAGTTGTTGATTGTGCTAACAACAGCGCCAATCGTAACACCAGCAGCAAGAAGAACTGCCGTGACGGTCACGCCGTATTTCTTGAAGATCTCTTTTACGCGCTCACGCAGCGGCATCCCTTCTTCAAGGCGCTCCCTTTCGTTTTCAAGTGCATTTCGCTGTTCTGTCCTTTCCCGAATCTTTTCACGCGCTTGCTCTCTTACAGCAGATTGCTCATTTTCATCATTGGCGATTTCTTGGTTCTCTTGAATTTCTTTGTCAATTTCTTTATCTTTTCTTTATCTTTTTCTTGAATTAATGCCACCCTCTCTTGTCCAAGTGTTTTCATAACAGATTTTGGTAATTTTGGGTTTAATGTTTTTCCGTCCACAAGAAAGAGAGGTGTCTCACCACCTTTTGGCCCAATAACAACAACTCTTCCAGGGTATCTTTTTTTTGAGACATCAAGTGTTAAAAAGTTACCATCTCTCCCATATTGAGTGTGCGTTTCCATCAAGGTTTGGTTTGCAAGATCAATTTTAACAGAATCAGGGTTAAAAACCCGCATCCCTGGAGGGCGTCTTTCAATGAAAGAGGTTTCCGCAGTGCCGCCGCGTTCAGGTGGCCTATTCATCGTTGTTGTTCTCATTGGAAATTCTTCGCCACTTGGTCCGGGTGTTGATGACCCACCAGGCTCACCAAAAGGCATTGTCTTATTCGCATCGTCACGATCGTCGTCGTTGTCGTCGTCGTCACATTCGTCTGTGTGTTCCATGAGAGGGTCTCTCACACCAAAGCCTTCTTCCGCCATTGTCTATTGAATAAAAAATTTTTTCTGTTTAATATACAAGTAACTTGACGGAATTCGAAGCCGTTTGACGAAAGTTCTAAAAAACAAAACGCGGGAAATGCCAAGAAAATTGGCTAAGTCTTCGTCAAGAGTAATTTTTTTATCCCCAAAGTTGTCAATAACCATTGCACCAGCAGGTGTATTGATTTGAGTGGGAAGTTTCATATTGAATTTAGCGAAAGCTTCTTCAATATTTTTAGCCATACTTTCAAGAGTGTAATGCCCTTTGGGGAATGTTATGGGAACAGCGCGTTTGCCATCAGGATCAGACATTGCAATAACCCCATCTTTTTTCAAATTATGCCACGAATTTGGAAGCGAACAAGACAACAGCCTAACGAAATCAGCCATAGGAATCGGGTCGTCAAAATAGACAGAAGATGGATTAGAAGACGTAGAAATAGTAAGCACAACCATTTTATTTTGTTCCGTGCAAATTTTCAATTGAAAAATAATAGGGAAAAAATATCAGCAATGTTTGGCTATCTCGGAAAAATAGCGCAGGCCGCGAATGCGAAGCTTGCACAAACCAAGGCGTGGGCAGCTTTTTCTGCACGGTTTCCAAGGGCAGACAAAAGTCAATTTGAACCCCATGTATTTTTTGCGCCGGACAACACGGCAACAGCCGAAATATTCTGGAGAGAGGGGCCCGGTAGTCTGAAAAGTGTATTTGGTTCAGATTCAGAATATTGGAGCGCAGGAATGAAAAAAGCGCTGGGTTTGGTTGGCGGAGCCTTTGACGGTTTCCCTTTCCAACTGACGCCCCGCCCAGAAAAAGTTTCACAGGCTGTTCCTGCAGTTCCATTCGAAGAAGCGGCGCCGAGTTTGAAATAAATATTCAACAAAGCAATCAAAATTTATGTCTCCCCAAACCAGTATTTTACAACAAAGTTCAGAGAGGTTTTCCAAAAAGAACAGCTGCAGTTCGAAACGTCAAAGCCCGCGAAAAAATGGCTGTCGGGCCCCAATCTGTCTTTCTGTGACCAGCAGCTGAATTTCGCAGTGTGGTGTGCGACGGCAGGCTGCGGAATCTCAAGAGAAGTATTTGACAGCACAATGCTGCCGCCGCAGGTGCGAGCTTTTTACATCTTTCACGTGTATTTTACAGTTCGCCGAATCCTCTTTCAGCTCGGAGGAATACAAAGCGTTGGCGCACTGCCTGGCGATCAAACATGGAGTCAGTTCGACAATCATTTCGACGAAGCTTCGCGGGAAAGATTGTGCGGAGAGTTCGGTGTTGACCCGTCAACAGATTTCCGGTTTACGAACGGCCCGAATCACGGGTTGGGGAGCGTTTATATTTATTGGCGCGACCCTTTCATCCGGAACGTGTCCTATCCATCAGAAAAAGCAAAATTCGATGACGAGGACCCAAGGGCTTCTGAAAAAGGAATTTCAATTTGTTTTATCAGAGACGACGCCGCGGAAGAGCAATTCAGCTGGTTTGCACCCAAAACCACAGCAGGTTTGACCCAGGCAGGTTTGTCGCGAATAAACCAGTCGATTGAAGTATTTGTCTTCTGCATTTTGGGCGCGCAAGTAAACGTCGGCAGCAGCATTCTGGGGGCGGGAGGCAGAGCAAAAGAAGCCCAGAACGAGTTCAACGTCTTGGTGGAAAATGAAGTGAGGCAGCCCGACCTCGCGAAAAGCGTGCAGCGTCTAGAGCTGGTGGTGGAGGAAGCCAAGGTGAGGCTCAATCTGGCTGTGTTCCCGGGGGCTTGGTTAATGCCAGGGAATATGGTGATCAACACAGAAAGCACGGTTGGATATAACAACCAGTTGAAACAAGCGGTGCAAGGCATGAAACTGGGGATAAACAACGAGGTTAACACGAGCACGAGAAAAGTTGGGATTCAGCACATGGATGGTGAGAGATCGAAAATTGACCGGCCAAACAGTCACCCTTCCAATCCTATTCACTAGGCGGCCACAGCTGAAAGCAGAAAAGATCCAAAACATGTTGGCACAGCTGAAAGCAGAAAAGATCCAAAACATGCTGGCACAGCAGAAGAAGTGCAAACAGAAGAACCAGCACCCGCGGCTGGCTCAGACAACCATCTCAACAACAAAATTGCTGTCGCTGTTGGCGCGGTTGCAGTTGCGGGGTTGGCATTCTTCGCATTGCGTTAACGACGTTTTTTGAAATCCTCGACCAGAAACGCAACCATAGCCAAAATCAGAAGCCAGACGTGCTCCGCCAGAAAAGAGACGACCTCCCCAGCAGCTTTGAAAAGGAAAGAAACAATCGAGCCAATTAACCTGGGAAGGATTCCAGCAAGTTTTTTTTCCGAGCTCTTTCAAACCATTTCCGAGTCCTTTAGCGGTTGCTTTCAGTGAGTTGTTGATTGTGCTAACAACAGCGCCAATCGTAACACCAGCAGCAAGAAGAACTGCCGTGACGGTCACGCCGTATTTCTTGAAGATCTCTTTTACGCGCTCACGCAGCGGCATCCCTTCTTCAAGGCGCTCCCTTTCGTTTTCAAGTGCATTTCGCTGTTCTGTCCTTTCCCGAATCTTTTCACGCGCTTGCTCTCTTACAGCAGATTGCTCATTTTCATCATTGGCGATTTCTTGGTTCTCTTGAATTTCTTTGTCAATTTCTTTATCTTTTCTTTATCTTTTTCTTGAATTAATGCCACCCTCTCTGGTCCAAGTGTTTTCATAACAGATTTTGGTAATTTTGGGTTTAATGTTTTTCCGTCCACAAGAAAGAGAGGTGTCTCACCACCTTTTGGCCCAATAACAACAACTCTTCCAGGGTATCTTTTTTTTGAGACATCAAGTGTTAAAAAGTTACCATCTCTCCCATATTGAGTGTGCGTTTCCATCAAGGTTTGGTTTGCAAGATCAATTTTAACAGAATCAGGGTTAAAAACCCGCATCCCTGGAGGGCGTCTTTCAATGAAAGAGGTTTCCGCAGTGCCGCCGCGTTCAGGTGGCCTATTCATCGTTGTTGTTCTCATTGGAAATTCTTCGCCACTTGGTCCGGGTGTTGATGACCCACCAGGCTCACCAAAAGGCATTGTCTTATTCGCATCGTCACGATCGTCGTCGTTGTCGTCGTCGTCACATTCGTCTGTGTGTTCCATGAGAGGGTCTCTCACACCAAAGCCTTCTTCCGCTATTGTCTATTGAATAAAAAAATTTTTCTGTTTAATATACAAGTAACTTGACGGAATTCGAAGCCGTTTGACGAAAGTTCTAAAAAACAAAACGCGGGAAATGCCAAGAAAATTGGCTAAGTCTTCGTCAAGAGTAATTTTTTTATCCCCAAAGTTGTCAATAACCATTGCACCAGCAGGTGTATTGATTTGAGTGGGAAGTTTCATATTGAATTTAGCGAAAGCTTCTTCAATATTTTTAGCCATACTTTCAAGAGTGTAATGCCCTTTGGGGAATGTTATGGGAACAGCGCGTTTGCCATCAGGATCAGACATTGCAATAACCCCATCTTTTTTCAAATTATGCCACGAATTTGGAAGCGAACAAGACAACAGCCTAACGAAATCAGCCATAGGAATCGGGTCGTCAAAATAGACAGAAGATGGATTAGAAGACGTAGAAATAGTAAGCACAACCATTTTATTTTGTTCCGTGCAAATTTTCAATTGAAAAATAATAGGGAAAAAATATCAGCAATGTTTGGCTATCTCGGAAAAATAGCGCAGGCCGCGAATGCGAAGCTTGCACAAACCAAGGCGTGGGCAGCTTTTTCTGCACGGTTTCCAAGGGCAGACAAAAGTCAATTTGAAGCCCAGGTATTTTTTGCGCCGGACAACACGGCAACAGCCGAAATATTCTGGAGAGAGGGGCCCGGTAGTCTGAAAAGTGTATTTGGTTCAGATTCAGAATATTGGAGCGCAGGAATGAAAAAAGCGCTGGGTTTGGTTGGCGGAGCCTTTGACGGTTTCCCTTTCCAACTGACGCCCCGCCCAGAAAAAGTTTCACAGGCTGTTCCTGCAGTTCCATTCGAAGAAGCGGCGCCGAGTTTGAAATAAATATTCAACAAAGCAATCAAAATTTATGTCTCCCCAAACCAGTATTTTACAACAAAGTTCAGAGAGGTTTTCCAAAAAGAACAGCTGCAGTTCGAAACGTCGAAGCCCGCGAAAAAATGGCTGTCGGGCCCCAATCTGTCTTTCTGTGACCAGCAGCTGAATTTCGCAGTGTGGTGTGCGACGGCAGGCTGCGGAATCTCAAGAGAAGTATTTGACAGCACAATGCTGCCGCCGCAGGTGCGAGCTTTTTACATCTTTCACGTGTATTTTACAGTTCGCCGAATCCTCTTTCAGCTCGGAGGAATACAAAGCGTTGGCGCACTGCCTGGCGATCAAACATGGAGTCAGTTCGACAATCATTTCGACGAAGCTTCGCGGGAAAGATTGTGCGGAGAGTTCGGTGTTGACCCGTCAACAGATTTCCGGTTTACGAACGGCCCGAATCACGGGTTGGGGAGCGTTTATATTTATTGCCGCGACCCTTTCATCCGGAACGTGTCCTATCCATCAGAAAAAGCAAAATTCGATGACGAGGACCCAAGGGCTTCTGAAAAAGGAATTTCAATTTTTTTTATCAGAGACGACGCCGCGGAAGAGCAATTCAGCTGGTTTGCACCCAAAACCACAGCAGGTTTGACCCAGGCAGGTTTGTCGCGAATAAACCAGTCGATTGAAGCATTTGTCTTCTGCATTTTGGGCGCGCAAGTAAACGTCGGCAGCAGCATTCTGGGGGCGGGAGGCAGAGCAAAAGAAGCCCAGAACGAGTTCAACGTCTTGGTGGAAAATGAAGTGAGGCAGCCCGACCTCGCGAAAAGCGTGCAGCGTCTAGAGCTGGTGGTGGAGGAAGCCAAGGTGAGGCTCAATCTGGCTGTGTGCCCGGGGGCTTGGTTAATGCCAGGGAATATGGTGATCAACACAGAAAGCACGGTTGGATATAACAACCAGTTGAAACAAGCGGTGCAAGGCATGAAACTGGGGATAAACAACGAGGTTAACACGAGCACGAGAAAAGTTGGGATTCAGCACATGGATGGTGAGATATCGAAAATTGACCGGCCAAACAGTCACCCTTCCAATCCTATTCACTAAGCGGCCACAGCTGAAAGCAGAAAAGATCCAAAACATGTTGGCACAGCTGAAAGCAGAAAAGATCCAAAACATGCTGGCACAGCAGAAGAAGTGCAAACAGAAGAACCAGCACCCGCGGCTGGCTCAGACAACCATCTCAACAACAAAATTGCTGTCGCTGTTGGCGCGGTTGCAGTTGCGGGGTTGGCATTCTTCGCATTGCGTTAACGCCGTTTTTTGAAATCCTCGACCAGAAACGCAACCATAGCCAAAATCAGAAGCCAGACGTGCTCCGCCAGAAAAGAGACGACCTCCCCAGCAGCTTTGAAAAGGAAAGAAACAATCGAGCCAATTAACCTGGGAAGGATTCCAGCAAGTTTTTTTTCCGAGCTCTTTCAAACCATTTCCGAGTCCTTTAGCGGTTGCTTTCAGTGAGTTGTTGATTGTGCTAACAACAGCGCCAATCGTAACACCAGCAGCAAGAAGAACTGCCGTGACGGTCACGCCGTATTTCTTGAAGATCTCTTTTACGCGCTCACGCAGCGGCATCCCTTCTTCAAGGCGCTCCCTTTCGTTTTCAAGTGCATTTCGCTGTTCTGTCCTTTCCCGAATCTTTTCACGCGCTTGCTCTCTTACAGCAGATTGCTCATTTTCATCATTGGCGATTTCTTGGTTCTCTTGAATTTCTTTGTCAATTTCTTTATCTTTTCTTTATCTTTTTCTTGAATTAATGCCACCCTCTCTGGTCCAAGTGTTTTCATAACAGATTTTGGTAATTTTGGGTTTAATGTTTTTCCGTCCACAAGAAAGAGAGGTGTCTCACCACCTTTTGGCCCAATAACAACAACTCTTGCAGGGTATCTTTTTTTTTGAGACATCAAGTGTTAAAAAGTTACCATCTCTCCCATATTGAGTGTGCGTTTCCATCAAGGTTTGGTTTGCAAGATCAATTTTAACAGAATCAGGGTTAAAAACCCGCATCCCTGGAGGGCGTCTTTCAATGAAAGAGGTTTCCGCAGTGCCGCCGCGTTCAGGTGGCCTATTCATCGTTGTTGTTCTCATTGGAAATTCTTCGCCACTTGGTCCGGGTGTTGATGACCCACCAGGCTCACCAAAAGGCATTGTCTTATTCGCATCGTCACGATCGTCGTCGTTGTCGTCGTCGTCACATTCGTCTGTGTGTTCCATGAGAGGGTCTCTCACGCCAAAGCCTTCTTCCGCCATTGTCTATTGAATAAAAAATTTTTTCTGTTTAATATACAAGTAACTTGACGGAATTCGAAGCCGTTTGACGAAAGTTCTAAAAAACAAAACGCGGGAAATGCCAAGAAAATTGGCTAAGTCTTCGTCAAGAGTAATTTTTTTATCCCCAAAGTTGTCAATAACCATTGCACCAGCAGGTGTATTGATTTGAGTGGGAAGTTTCATATTGAATTTAGCGAAAGCTTCTTCAATATTTTTAGCCATACTTTCAAGAGTGTAATGCCCTTTGGGGAATGTTATGGGAACAGCGCGTTTGCCATCAGGATCAGACATTGCAATAACCCCATCTTTTTTCAAATTATGCCACGAATTTGGAAGCGAACAAGACAACAGCCTAACGAAATCAGCCATAGGAATCGGGTCGTCAAAATAGACAGAAGATGGATTAGAAGACGTAGAAATAGTAAGCACAACCATTTTATTTTGTTCCGTGCAAATTTTCAATTAAAAATAATAGGGAAAAAATATCAGCAATGTTTGGCTATCTCGGAAAAATAGCGCAGGCCGCAAATGCGAAGCTTGCACAAACCAAGGCGTGGGCAGCTTTTTCTGCACGGTTTCCAAGGGCAGACAAAAGTCAATTTGAAGCCCAGGTATTTTTTGCGCCGGACAACACGGCAACAGCCGAAATATTCTGGAGAGAGGGGCCCGGTAGTCTAAAAAGTGTATTTGGTTCAGATTCAGAATATTGGAGCGCAGGAATGAAAAAAGCGCTGGGTTTGGTTGGCGGAGCCTTTGACGGTTTCCCTTTCCAACTGACGCCCCGCCCAGAAAAAGTTTCACAGGCTGTTCCTGCAGTTCCATTCGAAGAAGCGGCGCCGAGTTTGAAATAAATATTCAACAAAGCAATCAAAATTTATGTCTCCCCAAACCAGTATTTTACAACAAAGTTCAGAGAGGTTTTCCAAAAAGAACAGCTGAAGTTCGAAACGTCAAAGCCCGCGAAAAAATGGCTGTCGGGCCCCAATCTGTCTTTCTGTGACCAGCAGCTGAATTTCGCAGTGTGGTGTGCGACGGCAGGCTGCGGAATCTCAAGAGAAGTATTTGACAGCACAATGCAGCCGCTGCATGTGCGAGCTTTTTACATCTTTCACGTGTATTTTACAGTTCGCCGAATCCTCTTTCAGCTCGGAGGAATACAAAGCGTTGGCGCACTGCCTGGCGATCAAACATGGAGTCAGTTCGACAATCATTTCGACGAAGCTTCGCGGGAAAGATTGTGCGGAGAGTTCGGTGTTGACCCGTCAACAGATTTCCGGTTTACGAACGGCCCGAATCACGGGTTGGGGAGCGTTTATATTTATTGCCGCGACCCTTTCATCCGGAACGTGTCCTATCCATCAGAAAAAGCAAAATTCGATGACGAGGACCCAAGGGCTTCTGAAAAAGGAATTTCAATTTGTTTTATCAGAGACGACGCCGCGGAAGAGCAATTCAGCTGGTTTGCACCCAAAACCACAGCAGGTTTGACCCAGGCAGGTTTGTCGCGAATAAACCAGTCGATTGAAGTATTTGTCTTCTGCATTTTGGGCGCGCAAGTAAACGTCGGCAGCAGCATTCTGGGGGCGGGAGGCAGAGCAAAAGAAGCCCAGAACGAGTTCAACGTCTTGGTGGAAAATGAAGTGAGGCAGCCCGGCCTCGCGAAAAGCGTGCAGCGTCTAGAGCTGGTGGTGGAGGAAGCCAAGGTGAGGCTCAATCTGGCTGTGTTCCCGGGGGCTTGGTTAATGCCAGGGAATATGGTGATCAACACAGAAAGCACGGTTGGATATAACAACCAGTTGAAACAAGCGGTGCAAGGCATGAAACTGGGGATAAACAACGAGGTTAACACGAGCACGAGAAAAGTTGGGATTCAGCACATGGATGGTGAGAGATCGAAAATTGACCGGCCAAACAGTCACCCTTCCAATCCTATTCACTAGGCGGCCACAGCTGAAAGCAGAAAAGATCCAAAACATGTTGGCACAGCTGAAAGCAGAAAAGATCCAAAACATGCTGGCACAGCAGAAGAAGTGCAAACAGAAGAACCAGCACCCGCGGCTGGCTCAGACAACCATCTCAACAACAAAATTGCTGTCGCTGTTGGCGCGGTTGCAGTTGCGGGGTTGGCATTCTTCGCATTGCGTTAACGACGTTTTTTGAAATCCTCGACCAGAAACGCAACCATAGCCAAAATCAGAAGCCAGACGTGCTCCGCCAGAAAAGAGACGACCTCCCCAGCAGCTTTGAAAAGGAAAGAAACAATCGAGCCAATTAACCTGGGAAGGATTCCAGCAAGTTTTTTTTCCGAGCTCTTTCAAACCATTTCCGAGTCCTTTAGCGGTTGCTTTCAGTGAGTTGTTGATTGTGCTAACAACAGCGCCAATCGTAACACCAGCAGCAAGAAGAACTGCCGTGACGGTCACGCCGTATTTCTTGAAGATCTCTTTTACGCGCTCACGCAGCGGCATCCCTTCTTCAAGGCGCTCCCTTTCGTTTTCAAGTGCATTTCGCTGTTCTGTCCTTTCCCGAATCTTTTCACGCGCTTGCTCTCTTACAGCAGATTGCTCATTTTCATCATTGGCGATTTCTTGGTTCTCTTGAATTTCTTTGTCAATTTCTTTATCTTTTCTTTATCTTTTTCTTGAATTAATGCCACCCTCTCTGGTCCAAGTGTTTTCATAACAGATTTTGGTAATTTTGGGTTTAATGTTTTTCCGTCCACAAGAAAGAGAGGTGTCTCACCACCTTTTGGCCCAATAACAACAACTCTTGCAGGGTATCTTTTTTTTGAGACATCAAGTGTTAAAAAGTTACCATCTCTCCCATATTGAGTGTGCGTTTCCATCAAGGTTTGGTTTGCAAGATCAATTTTAACAGAATCAGGGTTAAAAACCCGCATCCCTGGAGGGCGTCTTTCAATGAAAGAGGTTTCCGCAGTGCCGCCGCGTTCAGGTGGCCTATTCATCGTTGTTGTTCTCATTGGAAATTCTTCGCCACTTGGTCCGGGTGTTGATGACCCACCAGGCTCACCAAAAGGCATTGTCTTATTCGCATCGTCACGATCGTCGTCGTTGTCGTCGTCGTCACATTCGTCTGTGTGTTCCATGAGAGGGTCTCTCACGCCAAAGCCTTCTTCCGCCATTGTCTATTGAATAAAAAATTTTTTCTGTTTAATATACAAGTAACTTGACGGAATTCGAAGCCGTTTGACGAAAGTTCTAAAAAACAAAACGCGGGAAATGCCAAGAAAATTGGCTAAGTCTTCGTCAAGAGTAATTTTTTTATCCCCAAAGTTGTCAATAACCATTGCACCAGCAGGTGTATTGATTTGAGTGGGAAGTTTCATATTGAATTTAGCGAAAGCTTCTTCAATATTTTTAGCCATACTTTCAAGAGTGTAATGCCCTTTGGGGAATGTTATGGGAACAGCGCGTTTGCCATCAGGATCAGACATTGCAATAACCCCATCTTTTTTCAAATTATGCCAAGAATTTGGAAGCGAACAAGACAACAGCCTAACGAAATCAGCCATAGGAATCGGGTCGTCAAAATAGACAGAAGATGGATTAGAAGACGTAGAAATAGTAAGCACAACCATTTTATTTTGTTCCGTGCAAATTTTCAATGAAAAATAATAGGGAAAAAATATCAGCAATGTTTGGCTATCTCGGAAAAATAGCGCAGGCCGCGAATGCGAAGCTTGCACAAACCAAGGCGTGGGCAGCTTTTTCTGCACGGTTTCCAAGGGCAGACAAAAGTCAATTTGAAGCCCAGGTATTTTTTGCGCCGGACAACACGGCAACAGCCGAAATATTCTGGAGAGAGGGGCCCGGTAGTCTAAAAAGTGTATTTGGTTCAGATTCAGAATATTGGAGCGCAGGAATGAAAAAAGCACTGGGTTTGGTTGGCGGAGCCTTTGACGGTTTCCCTTTCCAACTGACGCCCCGCCCAGAAAAAGTTTCACAGGCTGTTCCTGCAGTTCCATTCGAAGAAGCGGCGCCGAGTTTGAAATAAATATTCAACAAAGCAATCAAAATTTATGTCTCCCCAAACCAGTATTTTACAACAAAGTTCAGAGAGGTTTTCCAAAAAGAACAGCTGAAGTTCGAAACGTCAAAGCCCGCGAAAAAATGGCTGTCGGGCCCCAATCTGTCTTTCTGTGACCAGCAGCTGAATTTCGCAGTGTGGTGTGCGACGGCAGGCTGCGGAATCTCAAGAGAAGTATTTGACAGCACAATGCAGCCGCTGCATGTGCGAGCTTTTTACATCTTTCACGTGTATTTTACAGTTCGCCGAATCCTCTTTCAGCTCGGAGGAATACAAAGCGTTGGCGCAC
Source organism: Blastomussa wellsi (assembly GCA_947652115.1). Taxonomy (NCBI): domain Eukaryota; kingdom Metazoa; phylum Cnidaria; class Anthozoa; order Scleractinia; family Plerogyridae; genus Blastomussa; species Blastomussa wellsi. Next base: position 13,784,075 of record OX393570.1, on the reverse strand, counting down.
TGCCTGGCGATCAAACATGGAGTCAGTTCGACAATCATTTCGACGAAGCTTCGCGGGAAAGATTGTGCGGAGAGTTCGGTGTTGACCCGTCAACAGATTTCCGGTTTACGAACGGCCCGAATCACGGGTTGGGGAGCGTTTATATTTATTGCCGCGACCCTTTCATCCGGAACGTGTCCTATCCATCAGAAAAAGCAAAATTCGATGACGAGGACCCAAGGGCTTCTGAAAAAGGAATTTCAATTTGTTTTATCAGAGACGACGCCGCGGAAGAGCAATTCAGCTGGTTTGCACCCAAAACCACAGCAGGTTTGACCCAGGCAGGTTTGTCGCGAATAAACCAGTCGATTGAAGTATTTGTCTTCTGCATTTTGGGCGCGCAAGTAAACGTCGGCAGCAGCATTCTGGGGGCGGGAGGCAGAGCAAAAGAAGCCCAGAACGAGTTCAACGTCTTGGTGGAAAATGAAGTGAGGCAGCCCGGCCTCGCGAAAAGCGTGCAGCGTCTAGAGCTGGTGGTGGAGGAAGCCAAGGTGAGGCTCAATCTGGCTGTGTTCCCGGGGGCTTGGTTAATGCCAGGGAATATGGTGATCAACACAGAAAGCACGGTTGGATATAACAACCAGTTGAAACAAGCGGTGCAAGGCATGAAACTGGGGATAAACAACGAGGTTAACACGAGCACGAGAAATGTTGGGATTCAGCACATGGATGGTGAGAGATCGAAAATTGACCGGCCAAACAGTCACCCTTCCAATCCTATTCACTAGGCGGCCACAGCTGAAAGCAGAAAAGATCCAAAACATGTTGGCACAGCTGAAAGCAGAAAAGATCCAAAACATGCTGGCACAGCAGAAGAAGTGCAAACAGAAGAACCAGCACCCGCGGCTGGCTCAGACAACCATCTCAACAACAAAATTGCTGTCGCTGTTGGCGCGGTTGCAGTTGCGGGGTTGGCATTCTTCGCATTGCGTTAACGACGTTTTTTGAAATCCTCGACCAGAAACGCAACCATAGCCAAAATCAGAAGCCAGACGTGCTCCGCCAGAAAAGAGACGACCTCCCCAGCAGCTTTGAAAAGGAAAGAAACAATCGAGCCAATTAACCTGGGAAGGATTCCAGCAAGTTTTTTTTCCGAGCTCTTTCAAACCATTTCCGAGTCCTTTAGCGGTTGCTTTCAGTGAGTTGTTGATTGTGCTAACAACAGCGCCAATCGTAACACCAGCAGCAAGAAGAACTGCCGTGACGGTCACGCCGTATTTCTTGAAGATCTCTTTTACGCGCTCACGCAGCGGCATCCCTTCTTCAAGGCGCTCCCTTTCGTTTTCAAGTGCATTTCGCTGTTCTGTCCTTTCCCGAATCTTTTCACGCGCTTGCTCTCTTACAGCAGATTGCTCATTTTCATCATTGGCGATTTCTTGGTTCTCTTGAATTTCTTTGTCAATTTCTTTATCTTTTCTTTATCTTTTTCTTGAATTAATGCCACCCTCTCTGGTCCAAGTGTTTTCATAACAGATTTTGGTAATTTTGGGTTTAATGTTTTTCCGTCCACAAGAAAGAGAGGTGTCTCACCACCTTTTGGCCCAATAACAACAACTCTTGCAGGGTATCTTTTTTTTGAGACATCAAGTGTTAAAAAGTTACCATCTCTCCCATATTGAGTGTGCGTTTCCATCAAGGTTTGGTTTGCAAGATCAATTTTAACAGAATCAGGGTTAAAAACCCGCATCCCTGGAGGGCGTCTTTCAATGAAAGAGGTTTCCGCAGTGCCGCCGCGTTCAGGTGGCCTATTCATCGTTGTTGTTCTCATTGGAAATTCTTCGCCACTTGGTCCGGGTGTTGATGACCCACCAGGCTCACCAAAAGGCATTGTCTTATTCGCATCGTCACGATCGTCGTCGTTGTCGTCGTCGTCACATTCGTCTGTGTGTTCCATGAGAGGGTCTCTCACACCAAAGCCTTCTTCCGCCATTGTCTATTGAATAAAAAATTTTTTCTGTTTAATATACAAGTAACTTGACGGAATTCGAAGCCGTTTGACGAAAGTTCTAAAAAACAAAACGCGGGAAATGCCAAGAAAATTGGCTAAGTCTTCGTCAAGAGTAATTTTTTTATCCCCAAAGTTGTCAATAACCATTGCACCAGCAGGTGTATTGATTTGAGTGGGAAGTTTCATATTGAATTTAGCGAAAGCTTCTTCAATATTTTTAGCCATACTTTCAAGAGTGTAATGCCCTTTGGGGAATGTTATGGGAACAGCGCGTTTGCCATCAGGATCAGACATTGCAATAACCCCATCTTTTTTCAAATTATGCCACGAATTTGGAAGCGAACAAGACAACAGCCTAACGAAATCAGCCATAGGAATCGGGTCGTCAAAATAGACAGAAGATGGATTAGAAGACGTAGAAATAGTAAGCACAACCATTTTATTTTGTTCCGTGCAAATTTTCAATTGAAAAATAATAGGGAAAAAATATCAGCAATGTTTGGCTATCTCGGAAAAATAGCGCAGGCCGCGAATGCGAAGCTTGCACAAACCAAGGCGTGGGCAGCTTTTTCTGCACGGTTTCCAAGGGCAGACAAAAGTCAATTTGAAGCCCAGGTATTTTTTGCGCCGGACAACACGGCAACAGCCGAAATATTCTGGAGAGAGGGGCCCGGTAGTCTGAAAAGTGTATTTGGTTCAGATTCAGAATATTGGAGCGCAGGAATGAAAAAAGCGCTGGGTTTGGTTGGCGGAGCCTTTGACGGTTTCCCTTTCCAACTGACGCCCCGCCCAGAAAAAGTTTCACAGGCTGTTCCTGCAGTTCCATTCGAAGAAGCGGCGCCGAGTTTGAAATAAATATTCAACAAAGCAATCAAAATTTATGTCTCCTCAAACCAGTATTTTACAACAAAGTTCAGAGAGGTTTTCCAAAAAGAACAGCTGCAGTTCGAAACGTCAAAGCCCGCGAAAAAATGGCTGTCGGGCCCCAATCTGTCTTTCTGTGACCAGCAGCTGAATTTCGCAGTGTGGTGTGCGACGGCAGGCTGCGGAATCTCAAGAGAAGTATTTGACAGCACAATGCTGCCGCCGCAGGTGCGAGCTTTTTACATCTTTCACGTGTATTTTACAGTTCGCCGAATCCTCTTTCAGCTCGGAGGAATACAAAGCGTTGGCGCACTGCCTGGCGATCAAACATGGAGTCAGTTCGACAATCATTTCGACGAAGCTTCGCGGGAAAGATTGTGCGGAGAGTTCGGTGTTGACCCGTCAACAGATTTCCGGTTTACGAACGGCCCGAATCACGGGTTGGGGAGCGTTTATATTTATTGCCGCGACCCTTTCATCCGGAACGTGTCCTATCCATCAGAAAAAGCAAAATTCGATGACGAGGACCCAAGGGCTTCTGAAAAAGGAATTTCAATTTGTTTTATCAGAGACGACGCCGCGGAAGAGCAATTCAGCTGGTTTGCACCCCAAACCACAGCAGGTTTGACCCAGGCAGGTTTGTCGCGAATAAACCAGTCGATTGAAGCATTTGTCTTCTGCATTTTGGGCGCGCAAGTAAACGTCGGCAGCAGCATTCTGGGGGCGGGAGGCAGAGCAAAAGAAGCCCAGAACGAGTTCAACGTCTTGGTGGAAAATGAAGTGAGGCAGCCCGACCTCGCGAAAAGCGTGCAGCGTCTAGAGCTGGTGGTGGAGGAAGCCAAGGTGAGGCTCAATCTGGCTGTGTGCCCGGGGGCTTGGTTAATGCCAGGGAATATGGTGATCAACACAGAAAGCACGGTTGGATATAACAACCAGTTGAAACAAGCGGTGCAAGGCATGAAACTGGGGATAAACAACGAGGTTAACACGAGCACGAGAAAAGTTGGGATTCAGCACATGGATGGTGAGAGATCGAAAATTGACCGGCCAAACAGTCACCCTTCCAATCCTATTCACTAAGCGGCCACAGCTGAAAGCAGAAAAGATCCAAAACATGTTGGCACAGCTGAAAGCAGAAAAGATCCAAAACATGCTGGCACAGCAGAAGAAGTGCAAACAGAAGAACCAGCACCCGCGGCTGGCTCAGACAACCATCTCAACAACAAAATTGCTGTCGCTGTTGGCGCGGTTGCAGTTGCGGGGTTGGCATTCTTCGCATTGCGTTAACGACGTTTTTTGAAATCCTCGACCAGAAACGCAACCATAGCCAAAATCAGAAGCCAGACGTGCTCCGCCAGAAAAGAGACGACCTCCCCAGCAGCTTTGAAAAGGAAAGAAACAATCGAGCCAATTAACCTGGGAAGGATTCCAGCAAGTTTTTTTTCCGAGCTCTTTCAAACCATTTCCGAGTCCTTTAGCGGTTGCTTTCAGTGAGTTGTTGATTGTGCTAACAACAGCGCCAATCGTAACACCAGCAGCAAGAAGAACTGCCGTGACGGTCACGCCGTATTTCTTGAAGATCTCTTTTACGCGCTCACGCAGCGGCATCCCTTCTTCAAGGCGCTCCCTTTCGTTTTCAAGTGCATTTCGCTGTTCTGTCCTTTCCCGAATCTTTTCACGCGCTTGCTCTCTTACAGCAGATTGCTCATTTTCATCATTGGCGATTTCTTGGTTCTCTTGAATTTCTTTGTCAATTTCTTTATCTTTTCTTTATCTTTTTCTTGAATTAATGCCACCCTCTCTGGTCCAAGTGTTTTCATAACAGATTTTGGTAATTTTGGGTTTAATGTTTTTCCGTCCACAAGAAAGAGAGGTGTCTCACCACCTTTTGGCCCAATAACAACAACTCTTGCAGGGTATCTTTTTTTTGAGACATCAAGTGTTAAAAAGTTACCATCTCTCCCATATTGAGTGTGCGTTTCCATCAAGGTTTGGTTTGCAAGATCAATTTTAACAGAATCAGGGTTAAAAACCCGCATCCCTGGAGGGCGTCTTTCAATGAAAGAGGTTTCCGCAGTGCCGCCGCGTTCAGGTGGCCTATTCATCGTTGTTGTTCTCATTGGAAATTCTTCGCCACTTGGTCCGGGTGTTGATGACCCACCAGGCTCACCAAAAGGCATTGTCTTATTCGCATCGTCACGATCGTCGTCGTTGTCGTCGTCGTCACATTCGTCTGTGTGTTCCATGAGAGGGTCTCTCACGCCAAAGCCTTCTTCCGCCATTGTCTATTGAATAAAAAATTTTTTCTGTTTAATATACAAGTAACTTGACGGAATTCGAAGCCGTTTGACGAAAGTTCTAAAAAACAAAACGCGGGAAATGCCAAGAAAATTGGCTAAGTCTTCGTCAAGAGTAATTTTTTTATCCCCAAAGTTGTCAATAACCATTGCACCAGCAGGTGTATTGATTTGAGTGGGAAGTTTCATATTGAATTTAGCGAAAGCTTCTTCAATATTTTTAGCCATACTTTCAAGAGTGTAATGCCCTTTGGGGAATGTTATGGGAACAGCGCGTTTGCCATCAGGATCAGACATTGCAATAACCCCATCTTTTTTCAAATTATGCCACGAATTTGGAAGCGAACAAGACAACAGCCTAACGAAATCAGCCATAGGAATCGGGTCGTCAAAATAGACAGAAGATGGATTAGAAGACGTAGAAATAGTAAGCACAACCATTTTATTTTGTTCCGTGCAAATTTTCAATGAAAAATAATAGGGAAAAAATATCAGCAATGTTTGGCTATCTCGGAAAAATAGCGCAGGCCGCGAATGCGAAGCTTGCACAAACCAAGGCGTGGGCAGCTTTTTCTGCACGGTTTCCAAGGGCAGACAAAAGTCAATTTGAAGCCCAGGTATTTTTTGCGCCGGACAACACGGCAACAGCCTAAATATTCTGGAGAGAGGGGCCCGGTAGTCTAAAAAGTGTATTTGGTTCAGATTCAGAATATTGGAGCGCAGGAATGAAAAAAGCGCTGGGTTTGGTTGGCGGAGCCTTTGACGGTTTCCCTTTCCAACTGACGCCCCGCCCAGAAAAAGTTTCACAGGCTGTTCCTGCAGTTCCATTCGAAGAAGCGGCGCCGAGTTTGAAATAAATATTCAACAAAGCAATCAAAATTTATGTCTCCCCAAACCAGTATTTTACAACAAAGTTCAGAGAGGTTTTCCAAAAAGAACAGCTGAAGTTCGAAACGTCAAAGCCCGCGAAAAAATGGCTGTCGGGCCCCAATCTGTCTTTCTGTGACCAGCAGCTGAATTTCGCAGTGTGGTGTGCGACGGCAGGCTGCGGAATCTCAAGAGAAGTATTTGACAGCACAATGCAGCCGCTGCATGTGCGAGCTTTTTACATCTTTCACGTGTATTTTACAGTTCGCCGAATCCTCTTTCAGCTCGGAGGAATACAAAGCGTTGGCGCACTGCCTGGCGATCAAACATGGAGTCAGTTCGACAATCATTTCGACGAAGCTTCGCGGGAAAGATTGTGCGGAGAGTTCGGTGTTGACCCGTCAACAGATTTCCGGTTTACGAACGGCCCGAATCACGGGTTGGGGAGCGTTTATATTTATTGCCGCGACCCTTTCATCCGGAACGTGTCCTATCCATCAGAAAAAGCAAAATTCGATGACGAGGACCCAAGGGCTTCTGAAAAAGGAATTTCAATTTTTTTTATCAGAGACGACGCCGCGGAAGAGCAATTCAGCTGGTTTGCACCCCAAACCACAGCAGGTTTGACCCAGGCAGGTTTGTCGCGAATAAACCAGTCGATTGAAGCATTTGTCTTCTGCATTTTGGGCGCGCAAGTAAACGTCGGCAGCAGCATTCTGGGGGCGGGAGGCAGAGCAAAAGAAGCCCAGAACGAGTTCAACGTCTTGGTGGAAAATGAAGTGAGGCAGCCCGACCTCGCGAAAAGCGTGCAGCGTCTAGAGCTGGTGGTGGAGGAAGCCAAGGTGAGGCTCAATCTGGCTGTGTGCCCGGGGGCTTGGTTAATGCCAGGGAATATGGTGATCAACACAGAAAGCACGGTTGGATATAACAACCAGTTGAAACAAGCGGTGCAAGGCATGAAACTGGGGATAAACAACGAGGTTAACACGAGCACGAGAAAAGTTGGGATTCAGCACATGGATGGTGAGAGATCGAAAATTGACCGGCCAAACAGTCACCCTTCCAATCCTATTCACTAAGCGGCCACAGCTGAAAGCAGAAAAGATCCAAAACATGTTGGCACAGCTGAAAGCAGAAAAGATCCAAAACATGCTGGCACAGCAGAAGAAGTGCAAACAGAAGAACCAGCACCCGCGGCTGGCTCAGACAACCATCTCAACAACAAAATTGCTGTCGCTGTTGGCGCGGTTGCAGTTGCGGGGTTGGCATTCTTCGCATTGCGTTAACGACGTTTTTTGAAATCCTCGACCAGAAACGCAACCATAGCCAAAATCAGAAGCCAGACGTGCTCCGCCAGAAAAGAGACGACCTCCCCAGCAGCTTTGAAAAGGAAAGAAACAATCGAGCCAATTAACCTGGGAAGGATTCCAGCAAGTTTTTTTTCCGAGCTCTTTCAAACCATTTCCGAGTCCTTTAGCGGTTGCTTTCAGTGAGTTGTTGATTGTGCTAACAACAGCGCCAATCGTAACACCAGCAGCAAGAAGAACTGCCGTGACGGTCACGCCGTATTTCTTGAAGATCTCTTTTACGCGCTCACGCAGCGGCATCCCTTCTTCAAGGCGCTCCCTTTCGTTTTCAAGTGCATTTCGCTGTTCTGTCCTTTCCCGAATCTTTTCACGCGCTTGCTCTCTTACAGCAGATTGCTCATTTTCATCATTGGCGATTTCTTGGTTCTCTTGAATTTCTTTGTCAATTTCTTTATCTTTTCTTTATCTTTTTCTTGAATTAATGCCACCCTCTCTGGTCCAAGTGTTTTCATAACAGATTTTGGTAATTTTGGGTTTAATGTTTTTCCGTCCACAAGAAAGAGAGGTGTCTCACCACCTTTTGGCCCAATAACAACAACTCTTGCAGGGTATCTTTTTTTTGAGACATCAAGTGTTAAAAAGTTACCATCTCTCCCATATTGAGTGTGCGTTTCCATCAAGGTTTGGTTTGCAAGATCAATTTTAACAGAATCAGGGTTAAAAACCCGCATCCCTGGAGGGCGTCTTTCAATGAAAGAGGTTTCCGCAGTGCCGCCGCGTTCAGGTGGCCTATTCATCGTTGTTGTTCTCATTGGAAATTCTTCGCCACTTGGTCCGGGTGTTGATGACCCACCAGGCTCACCAAAAGGCATTGTCTTATTCGCATCGTCACGATCGTCGTCGTTGTCGTCGTCGTCACATTCGTCTGTGTGTTCCATGAGAGGGTCTCTCACGCCAAAGCCTTCTTCCGCCATTGTCTATTGAATAAAAAATTTTTTCTGTTTAATATACAAGTAACTTGACGGAATTCGAAGCCGTTTGACGAAAGTTCTAAAAAACAAAACGCGGGAAATGCCAAGAAAATTGGCTAAGTCTTCGTCAAGAGTAATTTTTTTATCCCCAAAGTTGTCAATAACCATTGCACCAGCAGGTGTATTGATTTGAGTGGGAAGTTTCATATTGAATTTAGCGAAAGCTTCTTCAATATTTTTAGCCATACTTTCAAGAGTGTAATGCCCTTTGGGGAATGTTATGGGAACAGCGCGTTTGCCATCAGGATCAGACATTGCAATAACCCCATCTTTTTTCAAATTATGCCACGAATTTGGAAGCGAACAAGACAACAGCCTAACGAAATCAGCCATAGGAATCGGGTCGTCAAAATAGACAGAAGATGGATTAGAAGACGTAGAAATAGTAAGCACAACCATTTTATTTTGTTCCGTGCAAATTTTCAATGAAAAATAATAGGGAAAAAATATCAGCAATGTTTGGCTATCTCGGAAAAATAGCGCAGGCCGCGAATGCGAAGCTTGCACAAACCAAGGCGTGGGCAGCTTTTTCTGCACGGTTTCCAAGGGCAGACAAAAGTCAATTTGAAGCCCAGGTATTTTTTGCGCCGGACAACACGGCAACAGCCTAAATATTCTGGAGAGAGGGGCCCGGTAGTCTAAAAAGTGTATTTGGTTCAGATTCAGAATATTGGAGCGCAGGAATGAAAAAAGCGCTGGGTTTGGTTGGCGGAGCCTTTGACGGTTTCCCTTTCCAACTGACGCCCCGCCCAGAAAAAGTTTCACAGGCTGTTCCTGCAGTTCCATTCGAAGAAGCGGCGCCGAGTTTGAAATAAATATTCAACAAAGCAATCAAAATTTATGTCTCCCCAAACCAGTATTTTACAACAAAGTTCAGAGAGGTTTTCCAAAAAGAACAGCTGAAGTTCGAAACGTCAAAGCCCGCGAAAAAATGCCTGTCGGGCCCCAATCTGTCTTTCTGTGACCAGCAGCTGAATTTCGCAGTGTGGTGTGCGACGGCAGGCTGCGGAATCTCAAGAGAAGTATTTGACAGCACAATGCAGCCGCTGCATGTGCGAGCTTTTTACATCTTTCACGTGTATTTTACAGTTCGCCGAATCCTCTTTCAGCTCGGAGGAATACAAAGCGTTGGCGCACTGCCTGGCGATCAAACATGGAGTCAGTTCGACAATCATTTCGACGAAGCTTCGCGGGAAAGATTGTGCGGAGAGTTCGGTGTTGACCCGTCAACAGATTTCCGGTTTACGAACGGCCCGAATCACGGGTTGGGGAGCGTTTATATTTATTGCCGCGACCCTTTCATCCGGAACGTGTCCTATCCATCAGAAAAAGCAAAATTCGATGACCAGGACCCAAGGGCTTCTGAAAAAGGAATTTCAATTTGTTTTATCAGAGACGACGCCGCGGAAGAGCAATTCAGCTGGTTTGCACCCAAAACCACAGCAGGTTTGACCCAGGCAGGTTTGTCGCGAATAAACCAGTCGATTGAAGCATTTGTCTTCTGCATTTTGGGCGCGCAAGTAAACGTCGGCAGCAGCATTCTGGGGGCGGGAGGCAGAGCAAAAGAAGCCCAGAACGAGTTCAACGTCTTGGTGGAAAATGAAGTGAGGCAGCCCGACCTCGCGAAAAGCGTGCAGCGTCTAGAGCTGGTGGTGGAGGAAGCCAAGGTGAGGCTCAATCTGGCTGTGTGCCCGGGGGCTTGGTTAATGCCAGGGAATATGGTGATCAACACAGAAAGCACGGTTGGATATAACAACCAGTTGAAACAAGCGGTGCAAGGCATGAAACTGGGGATAAACAACGAGGTTAACACGAGCACGAGAAAAGTTGGGATTCAGCACATGGATGGTGAGAGATCGAAAATTGACCGGCCAAACAGTCACCCTTCCAATCCTATTCACTAAGCGGCCACAGCTGAAAGCAGAAAAGATCCAAAACATGTTGGCACAGCTGAAAGCAGAAAAGATCCAAAACATGCTGGCACAGCAGAAGAAGTGCAAACAGAAGAACCAGCACCCGCGGCTGGCTCAGACAACCATCTCAACAACAAAATTGCTGTCGCTGTTGGCGCGGTTGCAGTTGCGGGGTTGGCATTCTTCGCATTGCGTTAACGACGTTTTTTGAAATCCTCGACCAGAAACGCAACCATAGCCAAAATCAGAAGCCAGACGTGCTCCGCCAGAAAAGAGACGACCTCCCCAGCAGCTTTGAAAAGGAAAGAAACAATCGAGCCAATTAACCTGGGAAGGATTCCAGCAAGTTTTTTTTCCGAGCTCTTTCAAACCATTTCCGAGTCCTTTAGCGGTTGCTTTCAGTGAGTTGTTGATTGTGCTAACAACAGCGCCAATCGTAACACCAGCAGCAAGAAGAACTGCCGTGACGGTCACGCCGTATTTCTTGAAGATCTCTTTTACGCGCTCACGCAGCGGCATCCCTTCTTCAAGGCGCTCCCTTTCGTTTTCAAGTGCATTTCGCTGTTCTGTCCTTTCCCGAATCTTTTCACGCGCTTGCTCTCTTACAGCAGATTGCTCATTTTCATCATTGGCGATTTCTTGGTTCTCTTGAATTTCTTTGTCAATTTCTTTATCTTTTCTTTATCTTTTTCTTGAATTAATGCCACCCTCTCTGGTCCAAGTGTTTTCATAACAGATTTTTGTAATTTTGGGTTTAATGTTTTTCCGTCCACAAGAAAGAGAGGTGTCTCACCACCTTTTGGCCCAATAACAACAACTCTTCCAGGGTATCTTTTTTTTGAGACATCAAGTGTTAAAAAGTTACCATCTCTCCCATATTGAGTGTGCGTTTCCATCAAGGTTTGGTTTGCAAGATCAATTTTAACAGAATCAGGGTTAAAAACCCGCATCCCTGGAGGGCGTCTTTCAATGAAAGAGGTTTCCGCAGTGCCGCCGCGTTCAGGTGGCCTATTCATCGTTGTTGTTCTCATTGGAAATTCTTCGCCACTTGGTCCGGGTGTTGATGACCCACCAGGCTCACCAAAAGGCATTGTCTTATTCGCATCGTCACGATCGTCGTCGTTGTCGTCGTCGTCACATTCGTCTGTGTGTTCCATGAGAGGGTCTCTCACGCCAAAGCCTTCTTCCGCCATTGTCTATTGAATAAAAAATTTTTTCTGTTTAATATACAAGTAACTTGACGGAATTCGAAGCCGTTTGACGAAAGTTCTAAAAAACAAAACGCGGGAAATGCCAAGAAAATTGGCTAAGTCTTCGTCAAGAGTAATTTTTTTATCCCCAAAGTTGTCAATAACCATTGCACCAGCAGGTGTATTGATTTGAGTGGGAAGTTTCATATTGAATTTAGCGAAAGCTTCTTCAATATTTTTAGCCATACTTTCAAGAGTGTAATGCCCTTTGGGGAATGTTATGGGAACAGCGCGTTTGCCATCAGGATCAGACATTGCAATAACCCCATCTTTTTTCAAATTATGCCACGAATTTGGAAGCGAACAAGACAACAGCCTAACGAAATCAGCCATAGGAATCGGGTCGTCAAAATAGACAGAAGATGGATTAGAAGACGTAGAAATAGTAAGCACAACCATTTTATTTTGTTCCGTGCAAATTTTCAATTGAAAAATAACAGGGAAAAAATATCAGCAATGTTTGGCTATCTCGGAAAAATAGCGCAGGCCGCGAATGCGAAGCTTGCACAAACCAAGGCGTGGGCAGCTTTTTCTGCACGGTTTCCAAGGGCAGACAAAAGTCAATTTGAAGCCCAGGTATTTTTTGCGCCGGACAACACGGCAACAGCCGAAATATTCTGGAAAGAGGGGCCCGGTAGTCTGAAAAGTGTATTTGGTTCAGATTCAGAATATTGGAGCGCAGGAATGAAAAAAGCGCTGGGTTTGGTTGGCGGAGCCTTTGACGGTTTCCCTTTCCAACTGACGCCCCGCCCAGAAAAAGTTTCACAGGCTGTTCCTGCAGTTCCATTCGAAGAAGCGGCGCCGAGTTTGAAATAAATATTCAACAAAGCAATCAAAATTTATGTCTCCCCAAACCAGTATTTTACAACAAAGTTCAGAGAGGTTTTCCAAAAAGAACAGCTGAAGTTCGAAACGTCAAAGCCCGCGAAAAAATGGCTGTCGGGCCCCAATCTGTCTTTCTGTGACCAGCAGCTGAATTTCGCAGTGTGGTGTGCGACGGCAGGCTGCGGAATCTCAAGAGAAGTATTTGACAGCACAATGCTGCCGCCGCAGGTGCGAGCTTTTTACATCTTTCACGTGTATTTTACAGTTCGCCGAATCCTCTTTCAGCTCGGAGGAATACAAAGCGTTGGCGCACTGCCTGGCGATCAAACATGGAGTCAGTTCGACAATCATTTCGACGAAGCTTCGCGGGAAAGATTGTGCGGAGAGTTCGGTGTTGACCCGTCAACAGATTTCCGGTTTACGAACGGCCCGAATCACGGGTTGGGGAGCGTTTATATTTATTGCCGCGACCCTTTCATCCGGAACGTGTCCTATCCATCAGAAAAAGCAAAATTCGATGACGAGGACCCAAGGGCTTCTGAAAAAGGAATTTCAATTTGTTTTATCAGAGACGACGCCGCGGAAGAGCAATTCAGCTGGTTTGCACCCAAAACCACAGCAGGTTTGACCCAGGCAGGTTTGTCGCGAATAAACCAGTCGATTGAAGCATTTGTCTTCTGCATTTTGGGCGCGCAAGTAAACGTCGGCAGCAGCATTCTGGGGGCGGGAGGCAGAGCAAAAGAAGCCCAGAACGAGTTCAACGTCTTGGTGGAAAATGAAGTGAGGCAGCCCGACCTCGCGAAAAGCGTGCAGCGTCTAGAGCTGGTGGTGGAGGAAGCCAAGGTGAGGCTCAATCTGGCTGTGTTCCCGGGGGCTTGGTTAATGCCAGGCAATATGGTGATCAACACAGAAAGCACGGTTGGATATAACAACCAGTTGAAACAAGCGGTGCAAGGCATGAAACTGGGGATAAACAACGAGGTTAACACGAGCACGAGAAAAGTTGGGATTCAGCACATGGATGGTGAGAGATCGAAAATTGACCGGCCAAACAGTCACCCTTCCAATCCTATTCACTAGGCGGCCACAGCTGAAAGCAGAAAAGATCCAAAACATGTTGGCACAGCTGAAAGCAGAAAAGATCCAAAACATGCTGGCACAGCAGAAGAAGTGCAAACAGAAGAACCAGCACCCGCGGCTGGCTCAGACAACCATCTCAACAACAAAATTGCTGTCGCTGTTGGCGCGGTTGCAGTTGCGGGGTTGGCATTCTTCGCATTGCGTTAACGACGTTTTTTGAAATCCTCGACCAGAAACGCAACCATAGCCAAAATCAGAAGCCAGACGTGCTCCGCCAGAAAAGAGACGACCTCCCCAGCAGCTTTGAAAAGGAAAGAAACAATCGAGCCAATTAACCTGGGAAGGATTCCAGCAAGTTTTTTTTCCGAGCTCTTTCAAACCATTTCCGAGTCCTTTAGCGGTTGCTTTCAGTGAGTTGTTGATTGTGCTAACAACAGCGCCAATCGTAACACCAGCAGCAAGAAGAACTGCCGTGACGGTCACGCCGTATTTCTTGAAGATCTCTTTTACGCGCTCACGCAGCGGCATCCCTTCTTCAAGGCGCTCCCTTTCGTTTTCAAGTGCATTTCGCTGTTCTGTCCTTTCCCGAATCTTTTCACGCGCTTGCTCTCTTACAGCAGATTGCTCATTTTCATCATTGGCGATTTCTTGGTTCTCTTGAATTTCTTTGTCAATTTCTTTATCTTTTCTTTATCTTTTTCTTGAATTAATGCCACCCTCTCTGGTCCAAGTGTTTTCATAACAGATTTTGGTAATTTTGGGTTTAATGTTTTTCCGTCCACAAGAAAGAGAGGTGTCTCACCACCTTTTGGCCCAATAACAACAACTCTTCCAGGGTATCTTTTTTTTGAGACATCAAGTGTTAAAAAGTTACCATCTCTCCCATATTGAGTGTGCGTTTCCATCAAGGTTTGGTTTGCAAGATCAATTTTAACAGAATCAGGGTTAAAAACCCGCATCCCTGGAGGGCGTCTTTCAATGAAAGAGGTTTCCGCAGTGCCGCCGCGTTCAGGTGGCCTATTCATCGTTGTTGTTCTCATTGGAAATTCTTCGCCACTTGGTCCGGGTGTTGATGACCCACTAGGCTCACCAAAAGGCATTGTCTTATTCGCATCGTCACGATCGTCGTCGTTGTCGTCGTCGTCACATTCGTCTGTGTGTTCCATGAGAGGGTCTCTCACGCCAAAGCCGTCTTCCGCCATTGTCTATTGAATAAAAAATTTTTTCTGTTTAATATACAAGTAACTTGACGGAATTCGAAGCCGTTTGACGAAAGTTCTAAAAAACAAAACGCGGGAAATGCCAAGAAAATTGGCTAAGTCTTCGTCAAGAGTAATTTTTTTATCCCCAAAGTTGTCAATAACCATTGCACCAGCAGGTGTATTGATTTGAGTGGGAAGTTTCATATTGAATTTAGCGAAAGCTTCTTCAATATTTTTAGCCATACTTTCAAGAGTGTAATGCCCTTTGGGGAATGTTATGGGAACAGCGCGTTTGCCATCAGGATCAGACATTGCAATAACCCCATCTTTTTTCAAATTATGCCACGAATTTGGAAGCGAACAAGACAACAGCCTAACGAAATCAGCCATAGGAATCGGGTCGTCAAAATAGACAGAAGATGGATTAGAAGACGTAGAAATAGTAAGCACAACCATTTTATTTTGTTCCGTGCAAATTTTCAATTGAAAAATAACAGGGAAAAAATATCAGCAATGTTTGGCTATCTCGGAAAAATAGCGCAGGCCGCGAATGCGAAGCTTGCACAAACCAAGGCGTGGGCAGCTTTTTCTGCACGGTTTCCAAGGGCAGACAAAAGTCAATTTGAAGCCCAGGTATTTTTTGCGCCGGACAACACGGCAACAGCCGAAATATTCTGGAGAGAGGGGCCCGGTAGTCTGAAAAGTGTATTTGGTTCAGATTCAGAATATTGGAGCGCAGGAATGAAAAAAGCGCTGGGTTTGGTTGGCGGAGCCTTTGACGGTTTCCCTTTCCAACTGACGCCCCGCCCAGAAAAAGTTTCACAGGCTGTTCCTGCAGTTCCATTCGAAGAAGCGGCGCCGAGTTTGAAATAAATATTCAACAAAGCAATCAAAATTTATGTCTCCCCAAACCAGTATTTTACAACAAAGTTCAGAGAGGTTTTCCAAAAAGAACAGCTGAAGTTCGAAACGTCAAAGCCCGCGAAAAAATGGCTGTCGGGCCCCAATCTGTCTTTCTGTGACCAGCAGCTGAATTTCGCAGTGTGGTGTGCGACGGCAGGCTGCGGAATCTCAAGAGAAGTATTTGACAGCACAATGCTGCCGCCGCAGGTGCGAGCTTTTTACATCTTTCACGTGTATTTTACAGTTCGCCGAATCCTCTTTCAGCTCGGAGGAATACAAAGCGTTGGCGCACTGCCTGGCGATCAAACATGGAGTCAGTTCGACAATCATTTCGACGAAGCTTCGCGGGAAAGATTGTGCGGAGAGTTCGGTGTTGACCCGTCAACAGATTTCCGGTTTACGAACGGCCCGAATCACGGGTTGGGGAGCGTTTATATTTATTGCCGCGACCCTTTCATCCGGAACGTGTCCTATCCATCAGAAAAAGCAAAATTCGATGACGAGGACCCAAGGGCTTCTGAAAAAGGAATTTCAATTTGTTTTATCAGAGACGACGCCGCGGAAGAGCAATTCAGCTGGTTTGCACCCAAAACCACAGCAGGTTTGACCCAGGCAGGTTTGTCGCGAATAAACCAGTCGATTGAAGCATTTGTCTTCTGCATTTTGGGCGCGCAAGTAAACGTCGGCAGCAGCATTCTGGGGGCGGGAGGCAGAGCAAAAGAAGCCCAGAACGAGTTCAACGTCTTGGTGGAAAATGAAGTGAGGCAGCCCGACCTCGCGAAAAGCGTGCAGCGTCTAGAGCTGGTGGTGGAGGAAACCAAGGTGAGGCTCAATCTGGCTGTGTTCCCGGGGGCTTGGTTAATGCCAGGGAATATGGTGATCAACACAGAAAGCACGGTTGGATATAACAACCAGTTGAAACAAGCGGTGCAAGGCATGAAACTGGGGATAAACAACGAGGTTAACACGAGCACGAGAAAAGTTGGGATTCAGCACATGGATGGTGAGAGATCGAAAATTGACCGGCCAAACAGTCACCCTTCCAATCCTATTCACTAGGCGGCCACAGCTGAAAGCAGAAAAGATCCAAAACATGTTGGCACAGCTGAAAGCAGAAAAGATCCAAAACATGCTGGCACAGCAGAAGAAGTGCAAACAGAAGAACCAGCACCCGCGGCTGGCTCAGACAACCATCTCAACAACAAAATTGCTGTCGCTGTTGGCGCGGTTGCAGTTGCGGGGTTGGCATTCTTCGCATTGCGTTAACGACGTTTTTTGAAATCCTCGACCAGAAACGCAACCATAGCCAAAATCAGAAGCCAGACGTGCTCCGCCAGAAAAGAGACGACCTCCCCAGCAGCTTTGAAAAGGAAAGAAACAATCGAGCCAATTAACCTGGGAAGGATTCCAGCAAGTTTTTTTTCCGAGCTCTTTCAAACCATTTCCGAGACCTTTAGCGGTTGCTTTCAGTGAGTTGTTGATTGTGCTAACAACAGCGCCAATCGTAACACCAGCAGCAAGAAGAACTGCCGTGACGGTCACGCCGTATTTCTTGAAGATCTCTTTTACGCGCTCACGCAGCGGCATCCCTTCTTCAAGGCGCTCCCTTTCGTTTTCAAGTGCATTTCGCTGTTCTGTCCTTTCCCGAATCTTTTCACGCGCTTGCTCTCTTACAGCAGATTGCTCATTTTCATCATTGGCGATTTCTTGGTTCTCTTGAATTTCTTTGTCAATTTCTTTATCTTTTCTTTATCTTTTTCTTGAATTAATGCCACCCTCTCTGGTCCAAGTGTTTTCATAACAGATTTTGGTAATTTTGGGTTTAATGTTTTTCCGTCCACAAGAAAGAGAGGTGTCTCACCACCTTTTGGCCCAATAACAACAACTCTTCCAGGGTATCTTTTTTTTGAGACATCAAGTGTTAAAAAGTTACCATCTCTCCCATATTGAGTGTGCGTTTCCATCAAGGTTTGGTTTGCAAGATCAATTTTAACAGAATCAGGGTTAAAAACCCGCATCCCTGGAGGGCGTCTTTCAATGAAAGAGGTTTCCGCAGTGCCGCCGCGTTCAGGTGGCCTATTCATCGTTGTTGTTCTCATTGGAAATTCTTCGCCACTTGGTCCGGGTGTTGATGACCCACCAGGCTCACCAAAAGGCATTGTCTTATTCGCATCGTCACGATCGTCGTCGTTGTCGTCGTCGTCACATTCGTCTGTGTGTTCCATGAGAGGGTCTCTCACGCCAAAGCCTTCTTCCGCCATTGTCTATTGAATAAAAAATTTTTTCTGTTTAATATACAAGTAACTTGACAGAATTCGAAGCCGTTTGACGAAAGTTCTAAAAAACAAAACGCGGGAAATGCCAAGAAAATTGGCTAAGTCTTCGTCAAGAGTAATTTTTTTATCCCCAAAGTTGTCAATAACCATTGCACCAGCAGGTGTATTGATTTGAGTGGGAAGTTTCATATTGAATTTAGCGAAAGCTTCTTCAATATTTTTAGCCATACTTTCAAGAGTGTAATGCCCTTTGGGGAATGTTATGGGAACAGCGCGTTTGCCATCAGGATCAGACATTGCAATAACCCCATCTTTTTTCAAATTATGCCACGAATTTGGAAGCGAACAAGACAACAGCCTAACGAAATCAGCCATAGGAATCGGGTCGTCAAAATAGACAGAAGATGGATTAGAAGACGTAGAAATAGTAAGCACAACCATTTTATTTTGTTCCGTGCAAATTTTCAATTGAAAAATAATAGGGAAAAAATATCAGCAATGTTTGGCTATCTCGGAAAAATAGCGCAGGCCGCGAATGCGAAGCTTGCACAAACCAAGGCGTGGGCAGCTTTTTCTGCACGGTTTCCAAGGGCAGACAAAAGTCAATTTGAAGCCCAGGTATTTTTTGCGCCGGACAACACGGCAACAGCCGAAATATTCTGGAGAGAGGGGCCCGGTAGTCTAAAAAGTGTATTTGGTTCAGATTCAGAATATTGGAGCGCAGGAATGAAAAAAGCGCTGGGTTTGGTTGGCGGAGCCTTTGACGGTTTCCCTTTCCAACTGACGCCCCGCCCAGAAAAAGTTTCACAGGCTGTTCCTGCAGTTCCATTCGAAGAAGCGGCGCCGAGTTTGAAATAAATATTCAACAAAGCAATCAAAATTTATGTCTCCCCAAACCAGTATTTTACAACAAAGTTCAGAGAGGTTTTCCAAAAAGAACAGCTGCAGTTCGAAACGTCAAAGCCCGCGAAAAAATGGCTGTCGGGCCCCAATCTGTCTTTCTGTGACCAGCAGCTGAATTTCGCAGTGTGGTGTGCGACGGCAGGCTGCGGAATCTCAAGAGAAGTATTTGACAGCACAATGCTGCCGCCGCAGGTGCGAGCTTTTTACATCTTTCACGTGTATTTTACAGTTCGCCGAATCCTCTTTCAGCTCGGAGGAATACAAAGCGTTGGCGCACTGCCTGGCGATCAAACATGGAGTCAGTTCGACAATCATTTCGACGAAGCTTCGCGGGAAAGATTGTGCGGAGAGTTCGGTGTTGACCCGTCAACAGATTTCCGGTTTACGAACGGCCCGAATCACGGGTTGGGGAGCGTTTATATTTATTGCCGCGACCCTTTCATCCGGAACGTGTCCTATCCATCAGAAAAAGCAAAATTCGATGACGAGGACCCAAGGGCTTCTGAAAAAGGAATTTCAATTTGTTTTATCAGAGACGACGCCGCGGAAGAGCAATTCAGCTGGTTTGCACCCAAAACCACAGCAGGTTTGACCCAGGCAGGTTTGTCGCGAATAAACCAGTCGATTGAAGCATTTGTCTTCTGCATTTTGGGCGCGCAAGTAAACGTCGGCAGCAGCATTCTGGGGGCGGGAGGCAGAGCAAAAGAAGCCCAGAACGAGTTCAACGTCTTGGTGGAAAATGAAGTGAGGCAGCCCGACCTCGCGAAAAGCGTGCAGCGTCTAGAGCTGGTGGTGGAGGAAACCAAGGTGAGGCTCAATCTGGCTGTGTTCCCGGGGGCTTGGTTAATGCCAGGGAATATGGTGATCAACACAGAAAGCACGGTTGGATATAACAACCAGTTGAAACAAGCGGTGCAAGGCATGAAACTGGGGATAAACAACGAGGTTAACACGAGCACGAGAAAAGTTGGGATTCAGCACATGGATGGTGAGAGATCGAAAATTGACCGGCCAAACAGTCACCCTTCCAATCCTATTCACTAGGCGGCCACAGCTGAAAGCAGAAAAGATCCAAAACATGTTGGCACAGCTGAAAGCAGAAAAGATCCAAAACATGCTGGCACAGCAGAAGAAGTGCAAACAGAAGAACCAGCACCCGCGGCTGGCTCAGACAACCATCTCAACAACAAAATTGCTGTCGCTGTTGGCGCGGTTGCAGTTGCGGGGTTGGCATTCTTCGCATTGCGTTAACGACGTTTTTTGAAATCCTCGACCAGAAACGCAACCATAGCCAAAATCAGAAGCCAGACGTGCTCCGCCAGAAAAGAGACGACCTCCCCAGCAGCTTTGAAAAGGAAAGAAACAATCGAGCCAATTAACCTGGGAAGGATTCCAGCAAGTTTTTTTTCCGAGCTCTTTCAAACCATTTCCGAGACCTTTAGCGGTTGCTTTCAGTGAGTTGTTGATTGTGCTAACAACAGCGCCAATCGTAACACCAGCAGCAAGAAGAACTGCCGTGACGGTCACGCCGTATTTCTTGAAGATCTCTTTTACGCGCTCACGCAGCGGCATCCCTTCTTCAAGGCGCTCCCTTTCGTTTTCAAGTGCATTTCGCTGTTCTGTCCTTTCCCGAATCTTTTCACGCGCTTGCTCTCTTACAGCAGATTGCTCATTTTCATCATTGGCGATTTCTTGGTTCTCTTGAATTTCTTTGTCAATTTCTTTATCTTTTCTTTATCTTTTTCTTGAATTAATGCCACCCTCTCTGGTCCAAGTGTTTTCATAACAGATTTTGGTAATTTTGGGTTTAATGTTTTTCCGTCCACAAGAAAGAGAGGTGTCTCACCACCTTTTGGCCCAATAACAACAACTCTTCCAGGGTATCTTTTTTTTGAGACATCAAGTGTTAAAAAGTTACCATCTCTCCCATATTGAGTGTGCGTTTCCATCAAGGTTTGGTTTGCAAGATCAATTTTAACAGAATCAGGGTTAAAAACCCGCATCCCTGGAGGGCGTCTTTCAATGAAAGAGGTTTCCGCAGTGCCGCCGCGTTCAGGTGGCCTATTCATCGTTGTTGTTCTCATTGGAAATTCTTCGCCACTTGGTCCGGGTGTTGATGACCCACCAGGCTCACCAAAAGGCATTGTCTTATTCGCATCGTCACGATCGTCGTCGTTGTCGTCGTCGTCACATTCGTCTGTGTGTTCCATGAGAGGGTCTCTCACGCCAAAGCCTTCTTCCGCCATTGTCTATTGAATAAAAAATTTTTTCTGTTTAATATACAAGTAACTTGACAGAATTCGAAGCCGTTTGACGAAAGTTCTAAAAAACAAAACGCGGGAAATGCCAAGAAAATTGGCTAAGTCTTCGTCAAGAGTAATTTTTTTATCCCCAAAGTTGTCAATAACCATTGCACCAGCAGGTGTATTGATTTGAGTGGGAAGTTTCATATTGAATTTAGCGAAAGCTTCTTCAATATTTTTAGCCATACTTTCAAGAGTGTAATGCCCTTTGGGGAATGTTATGGGAACAGCGCGTTTGCCATCAGGATCAGACATTGCAATAACCCCATCTTTTTTCAAATTATGCCACGAATTTGGAAGCGAACAAGACAACAGCCTAACGAAATCAGCCATAGGAATCGGGTCGTCAAAATAGACAGAAGATGGATTAGAAGACGTAGAAATAGTAAGCACAACCATTTTATTTTGTTCCGTGCAAATTTTCAATTGAAAAATAATAGGGAAAAAATATCAGCAATGTTTGGCTATCTCGGAAAAATAGCGCAGGCCGCGAATGCGAAGCTTGCACAAACCAAGGCGTGGGCAGCTTTTTCTGCACGGTTTCCAAGGGCAGACAAAAGTCAATTTGAAGCCCAGGTATTTTTTGCGCCGGACAACACGGCAACAGCCGAAATATTCTGGAGAGAGGGGCCCGGTAGTCTGAAAAGTGTATTTGGTTCAGATTCAGAATATTGGAGCGCAGGAATGAAAAAAGCGCTGGGTTTGGTTGGCGGAGCCTTTGACGGTTTCCCTTTCCAACTGACGCCCCGCCCAGAAAAAGTTTCACAGGCTGTTCCTGCAGTTCCATTCGAAGAAGCGGCGCCGAGTTTGAAATAAATATTCAACAAAGCAATCAAAATTTATGTCTCCCCAAACCAGTATTTTACAACAAAGTTCAGAGAGGTTTTCCAAAAAGAACAGCTGCAGTTCGAAACGTCAAAGCCCGCGAAAAAATGGCTGTCGGGCCCCAATCTGTCTTTCTGTGACCAGCAGCTGAATTTCGCAGTGTGGTGTGCGACGGCAGGCTGCGGAATCTCAAGAGAAGTATTTGACAGCACAATGCTGCCGCCGCAGGTGCGAGCTTTTTACATCTTTCACGTGTATTTTACAGTTCGCCGAATCCTCTTTCAGCTCGGAGGAATACAAAGCGTTGGCGCACTGCCTGGCGATCAAACATGGAGTCAGTTCGACAATCATTTCGACGAAGCTTCGCGGGAAAGATTGTGCGGAGAGTTCGGTGTTGACCCGTCAACAGATTTCCGGTTTACGAACGGCCCGAATCACGGGTTGGGGAGCGTTTATATTTATTGCCGCGACCCTTTCATCCGGAACGTGTCCTATCCATCAGAAAAAGCAAAATTCGATGACGAGGACCCAAGGGCTTCTGAAAAAGGAATTTCAATTTGTTTTATCAGAGACGACGCCGCGGAAGAGCAATTCAGCTGGTTTGCACCCAAAACCACAGCAGGTTTGACCCAGGCAGGTTTGTCGCGAATAAACCAGTCGATTGAAGCATTTGTCTTCTGCATTTTGGGCGCGCAAGTAAACGTCGGCAGCAGCATTCTGGGGGCGGGAGGCAGAGCAAAAGAAGCCCAGAACGAGTTCAACGTCTTGGTGGAAAATGAAGTGAGGCAGCCCGACCTCGCGAAAAGCGTGCAGCGTCTAGAGCTGGTGGTGGAGGAAGCCAAGGTGAGGCTCAATCTGGCTGTGTTCCCGGGGGCTTGGTTAATGCCAGGGAATATGGTGATCAACACAGAAAGCACGGTTGGATATAACAACCAGTTGAAACAAGCGGTGCAAGGCATGAAACTGGGGATAAACAACGAGGTTAACACGAGCACGAGAAAAGTTGGGATTCAGCACATGGATGGTGAGAGATCGAAAATTGACCGGCCAAACAGTCACCCTTCCAATCCTATTCACTAGGCGGCCACAGCTGAAAGCAGAAAAGATCCAAAACATGTTGGCACAGCTGAAAGCAGAAAAGATCCAAAACATGCTGGCACAGCAGAAGAAGTGCAAACAGAAGAACCAGCACCCGCGGCTGGCTCAGACAACCATCTCAACAACAAAATTGCTGTCGCTGTTGGCGCGGTTGCAGTTGCGGGGTTGGCATTCTTCGCATTGCGTTAACGACGTTTTTTGAAATCCTCGACCAGAAACGCAACCATAGCCAAAATCAGAAGCCAGACGTGCTCCGCCAGAAAAGAGACGACCTCCCCAGCAGCTTTGAAAAGGAAAGAAACAATCGAGCCAATTAACCTGGGAAGGATTCCAGCAAGTTTTTTTTCCGAGCTCTTTCAAACCATTTCCGAGTCCTTTAGCGGTTGCTTTCAGTGAGTTGTTGATTGTGCTAACAACAGCGCCAATCGTAACACCAGCAGCAAGAAGAACTGCCGTGACGGTCACGCCGTATTTCTTGAAGATCTCTTTTACGCGCTCACGCAGCGGCATCCCTTCTTCAAGGCGCTCCCTTTCGTTTTCAAGTGCATTTCGCTGTTCTGTCCTTTCCCGAATCTTTTCACGCGCTTGCTCTCTTACAGCAGATTGCTCATTTTCATCATTGGCGATTTCTTGGTTCTCTTGAATTTCTTTGCCAATTTCTTTATCTTTTCTTTATCTTTTTCTTGAATTAATGCCACCCTCTCTGGTCCAAGTGTTTTCATAACAGATTTTGGTAATTTTGGGTTTAATGTTTTTCCGTCCACAAGAAAGAGAGGTGTCTCACCACCTTTTGGCCCAATAACAACAACTCTTGCAGGGTATCTTTTTTTTGAGACATCAAGTGTTAAAAAGTTACCATCTCTCCCATATTGAGTGTGCGTTTCCATCAAGGTTTGGTTTGCAAGATCAATTTTAACAGAATCAGGGTTAAAAACCCGCATCCCTGGAGGGCGTCTTTCAATGAAAGAGGTTTCCGCAGTGCCGCCGCGTTCAGGTGGCCTATTCATCGTTGTTGTTCTCATTGGAAATTCTTCGCCACTTGGTCCGGGTGTTGATGACCCACCAGGCTCACCAAAAGGCATTGTCTTATTCGCATCGTCACGATCGTCGTCGTTGTCGTCGTCGTCACATTCGTCTGTGTGTTCCATGAGAGGGTCTCTCACGCCAAAGCCTTCTTCCGCCATTGTCTATTGAATAAAAAATTTTTTCTGTTTAATATACAAGTAACTTGACGGAATTCGAAGCCGTTTGACGAAAGTTCTAAAAAACAAAACGCGGGAAATGCCAAGAAAATTGGCTAAGTCTTCGTCAAGAGTAATTTTTTTATCCCCAAAGTTGTCAATAACCATTGCACCAGCAGGTGTATTGATTTGAGTGGGAAGTTTCATATTGAATTTAGCGAAAGCTTCTTCAATATTTTTAGCCATACTTTCAAGAGTGTAATGCCCTTTGGGGAATGTTATGGGAACAGCGCGTTTGCCATCAGGATCAGACATTGCAATAACCCCATCTTTTTTCAAATTATGCCACGAATTTGGAAGCGAACAAGACAACAGCCTAACGAAATCAGCCATAGGAATCGGGTCGTCAAAATAGACAGAAGATGGATTAGAAGACGTAGAAATAGTAAGCACAACCATTTTATTTTGTTCCGTGCAAATTTTCAATTGAAAAATAATAGGGAAAAAATATCAGCAATGTTTGGCTATCTCGGAAAAATAGCGCAGGCCGCGAATGCGAAGCTTGCACAAACCAAGGCGTGGGCAGCTTTTTCTGCACGGTTTCCAAGGGCAGACAAAAGTCAATTTGAAGCCCAGGTATTTTTTGCGCCGGACAACACGGCAACAGCCGAAATATTCTGGAGAGAGGGGCCCGGTAGTCTGAAAAGTGTATTTGGTTCAGATTCAGAATATTGGAGCGCAGGAATGAAAAAAGCGCTGGGTTTGGTTGGCGGAGCCTTTGACGGTTTCCCTTTCCAACTGACGCCCCGCCCAGAAAAAGTTTCACAGGCTGTTCCTGCAGTTCCATTCGAAGAAGCGGCGCCGAGTTTGAAATAAATATTCAACAAAGCAATCAAAATTTATGTCTCCCCAAACCAGTATTTTACAACAAAGTTCAGAGAGGTTTTCCAAAAAGAACAGCTGCAGTTCGAAACGTCAAAGCCCGCGATAAAATGGCTGTCGGGCCCCAATCTGTCTTTCTGTGACCAGCAGCTGAATTTCGCAGTGTGGTGTGCGACGGCAGGCTGCGGAATCTCAAGAGAAGTATTTGACAGCACAATGCTGCCGCCGCAGGTGCGAGCTTTTTACATCTTTCACGTGTATTTTACAGTTCGCCGAATCCTCTTTCAGCTCGGAGGAATACAAAGCGTTGGCGCACTGCCTGGCGATCAAACATGGAGTCAGTTCGACAATCATTTCGACGAAGCTTCGCGGGAAAGATTGTGCGGAGAGTTCGGTGTTGACCCGTCAACAGATTTCCGGTTTACGAACGGCCCGAATCACGGGTTGGGGAGCGTTTATATTTATTGCCGCGACCCTTTCATCCGGAACGTGTCCTATCCATCAGAAAAAGCAAAATTCGATGACGAGGACCCAAGGGCTTCTGAAAAAGGAATTTCAATTTGTTTTATCAGAGACGACGCCGCGGAAGAGCAATTCAGCTGGTTTGCACCCAAAACCACAGCAGGTTTGACCCAGGCAGGTTTGTCGCGAATAAACCAGTCGATTGAAGCATTTGTCTTCTGCATTTTGGGCGCGCAAGTAAACGTCGGCAGCAGCATTCTGGGGGCGGGAGGCAGAGCAAAAGAAGCCCAGAACGAGTTCAACGTCTTGGTGGAAAATGAAGTGAGGCAGCCCGACCTCGCGAAAAGCGTGCAGCGTCTAGAGCTGGTGGTGGAGGAAGCCAAGGTGAGGCTCAATCTGGCTGTGTTCCCGGGGGCTTGGTTAATGCCAGGGAATATGGTGATCAACACAGAAAGCACGGTTGGATATAACAACCAGTTGAAACAAGCGGTGCAAGGCATGAAACTGGGGATAAACAACGAGGTTAACACGAGCACGAGAAAAGTTGGGATTCAGCACATGGATGGTGAGAGATCGAAAATTGACCGGCCAAACAGTCACCCTTCCAATCCTATTCACTAAGCGGCCACAGCTGAAAGCAGAAAAGATCCAAAACATGTTGGCACAGCTGAAAGCAGAAAAGATCCAAAACATGCTGGCACAGCAGAAGAAGTGCAAACAGAAAAACCAGCACCCGCGGCTGGCTCAGACAACCATCTCAACAACAAAATTGCTGTCGCTGTTGGCGCGGTTGCAGTTGCGGGGTTGGCATTCTTCGCATTGCGTTAACGACGTTTTTTGAAATCCTCGACCAGAAACGCAACCATAGCCAAAATCAGAAGCCAGACGTGCTCCGCCAGAAAAGAGACGACCTCCCCAGCAGCTTTGAAAAGGAAAGAAACAATCGAGCCAATTAACCTGGGAAGGATTCCAGCAAGTTTTTTTTCCGAGCTCTTTCAAACCATTTCCGAGTCCTTTAGCGGTTGCTTTCAGTGAGTTGTTGATTGTGCTAACAACAGCGCCAATCGTAACACCAGCAGCAAGAAGAACTGCCGTGACGGTCACGCCGTATTTCTTGAAGATCTCTTTTACGCGCTCACGCAGCGGCATCCCTTCTTCAAGGCGCTCCCTTTCGTTTTCAAGTGCATTTCGCTGTTCTGTCCTTTCCCGAATCTTTTCACGCGCTTGCTCTCTTACAGCAGATTGCTCATTTTCATCATTGGCGATTTCTTGGTTCTCTTGAATTTCTTTGTCAATTTCTTTATCTTTTCTTTATCTTTTTCTTGAATTAATGCCACCCTCTCTGGTCCAAGTGTTTTCATAACAGATTTTGGTAATTTTGGGTTTAATGTTTTTCCGTCCACAAGAAAGAGAGGTGTCTCACCACCTTTTGGCCCAATAACAACAACTCTTCCAGGGTATCTTTTTTTTGAGACATCAAGTGTTAAAAAGTTACCATCTCTCCCATATTGAGTGTGCGTTTCCATCAAGGTTTGGTTTGCAAGATCAATTTTAACAGAATCAGGGTTAAAAACCCGCATCCCTGGAGGGCGTCTTTCAATGAAAGAGGTTTCCGCAGTGCCGCCGCGTTCAGGTGGCCTATTCATCGTTGTTGTTCTCATTGGAAATTCTTCGCCACTTGGTCCGGGTGTTGATGACCCACCAGGCTCACCAAAAGGCATTGTCTTATTCGCATCGTCACGATCGTCGTCGTTGTCGTCGTCGTCACATTCGTCTGTGTGTTCCATGAGAGGGTCTCTCACGCCAAAGCCTTCTTCCGCCATTGTCTATTGAATAAAAAATTTTTTCTGTTTAATATACAAGTAACTTGACGGAATTCGAAGCCGTTTGACGAAAGTTCTAAAAAACAAAACGCGGGAAATGCCAAGAAAATTGGCTAAGTCTTCGTCAAGAGTAATTTTTTTATCCCCAAAGTTGTCAATAACCATTGCACCAGCAGGTGTATTGATTTGAGTGGGAAGTTTCATATTGAATTTAGCGAAAGCTTCTTCAATATTTTTAGCCATACTTTCAAGAGTGTAATGCCCTTTGGGGAATGTTATGGGAACAGCGCGTTTGCCATCAGGATCAGACATTGCAATAACCCCATCTTTTTTCAAATTATGCCACGAATTTGGAAGCGAACAAGACAACAGCCTAACGAAATCAGCCATAGGAATCGGGTCGTCAAAATAGACAGAAGATGGATTAGAAGACGTAGAAATAGTAAGCACAACCATTTTATTTTGTTCCGTGCAAATTTTCAATTGAAAAATAATAGGGAAAAAATATCAGCAATGTTTGGCTATCTCGGAAAAATAGCGCAGGCCGCGAATGCGAAGCTTGCACAAACCAAGGCGTGGGCAGCTTTTTCTGCACGGTTTCCAAGGGCAGACAAAAGTCAATTTGAAGCCCAGGTATTTTTTGCGCCGGACAACACGGCAACAGCCGAAATATTCTGGAAAGAGGGGCCCGGTAGTCTGAAAAGTGTATTTGGTTCAGATTCAGAATATTGGAGCGCAGGAATGAAAAAAGCGCTGGGTTTGGTTGGCGGAGCCTTTGACGGTTTCCCTTTCCAACTGACGCCCCGCCCAGAAAAAGTTTCACAGGCTGTTCCTGCAGTTCCATTCGAAGAAGCGGCGCCGAGTTTGAAATAAATATTCAACAAAGCAATCAAAATTTATGTCTCCCCAAACCAGTATTTTACAACAAAGTTCAGAGAGGTTTTCCAAAAAGAACAGCTGCAGTTCGAAACGTCAAAGCCCGCGAAAAAATGGCTGTCGGGCCCCAATCTGTCTTTCTGTGACCAGCAGCTGAATTTCGCAGTGTGGTGTGCGACGGCAGGCTGCGGAATCTCAAGAGAAGTATTTGACAGCACAATGCTGCCGCCGCAGGTGCGAGCTTTTTACATCTTTCACGTGTATTTTACAGTTCGCCGAATCCTCTTTCAGCTCGGAGGAATACAAAGCGTTGGCGCACTGCCTGGCGATCAAACATGGAGTCAGTTCGACAATCATTTCGACGAAGCTTCGCGGGAAAGATTGTGCGGAGAGTTCGGTGTTGACCCGTCAACAGATTTCCGGTTTACGAACGGCCCGAATCACGGGTTGGGGAGCGTTTATATTTATTGCCGCGACCCTTTCATCCGGAACGTGTCCTATCCATCAGAAAAAGCAAAATTCGATGACGAGGACCCAAGGGCTTCTGAAAAAGGAATTTCAATTTGTTTTATCAGAGACGACGCCGCGGAAGAGCAATTCAGCTGGTTTGCACCCAAAACCACAGCAGGTTTGACCCAGGCAGGTTTGTCGCGAATAAACCAGTCGATTGAAGCATTTGTCTTCTGCATTTTGGGCGCGCAAGTAAACGTCGGCAGCAGCATTCTGGGGGCGGGAGGCAGAGCAAAAGAAGCCCAGAACGAGTTCAACGTCTTGGTGGAAAATGAAGTGAGGCAGCCCGACCTCGCGAAAAGCGTGCAGCGTCTAGAGCTGGTGGTGGAGGAAGCCAAGGTGAGGCTCAATCTGGCTGTGTTCCCGGGGGCTTGGTTAATGCCAGGGAATATGGTGATCAACACAGAAAGCACGGTTGGATATAACAACCAGTTGAAACAAGCGGTGCAAGGCATGAAACTGGGGATAAACAACGAGGTTAACACGAGCACGAGAAAAGTTGGGATTCAGCACATGGATGGTGAGAGATCGAAAATTGACCGGCCAAACAGTCACCCTTCCAATCCTATTCACTAGGCGGCCACAGCTGAAAGCAGAAAAGATCCAAAACATGTTGGCACAGCTGAAAGCAGAAAAGATCCAAAACATGCTGGCACAGCAGAAGAAGTGCAAACAGAAAAACCAGCACCCGCGGCTGGCTCAGACAACCATCTCAACAACAAAATTGCTGTCGCTGTTGGCGCGGTTGCAGTTGCGGGGTTGGCATTCTTCGCATTGCGTTAACGACGTTTTTTGAAATCCTCGACCAGAAACGCAACCATAGCCAAAATCAGAAGCCAGACGTGCTCCGCCAGAAAAGAGACGACCTCCCCAGCAGCTTTGAAAAGGAAAGAAACAATCGAGCCAATTAACCTGGGAAGGATTCCAGCAAGTTTTTTTTCCGAGCTCTTTCAAACCATTTCCGAGTCCTTTAGCGGTTGCTTTCAGTGAGTTGTTGATTGTGCTAACAACAGCGCCAATCGTAACACCAGCAGCAAGAAGAACTGCCGTGACGGTCACGCCGTATTTCTTGAAGATCTCTTTTACGCGCTCACGCAGCGGCATCCCTTCTTCAAGGCGCTCCCTTTCGTTTTCAAGTGCATTTCGCTGTTCTGTCCTTTCCCGAATCTTTTCACGCGCTTGCTCTCTTACAGCAGATTGCTCATTTTCATCATTGGCGATTTCTTGGTTCTCTTGAATTTCTTTGTCAATTTCTTTATCTTTTCTTTATCTTTTTCTTGAATTAATGCCACCCTCTCTGGTCCAAGTGTTTTCATAACAGATTTTGGTAATTTTGGGTTTAATGTTTTTCCGTCCACAAGAAAGAGAGGTGTCTCACCACCTTTTGGCCCAATAACAACAACTCTTCCAGGGTATCTTTTTTTTGAGACATCAAGTGTTAAAAAGTTACCATCTCTCCCATATTGAGTGTGCGTTTCCATCAAGGTTTGGTTTGCAAGATCAATTTTAACAGAATCAGGGTTAAAAACCCGCATCCCTGGAGGGCGTCTTTCAATGAAAGAGGTTTCCGCAGTGCCGCCGCGTTCAGGTGGCCTATTCATCGTTGTTGTTCTCATTGGAAATTCTTCGCCACTTGGTCCGGGTGTTGATGACCCACCAGGCTCACCAAAAGGCATTGTCTTATTCGCATCGTCACGATCGTCGTCGTTGTCGTCGTCGTCACATTCGTCTGTGTGTTCCATGAGAGGGTCTCTCACGCCAAAGCCTTCTTCCGCCATTGTCTATTGAATAAAAAATTTTTTCTGTTTAATATACAAGTAACTTGACGGAATTCGAAGCCGTTTGACGAAAGTTCTAAAAAACAAAACGCGGGAAATGCCAAGAAAATTGGCTAAGTCTTCGTCAAGAGTAATTTTTTTATCCCCAAAGTTGTCAATAACCATTGCACCAGCAGGTGTATTGATTTGAGTGGGAAGTTTCATATTGAATTTAGCGAAAGCTTCTTCAATATTTTTAGCCATACTTTCAAGAGTGTAATGCCCTTTGGGGAATGTTATGGGAACAGCGCGTTTGCCATCAGGATCAGACATTGCAATAACCCCATCTAATTTCAAATTATGCCACGAATTTGGAAGCGAACAAGACAACAGCCTAACGAAATCAGCCATAGGAATCGGGTCGTCAAAATAGACAGAAGATGGATTAGAAGACGTAGAAATAGTAAGCACAACCATTTTATTTTGTTCCGTGCAAATTTTCAATTGAAAAATAATAGGGAAAAAATATCAGCAATGTTTGGCTATCTCGGAAAAATAGCGCAGGCCGCGAATGCGAAGCTTGCACAAACCAAGGCGTGGGCAGCTTTTTCTGCACGGTTTCCAAGGGCAGACAAAAGTCAATTTGAAGCCCAGGTATTTTTTGCGCCGGACAACACGGCAACAGCCGAAATATTCTGGAAAGAGGGGCCCGGTAGTCTGAAAAGTGTATTTGGTTCAGATTCAGAATATTGGAGCGCAGGAATGAAAAAAGCGCTGGGTTTGGTTGGCGGAGCCTTTGACGGTTTCCCTTTCCAACTGACGCCCCGCCCAGAAAAAGTTTCACAGGCTGTTCCTGCAGTTCCATTCGAAGAAGCGGCGCCGAGTTTGAAATAAA
Source organism: Blastomussa wellsi (assembly GCA_947652115.1). NCBI lineage: Eukaryota > Metazoa > Cnidaria > Anthozoa > Scleractinia > Plerogyridae > Blastomussa > Blastomussa wellsi. The sequence continues at coordinate 13,752,758 of OX393570.1, read as the reverse complement.
TATTCAACAAAGCAATCAAAATTTATGTCTCCCCAAACCAGTATTTTACAACAAAGTTCAGAGAGGTTTTCCAAAAGGAACAGCTGAAGTTCGAAACGTCAAAGCCCGCGAAAAAATGGCTGTCGGGCCCCAATCTGTCTTTCTGTGACCAGCAGCTGAATTTCGCAGTGTGGTGTGCGACGGCAGGCTGCGGAATCTCAAGAGAAGTATTTGACAGCACAATGCTGCCGCCGCAGGTGCGAGCTTTTTACATCTTTCACGTGTATTTTACAGTTCGCCGAATCCTCTTTCAGCTCGGAGGAATACAAAGCGTTGGCGCACTGCCTGGCGATCAAACATGGAGTCAGTTCGACAATCATTTCGACGAAGCTTCGCGGGAAAGATTGTGCGGAGAGTTCGGTGTTGACCCGTCAACAGATTTCCGGTTTACGAACGGCCCGAATCACGGGTTGGGGAGCGTTTATATTTATTGCCGCGACCCTTTCATCCGGAACGTGTCCTATCCATCAGAAAAAGCAAAATTCGATGACGAGGACCCAAGGGCTTCTGAAAAAGGAATTTCAATTTGTTTTATCAGAGACGACGCCGCGGAAGAGCAATTCAGCTGGTTTGCACCCAAAACCACAGCAGGTTTGACCCAGGCAGGTTTGTCGCGAATAAACCAGTCGATTGAAGCATTTGTCTTCTGCATTTTGGGCGCGCAAGTAAACGTCGGCAGCAGCATTCTGGGGGCGGGAGGCAGAGCAAAAGAAGCCCAGAACGAGTTCAACGTCTTGGTGGAAAATGAAGTGAGGCAGCCCGACCTCGCGAAAAGCGTGCAGCGTCTAGAGCTGGTGGTGGTGGAAGCCAAGGTGAGGCTCAATCTGGCTGTGTTCCCGGGGGCTTGGTTAATGCCAGGGAATATGGTGATCAACACAGAAAGCACGGTTGGATATAACAACCAGTTGAAACAAGCGGTGCAAGGCATGAAACTGGGGATAAACAACGAGGTTAACACGAGCACGAGAAAAGTTGGGATTCAGCACATGGATGGTGAGAGATCGAAAATTGACCGGCCAAACAGTCACCCTTCCAATCCTATTCACTAGGCGGCCACAGCTGAAAGCAGAAAAGATCCAAAACATGTTGGCACAGCTGAAAGCAGAAAAGATCCAAAACATGCTGGCACAGCAGAAGAAGTGCAAACAGAAGAACCAGCACCCGCGGCTGGCTCAGACAACCATCTCAACAACAAAATTGCTGTCGCTGTTGGCGCGGTTGCAGTTGCGGGGTTGGCATTCTTCGCATTGCGTTAACGACGTTTTTTGAAATCCTCGACCAGAAACGCAACCATAGCCAAAATCAGAAGCCAGACGTGCTCCGCCAGAAAAGAGACGACCTCCCCAGCAGCTTTGAAAAGGAAAGAAACAATCGAGCCAATTAACCTGGGAAGGATTCCAGCAAGTTTTTTTTCCGAGCTCTTTCAAACCATTTCCGAGTCCTTTAGCGGTTGCTTTCAGTGAGTTGTTGATTGTGCTAACAACAGCGCCAATCGTAACACCAGCAGCAAGAAGAACTGCCGTGACGGTCACGCCGTATTTCTTGAAGATCTCTTTTACGCGCTCACGCAGCGGCATCCCTTCTTCAAGGCGCTCCCTTTCGTTTTCAAGTGCATTTCGCTGTTCTGTCCTTTCCCGAATCTTTTCACGCGCTTGCTCTCTTACAGCAGATTGCTCATTTTCATCATTGGCGATTTCTTGGTTCTCTTGAATTTCTTTGTCAATTTCTTTATCTTTTCTTTATCTTTTTCTTGAATTAATGCCACCCTCTCTGGTCCAAGTGTTTTCATAACAGATTTTGGTAATTTTGGGTTTAATGTTTTTCCGTCCACAAGAAAGAGAGGTGTCTCACCACCTTTTGGCCCAATAACAACAACTCTTCCAGGGTATCTTTTTTTTGAGACATCAAGTGTTAAAAAGTTACCATCTCTCCCATATTGAGTGTGCGTTTCCATCAAGGTTTGGTTTGCAAGATCAATTTTAACAGAATCAGGGTTAAAAACCCGCATCCCTGGAGGGCGTCTTTCAATGAAAGAGGTTTCCGCAGTGCCGCCGCGTTCAGGTGGCCTATTCATCGTTGTTGTTCTCATTGGAAATTCTTCGCCACTTGGTCCGGGTGTTGATGACCCACCAGGCTCACCAAAAGGCATTGTCTTATTCGCATCGTCACGATCGTCGTCGTTGTCGTCGTCGTCACATTCGTCTGTGTGTTCCATGAGAGGGTCTCTCACGCCAAAGCCTTCTTCCGCCATTGTCTATTGAATAAAAAATTTTTTCTGTTTAATATACAAGTAACTTGACGGAATTCGAAGCCGTTTGACGAAAGTTCTAAAAAACAAAACGCGGGAAATGCCAAGAAAATTGGCTAAGTCTTCGTCAAGAGTAATTTTTTTATCCCCAAAGTTGTCAATAACCATTGCACCAGCAGGTGTATTGATTTGAGTGGGAAGTTTCATATTGAATTTAGCGAAAGCTTCTTCAATATTTTTAGCCATACTTTCAAGAGTGTAATGCCCTTTGGGGAATGTTATGGGAACAGCGCGTTTGCCATCAGGATCAGACATTGCAATAACCCCATCTAATTTCAAATTATGCCACGAATTTGGAAGCGAACAAGACAACAGCCTAACGAAATCAGCCATAGGAATCGGGTCGTCAAAATAGACAGAAGATGGATTAGAAGACGTAGAAATAGTAAGCACAACCATTTTATTTTGTTCCGTGCAAATTTTCAATTGAAAAATAACAGGGAAAAAATATCAGCAATGTTTGGCTATCTCGGAAAAATAGCGCAGGCCGCGAATGCGAAGCTTGCACAAACCAAGGCGTGGGCAGCTTTTTCTGCACGGTTTCCAAGGGCAGACAAAAGTCAATTTGAAGCCCAGGTATTTTTTGCGCCGGACAACACGGCAACAGCCGAAATATTCTGGAGAGAGGGGCCCGGTAGTCTGAAAAGTGTATTTGGTTCAGATTCAGAATATTGGAGCGCAGGAATGAAAAAAGCGCTGGGTTTGGTTGGCGGAGCCTTTGACGGTTTCCCTTTCCAACTGACGCCCCGCCCAGAAAAAGTTTCACAGGCTGTTCCTGCAGTTCCATTCGAAGAAGCGGCGCCGAGTTTGAAATAAATATTCAACAAAGCAATCAAAATTTATGTCTCCCCAAACCAGTATTTTACAACAAAGTTCAGAGAGGTTTTCCAAAAAGAACAGCTGCAGTTCGAAACGTCAAAGCCCGCGAAAAAATGGCTGTCGGGCCCCAATCTGTCTTTCTGTGACCAGCAGCTGAATTTCGCAGTGTGGTGTGCGACGGCAGGCTGCGGAATCTCAAGAGAAGTATTTGACAGCACAATGCTGCCGCCGCAGGTGCGAGCTTTTTACATCTTTCACGTGTATTTTACAGTTCGCCGAATCCTCTTTCAGCTCGGAGGAATACAAAGCGTTGGCGCACTGCCTGGCGATCAAACATGGAGTCAGTTCGACAATCATTTCGACGAAGCTTCGCGGGAAAGATTGTGCGGAGAGTTCGGTGTTGACCCGTCAACAGATTTCCGGTTTACGAACGGCCCGAATCACGGGTTGGGGAGCGTTTATATTTATTGCCGCGACCCTTTCATCCGGAACGTGTCCTATCCATCAGAAAAAGCAAAATTCGATGACGAGGACCCAAGGGCTTCTGAAAAAGGAATTTCAATTTTTTTTATCAGAGACGACGCCGCGGAAGAGCAATTCAGCTGGTTTGCACCCAAAACCACAGCAGGTTTGACCCAAGGCAGGTTTGTCGCGAATAAACCAGTCGATTGAAGCATTTGTCTTCTGCATTTTGGGCGCGCAAGTAAACGTCGGCAGCAGCATTCTGGGGGCGGGAGGCAGAGCAAAAGAAGCCCAGAACGAGTTCAACGTCTTGGTGGAAAATGAAGTGAGGCAGCCCGACCTCGCGAAAAGCGTGCAGCGTCTAGAGCTGGTGGTGGAGGAAGCCAAGGTGAGGCTCAATCTGGCTGTGTGCCCGGGGGCTTGGTTAATGCCAGGGAATATGGTGATCAACACAGAAAGCACGGTTGGATATAACAACCAGTTGAAACAAGCGGTGCAAGGCATGAAACTGGGGATAAACAACGAGGTTAACACGAGCACGAGAAAAGTTGGGATTCAGCACATGGATGGTGAGAGATCGAAAATTGACCGGCCAAACAGTCACCCTTCCAATCCTATTCACTAAGCGGCCACAGCTGAAAGCAGAAAAGATCCAAAACATGTTGGCACAGCTGAAAGCAGAAAAGATCCAAAACATGCTGGCACAGCAGAAGAAGTGCAAACAGAAGAACCAGCACCCGCGGCTGGCTCAGACAACCATCTCAACAACAAAATTGCTGTCGCTGTTGGCGCGGTTGCAGTTGCGGGGTTGGCATTCTTCGCATTGCGTTAACGACGTTTTTTGAAATCCTCGACCAGAAACGCAACCATAGCCAAAATCAGAAGCCAGACGTGCTCCGCCAGAAAAGAGACGACCTCCCCAGCAGCTTTGAAAAGGAAAGAAACAATCGAGCCAATTAACCTGGGAAGGATTCCAGCAAGTTTTTTTTCCGAGCTCTTTCAAACCATTTCCGAGTCCTTTAGCGGTTGCTTTCAGTGAGTTGTTGATTGTGCTAACAACAGCGCCAATCGTAACACCAGCAGCAAGAAGAACTGCCGTGACGGTCACGCCGTATTTCTTGAAGATCTCTTTTACGCGCTCACGCAGCGGCATCCCTTCTTCAAGGCGCTCCCTTTCGTTTTCAAGTGCATTTCGCTGTTCTGTCCTTTCCCGAATCTTTTCACGCGCTTGCTCTCTTACAGCAGATTGCTCATTTTCATCATTGGCGATTTCTTGGTTCTCTTGAATTTCTTTGTCAATTTCTTTATCTTTTCTTTATCTTTTTCTTGAATTAATGCCACCCTCTCTGGTCCAAGTGTTTTCATAACAGATTTTGGTAATTTTGGGTTTAATGTTTTTCCGTCCACAAGAAAGAGAGGTGTCTCACCACCTTTTGGCCCAATAACAACAACTCTTGCAGGGTATCTTTTTTTTGAGACATCAAGTGTTAAAAAGTTACCATCTCTCCCATATTGAGTGTGCGTTTCCATCAAGGTTTGGTTTGCAAGATCAATTTTAACAGAATCAGGGTTAAAAACCCGCATCCCTGGAGGGCGTCTTTCAATGAAAGAGGTTTCCGCAGTGCCGCCGCGTTCAGGTGGCCTATTCATCGTTGTTGTTCTCATTGGAAATTCTTCGCCACTTGGTCCGGGTGTTGATGACCCACCAGGCTCACCAAAAGGCATTGTCTTATTCGCATCGTCACGATCGTCGTCGTTGTCGTCGTCGTCACATTCGTCTGTGTGTTCCATGAGAGGGTCTCTCACGCCAAAGCCTTCTTCCGCCATTGTCTATTGAATAAAAAATTTTTTCTGTTTAATATACAAGTAACTTGACGGAATTCGAAGCCGTTTGACGAAAGTTCTAAAAAACAAAACGCGGGAAATGCCAAGAAAATTGGCTAAGTCTTCGTCAAGAGTAATTTTTTTATCCCCAAAGTTGTCAATAACCATTGCACCAGCAGGTGTATTGATTTGAGTGGGAAGTTTCATATTGAATTTAGCGAAAGCTTCTTCAATATTTTTAGCCATACTTTCAAGAGTGTAATGCCCTTTGGGGAATGTTATGGGAACAGCGCGTTTGCCATCAGGATCAGACATTGCAATAACCCCATCTTTTTTCAAATTATGCCACGAATTTGGAAGCGAACAAGACAACAGCCTAACGAAATCAGCCATAGGAATCGGGTCGTCAAAATAGACAGAAGATGGATTAGAAGACGTAGAAATAGTAAGCACAACCATTTTATTTTGTTCCGTGCAAATTTTTAATTAAAAATAATAGGGAAAAAATATCAGCAATGTTTGGCTATCTCGGAAAAATAGCGCAGGCCGCGAATGCGAAGCTTGCACAAACCAAGGCGTGGGCAGCTTTTTCTGCACGGTTTCCAAGGGCAGACAAAAGTCAATTTGAAGCCCAGGTATTTTTTGCGCCGGACAACACGGCAACAGCCGAAATATTCTGGAGAGAGGGGCCCGGTAGTCTAAAAAGTGTATTTGGTTCAGATTCAGAATATTGGAGCGCAGGAATGAAAAAAGCGCTGGGTTTGGTTGGCGGAGCCTTTGACGGTTTCCCTTTCCAACTGACGCCCCGCCCAGAAAAAGTTTCACAGGCTGTTCCTGCAGTTCCATTCGAAGAAGCGGCGCCGAGTTTGAAATAAATATTCAACAAAGCAATCAAAATTTATGTCTCCCCAAACCAGTATTTTACAACAAAGTTCAGAGAGGTTTTCCAAAAAGAACAGCTGAAGTTCGAAACGTCAAAGCCCGCGAAAAAATGGCTGTCGGGCCCCAATCTGTCTTTCTGTGACCAGCAGCTGAATTTCGCAGTGTGGTGTGCGACGGCAGGCTGCGGAATCTCAAGAGAAGTATTTGACAGCACAATGCAGCCGCTGCATGTGCGAGCTTTTTACATCTTTCACGTGTATTTTACAGTTCGCCGAATCCTCTTTCAGCTCGGAGGAATACAAAGCGTTGGCGCACTGCCTGGCGATCAAACATGGAGTCAGTTCGACAATCATTTCGACGAAGCTTCGCGGGAAAGATTGTGCGGAGAGTTCGGTGTTGACCCGTCAACAGATTTCCGGTTTACGAACGGCCCGAATCACGGGTTGGGGAGCGTTTATATTTATTGCCGCGACCCTTTCATCCGGAACGTGTCCTATCCATCAGAAAAAGCAAAATTCGATGACGAGGACCCAAGGGCTTCTGAAAAAGGAATTTCAATTTGTTTTATCAGAGACGACGCCGCGGAAGAGCAATTCAGCTGGTTTGCACCCAAAACCACAGCAGGTTTGACCCAGGCAGGTTTGTCGCGAATAAACCAGTCGATTGAAGCATTTGTCTTCTGCATTTTGGGCGCGCAAGTAAACGTCGGCAGCAGCATTCTGGGGACGGGAGGCAGAGCAAAAGAAGCCCAGAACGAGTTCAACGTCTTGGTGGAAAATGAAGTGAGGCAGCCCGACCTCGCGAAAAGCGTGCAGCGTCTAGAGCTGGTGGTGGAGGAAGCCAAGGTGAGGCTCAATCTGGCTGTGTTCCCGGGGGCTTGGTTAATGCCAGGCAATATGGTGATCAACACAGAAAGCACGGTTGGATATAACAACCAGTTGAAACAAGCGGTGCAAGGCATGAAACTGGGGATAAACAACGAGGTTAACACGAGCACGAGAAAAGTAGGGATTCAGCACATGGATGGTGAGAGATCGAAAATTGACCGGCCAAACAGTCACCCTTCCAATCCTATTCACTAGGCGGCCACAGCTGAAAGCAGAAAAGATCCAAAACATGTTGGCACAGCTGAAAGCAGAAAAGATCCAAAACATGCTGGCACAGCAGAAGAAGTGCAAACAGAAAAACCAGCACCCGCGGCTGGCTCAGACAACCATCTCAACAACAAAATTGCTGTCGCTGTTGGCGCGGTTGCAGTTGCGGGGTTGGCATTCTTCGCATTGCGTTAACGACGTTTTTTGAAATCCTCGACCAGAAACGCAACCATAGCCAAAATCAGAAGCCAGACGTGCTCCGCCAGAAAAGAGACGACCTCCCCAGCAGCTTTGAAAAGGAAAGAAACAATCGAGCCAATTAACCTGGGAAGGATTCCAGCAAGTTTTTTTTCCGAGCTCTTTCAAACCATTTCCGAGTCCTTTAGCGGTTGCTTTCAGTGAGTTGTTGATTGTGCTAACAACAGCGCCAATCGTAACACCAGCAGCAAGAAGAACTGCCGTGACGGTCACGCCGTATTTCTTGAAGATCTCTTTTACGCGCTCACGCAGCGGCATCCCTTCTTCAAGGCGCTCCCTTTCGTTTTCAAGTGCATTTCGCTGTTCTGTCCTTTCCCGAATCTTTTCACGCGCTTGCTCTCTTACAGCAGATTGCTCATTTTCATCATTGGCGATTTCTTGGTTCTCTTGAATTTCTTTGTCAATTTCTTTATCTTTTCTTTATCTTTTTCTTGAATTAATGCCACCCTCTCTGGTCCAAGTGTTTTCATAACAGATTTTGGTAATTTTGGGTTTAATGTTTTTCCGTCCACAAGAAAGAGAGGTGTCTCACCACCTTTTGGCCCAATAACAACAACTCTTCCAGGGTATCTTTTTTTTGAGACATCAAGTGTTAAAAAGTTACCATCTCTCCCATATTGAGTGTGCGTTTCCATCAAGGTTTGGTTTGCAAGATCAATTTTAACAGAATCAGGGTTAAAAACCCGCATCCCTGGAGGGCGTCTTTCAATGAAAGAGGTTTCCGCAGTGCCGCCGCGTTCAGGTGGCCTATTCATCGTTGTTGTTCTCATTGGAAATTCTTCGCCACTTGGTCCGGGTGTTGATGACCCACCAGGCTCACCAAAAGGCATTGTCTTATTCGCATCGTCACGATCGTCGTCGTTGTCGTCGTCGTCACATTCGTCTGTGTGTTCCATGAGAGGGTCTCTCACGCCAAAGCCTTCTTCCGCCATTGTCTATTGAATAAAAAATTTTTTCTGTTTAATATACAAGTAACTTGACGGAATTCGAAGCCGTTTGACGAAAGTTCTAAAAAACAAAACGCGGGAAATGCCAAGAAAATTGGCTAAGTCTTCGTCAAGAGTAATTTTTTTATCCCCAAAGTTGTCAATAACCATTGCACCAGCAGGTGTATTGATTTGAGTGGGAAGTTTCATATTGAATTTAGCGAAAGCTTCTTCAATATTTTTAGCCATACTTTCAAGAGTGTAATGCCCTTTGGGGAATGTTATGGGAACAGCGCGTTTGCCATCAGGATCAGACATTGCAATAACCCCATCTTTTTTCAAATTATGCCACGAATTTGGAAGCGAACAAGACAACAGCCTAACGAAATCAGCCATAGGAATCGGGTCGTCAAAATAGACAGAAGATGGATTAGAAGACGTAGAAATAGTAAGCACAACCATTTTATTTTGTTCCGTGCAAATTTTCAATTGAAAAATAATAGGGAAAAAATATCAGCAATGTTTGGCTATCTCGGAAAAATAGCGCAGGCCGCGAATGCGAAGCTTGCACAAACCAAGGCGTGGGCAGCTTTTTCTGCACGGTTTCCAAGGGCAGACAAAAGTCAATTTGAAGCCCAGGTATTTTTTGCGCCGGACAACACGGCAACAGCCGAAATATTCTGGAGAGAGGGGCCCGGTAGTCTGAAAAGTGTATTTGGTTCAGATTCAGAATATTGGAGCGCAGGAATGAAAAAAGCGCTGGGTTTGGTTGGCGGAGCCTTTGACGGTTTCCCTTTTCAACTGACGCCCCGCCCAGAAAAAGTTTCACAGGCTGTTCCTGCAGTTCCATTCGAAGAAGCGGCGCCGAGTTTGAAATAAATATTCAACAAAGCAATCAAAATTTATGTCTCCCCAAACCAGTATTTTACAACAAAGTTCAGAGAGGTTTTCCAAAAAGAACAGCTGAAGTTCGAAACGTCAAAGCCCGCGAAAAAATGGCTGTCGGGCCCCAATCTGTCTTTCTGTGACCAGCAGCTGAATTTCGCAGTGTGGTGTGCGACGGCAGGCTGCGGAATCTCAAGAGAAGTATTTGACAGCACAATGCTGCCGCCGCAGGTGCGAGCTTTTTACATCTTTCACGTGTATTTTACAGTTCGCCGAATCCTCTTTCAGCTCGGAGGAATACAAAGCGTTGGCGCACTGCCTGGCGATCAAACATGGAGTCAGTTCGACAATCATTTCGACGAAGCTTCGCGGGAAAGATTGTGCGGAGAGTTCGGTGTTGACCCGTCAACAGATTTCCGGTTTACGAACGGCCCGAATCACGGGTTGGGGAGCGTTTATATTTATTGCCGCGACCCTTTCATCCGGAACGTGTCCTATCCATCAGAAAAAGCAAAATACGATGACGAGGACCCAAGGGCTTCTGAAAAAGGAATTTCAATTTGTTTTATCAGAGACGACGCCGCGGAAGAGCAATTCAGCTGGTTTGCACCCAAAACCACAGCAGGTTTGACCCAGGCAGGTTTGTCGCGAATAAACCAGTCGATTGAAGCATTTGTCTTCTGCATTTTGGGCGCGCAAGTAAACGTCGGCAGCAGCATTCTGGGGGCGGGAGGCAGAGCAAAAGAAGCCCAGAACGAGTTCAACGTCTTGGTGGAAAATGAAGTGAGGCAGCCCGACCTCGCGAAAAGCGTGCAGCGTCTAGAGCTGGTGGTGGAGGAAGCCAAGGTGAGGCTCAATCTGGCTGTGTTCCCGGGGGCTTGGTTAATGCCAGGGAATATGGTGATCAACACAGAAAGCACGGTTGGATATAACAACCAGTTGAAACAAGCGGTGCAAGGCATGAAACTGGGGATAAACAACGAGGTTAACACGAGCACGAGAAAAGTTGGGATTCAGCACATGGATGGTGAGAGATCGAAAATTGACCGGCCAAACAGTCACCCTTCCAATCCTATTCACTAGGCGGCCACAGCTGAAAGCAGAAAAGATCCAAAACATGTTGGCACAGCTGAAAGCAGAAAAGATCCAAAACATGCTGGCACAGCAGAAGAAGTGCAAACAGAAGAACCAGCACCCGCGGCTGGCTCAGACAACCATCTCAACAACAAAATTGCTGTCGCTGTTGGCGCGGTTGCAGTTGCGGGGTTGGCATTCTTCGCATTGCGTTAACGACGTTTTTTGAAATCCTCGACCAGAAACGCAACCATAGCCAAAATCAGAAGCCAGACGTGCTCCGCCAGAAAAGAGACGACCTCCCCAGCAGCTTTGAAAAGGAAAGAAACAATCGAGCCAATTAACCTGGGAAGGATTCCAGCAAGTTTTTTTTCCGAGCTCTTTCAAACCATTTCCGAGTCCTTTAGCGGTTGCTTTCAGTGAGTTGTTGATTGTGCTAACAACAGCGCCAATCGTAACACCAGCAGCAAGAAGAACTGCCGTGACGGTCACGCCGTATTTCTTGAAGATCTCTTTTACGCGCTCACGCAGCGGCATCCCTTCTTCAAGGCGCTCCCTTTCGTTTTCAAGTGCATTTCGCTGTTCTGTCCTTTCCCGAATCTTTTCACGCGCTTGCTCTCTTACAGCAGATTGCTCATTTTCATCATTGGCGATTTCTTGGTTCTCTTGAATTTCTTTGTCAATTTCTTTATCTTTTCTTTATCTTTTTCTTGAATTAATGCCACCCTCTCTGGTCCAAGTGTTTTCGTAACAGATTTTGGTAATTTTGGGTTTAATGTTTTTCCGTCCACAAGAAAGAGAGGTGTCTCACCACCTTTTGGCCCAATAACAACAACTCTTCCAGGGTATCTTTTTTTTGAGACATCAAGTGTTAAAAAGTTACCATCTCTCCCATATTGAGTGTGCGTTTCCATCAAGGTTTGGTTTGCAAGATCAATTTTAACAGAATCAGGGTTAAAAACCCGCATCCCTGGAGGGCGTCTTTCAATGAAAGAGGTTTCCGCAGTGCCGCCGCGTTCAGGTGGCCTATTCATCGTTGCTGTTCTCATTGGAAATTCTTCGCCACTTGGTCCGGGTGTTGATGACCCACCAGGCTCACCAAAAGGCATTGTCTTATTCGCATCGTCACGATCGTCGTCGTTGTCGTCGTCGTCACATTCGTCTGTGTGTTCCATGAGAGGGTCTCTCACGCCAAAGCCTTCTTCCGCCATTGTCTATTGAATTAAAAATTTTTTCTGTTTAATATACAAGTAACTTGACGGAATTCGAAGCCGTTTGACGAAAGTTCTAAAAAACAAAACGCGGGAAATGCCAAGAAAATTGGCTAAGTCTTCGTCAAGAGTAATTTTTTTATCCCCAAAGTTGTCAATAACCATTGCACCAGCAGGTGTATTGATTTGAGTGGGAAGTTTCATATTGAATTTAGCGAAAGCTTCTTCAATATTTTTAGCCATACTTTCAAGAGTGTAATGCCCTTTGGGGAATGTTATGGGAACAGCGCGTTTGCCATCAGGATCAGACATTGCAATAACCCCATCTTTTTTCAAATTATGCCACGAATTTGGAAGCGAACAAGACAACAGCCTAACGAAATCAGCCATAGGAATCGGGTCGTCAAAATAGACAGAAGATGGATTAGAAGACGTAGAAATAGTAAGCACAACCATTTTATTTTGTTCCGTGCAAATTTTCAATTGAAAAATAATAGGGAAAAAATATCAGCAATGTTTGGCTATCTCGGAAAAATAGCGCAGGCCGCGAATGCGAAGCTTGCACAAACCAAGGCGTGGGCAGCTTTTTCTGCACGGTTTCCAAGGGCAGACAAAAGTCAATTTGAAGCCCAGGTATTTTTTGCGCCGGACAACACGGCAACAGCCGAAATATTCTGGAGAGAGGGGCCCGGTAGTCTGAAAAGTGTATTTGGTTCAGATTCAGAATATTGGAGCGCAGGAATGAAAAAAGCGCTGGGTTTGGTTGGCGGAGCCTTTGACGGTTTCCCTTTTCAACTGACGCCCCGCCCAGAAAAAGTTTCACAGGCTGTTCCTGCAGTTCCATTCGAAGAAGCGGCGCCGAGTTTGAAATAAATATTCAACAAAGCAATCAAAATTTATGTCTCCCCAAACCAGTATTTTACAACAAAGTTCAGAGAGGTTTTCCAAAAAGAACAGCTGAAGTTCGAAACGTCAAAGCCCGCGAAAAAATGGCTGTCGGGCCCCAATCTGTCTTTCTGTGACCAGCAGCTGAATTTCGCAGTGTGGTGTGCGACGGCAGGCTGCGGAATCTCAAGAGAAGTATTTGACAGCACAATGCTGCCGCCGCAGGTGCGAGCTTTTTACATCTTTCACGTGTATTTTACAGTTCGCCGAATCCTCTTTCAGCTCGGAGGAATACAAAGCGTTGGCGCACTGCCTGGCGATCAAACATGGAGTCAGTTCGACAATCATTTCGACGAAGCTTCGCGGGAAAGATTGTGCGGAGAGTTCGGTGTTGACCCGTCAACAGATTTCCGGTTTACGAACGGCCCGAATCACGGGTTGGGGAGCGTTTATATTTATTGCCGCGACCCTTTCATCCGGAACGTGTCCTATCCATCAGAAAAAGCAAAATTCGATGACGAGGACCCAAGGGCTTCTGAAAAAGGAATTTCAATTTGTTTTATCAGAGACGACGCCGCGGAAGAGCAATTCAGCTGGTTTGCACCCAAAACCACAGCAGGTTTGACCCAGGCAGGTTTGTCGCGAATAAACCAGTCGATTGAAGCATTTGTCTTCTGCATTTTGGGCGCGCAAGTAAACGTCGGCAGCAGCATTCTGGGGGCGGGAGGCAGAGCAAAAGAAGCCCAGAACGAGTTCAACGTCTTGGTGGAAAATGAAGTGAGGCAGCCCGACCTCGCGAAAAGCGTGCAGCGTCTAGAGCTGGTGGTGGAGGAAGCCAAGGTGAGGCTCAATCTGGCTGTGTTCCCGGGGGCTTGGTTAATGCCAGGGAATATGGTGATCAACACAGAAAGCACGGTTGGATATAACAACCAGTTGAAACAAGCGGTGCAAGGCATGAAACTGGGGATAAACAACGAGGTTAACACGAGCACGAGAAAAGTTGGGATTCAGCACATGGATGGTGAGAGATCGAAAATTGACCGGCCAAACAGTCACCCTTCCAATCCTATTCACTAAGCGGCCACAGCTGAAAGCAGAAAAGATCCAAAACATGTTGGCACAGCTGAAAGCAGAAAAGATCCAAAACATGCTGGCACAGCAGAAGAAGTGCAAACAGAAGAACCAGCACCCGCGGCTGGCTCAGACAACCATCTCAACAACAAAATTGCTGTCGCTGTTGGCGCGGTTGCAGTTGCGGGGTTGGCATTCTTCGCATTGCGTTAACGACGTTTTTTGAAATCCTCGACCAGAAACGCAACCATAGCCAAAATCAGAAGCCAGACGTGCTCCGCCAGAAAAGAGACGACCTCCCCAGCAGCTTTGAAAAGGAAAGAAACAATCGAGCCAATTAACCTGGGAAGGATTCCAGCAAGTTTTTTTTCCGAGCTCTTTCAAACCATTTCCGAGTCCTTTAGCGGTTGCTTTCAGTGAGTTGTTGATTGTGCTAACAACAGCGCCAATCGTAACACCAGCAGCAAGAAGAACTGCCGTGACGGTCACGCCGTATTTCTTGAAGATCTCTTTTACGCGCTCACGCAGCGGCATCCCTTCTTCAAGGCGCTCCCTTTCGTTTTCAAGTGCATTTCGCTGTTCTGTCCTTTCCCGAATCTTTTCACGCGCTTGCTCTCTTACAGCAGATTGCTCATTTTCATCATTGGCGATTTCTTGGTTCTCTTGAATTTCTTTGTCAATTTCTTTATCTTTTCTTTATCTTTTTCTTGAATTAATGCCACCCTCTCTGGTCCAAGTGTTTTCATAACAGATTTTGGTAATTTTGGGTTTAATGTTTTTCCGTCCACAAGAAAGAGAGGTGTCTCACCACCTTTTGGCCCAATAACAACAACTCTTGCAGGGTATCTTTTTTTTGAGACATCAAGTGTTAAAAAGTTACCATCTCTCCCATATTGAGTGTGCGTTTCCATCAAGGTTTGGTTTGCAAGATCAATTTTAACAGAATCAGGGTTAAAAACCCGCATCCCTGGAGGGCGTCTTTCAATGAAAGAGGTTTCCGCAGTGCCGCCGCGTTCAGGTGGCCTATTCATCGTTGTTGTTCTCATTGGAAATTCTTCGCCACTTGGTCCGGGTGTTGATGACCCACCAGGCTCACCAAAAGGCATTGTCTTATTCGCATCGTCACGATCGTCGTCGTTGTCGTCGTCGTCACATTCGTCTGTGTGTTCCATGAGAGGGTCTCTCACGCCAAAGCCTTCTTCCGCCATTGTCTATTGAATAAAAAATTTTTTCTGTTTAATATACAAGTAACTTGACGGAATTCGAAGCCGTTTGACGAAAGTTCTAAAAAACAAAACGCGGGAAATGCCAAGAAAATTGGCTAAGTCTTCGTCAAGAGTAATTTTTTTATCCCCAAAGTTGTCAATAACCATTGCACCAGCAGGTGTATTGATTTGAGTGGGAAGTTTCATATTGAATTTAGCGAAAGCTTCTTCAATATTTTTAGCCATACTTTCAAGAGTGTAATGCCCTTTGGGGAATGTTATGGGAACAGCGCGTTTGCCATCAGGATCAGACATTGCAATAACCCCATCTTTTTTCAAATTATGCCACGAATTTGGAAGCGAACAAGACAACAGCCTAACGAAATCAGCCATAGGAATCGGGTCGTCAAAATAGACAGAAGATGGATTAGAAGACGTAGAAATAGTAAGCACAACCATTTTATTTTGTTCCGTGCAAATTTTTAATTAAAAATAATAGGGAAAAAATATCAGCAATGTTTGGCTATCTCGGAAAAATAGCGCAGGCCGCGAATGCGAAGCTTGCACAAACCAAGGCGTGGGCAGCTTTTTCTGCACGGTTTCCAAGGGCAGACAAAAGTCAATTTGAAGCCCAGGTATTTTTTGCGCCGGACAACACGGCAACAGCCGAAATATTCTGGAGAGAGGGGCCCGGTAGTCTAAAAAGTGTATTTGGTTCAGATTCAGAATATTGGAGCGCAGGAATGAAAAAAGCGCTGGGTTTGGTTGGCGGAGCCTTTGACGGTTTCCCTTTCCAACTGACGCCCCGCCCAGAAAAAGTTTCACAGGCTGTTCCTGCAGTTCCATTCGAAGAAGCGGCGCCGAGTTTGAAATAAATATTCAACAAAGCAATCAAAATTTATGTCTCCCCAAACCAGTATTTTACAACAAAGTTCAGAGAGGTTTTCCAAAAAGAACAGCTGAAGTTCGAAACGTCAAAGCCCGCGAAAAAATGGCTGTCGGGCCCCAATCTGTCTTTCTGTGACCAGCAGCTGAATTTCGCAGTGTGGTGTGCGACGGCAGGCTGCGGAATCTCAAGAGAAGTATTTGACAGCACAATGCAGCCGCTGCATGTGCGAGCTTTTTACATCTTTCACGTGTATTTTACAGTTCGCCGAATCCTCTTTCAGCTCGGAGGAATACAAAGCGTTGGCGCACTGCCTGGCGATCAAACATGGAGTCAGTTCGACAATCATTTCGACGAAGCTTCGCGGGAAAGATTGTGCGGAGAGTTCGGTGTTGACCCGTCAACAGATTTCCGGTTTACGAACGGCCCGAATCACGGGTTGGGGAGCGTTTATATTTATTGCCGCGACCCTTTCATCCAGAACGTGTCCTATCCATCAGAAAAAGCAAAATTCGATGACGAGGACCCAAGGGCTTCTGAAAAAGGAATTTCAATTTGTTTTATCAGAGACGACGCCGCGGAAGAGCAATTCAGCTGGTTTGCACCCAAAACCACAGCAGGTTTGACCCAGGCAGGTTTGTCGCGAATAAACCAGTCGATTGAAGCATTTGTCTTCTGCATTTTGGGCGCGCAAGTAAACGTCGGCAGCAGCATTCTGGGGACGGGAGGCAGAGCAAAAGAAGCCCAGAACGAGTTCAACGTCTTGGTGGAAAATGAAGTGAGGCAGCCCGACCTCGCGAAAAGCGTGCAGCGTCTAGAGCTGGTGGTGGAGGAAGCCAAGGTGAGGCTCAATCTGGCTGTGTTCCCGGGGGCTTGGTTAATGCCAGGCAATATGGTGATCAACACAGAAAGCACGGTTGGATATAACAACCAGTTGAAACAAGCGGTGCAAGGCATGAAACTGGGGATAAACAACGAGGTTAACACGAGCACGAGAAAAGTAGGGATTCAGCACATGGATGGTGAGAGATCGAAAATTGACCGGCCAAACAGTCACCCTTCCAATCCTATTCACTAGGCGGCCACAGCTGAAAGCAGAAAAGATCCAAAACATGTTGGCACAGCTGAAAGCAGAAAAGATCCAAAACATGCTGGCACAGCAGAAGAAGTGCAAACAGAAGAACCAGCACCCGCGGCTGGCTCAGACAACCATCTCAACAACAAAATTGCTGTCGCTGTTGGCGCGGTTGCAGTTGCGGGGTTGGCATTCTTCGCATTGCGTTAACGACGTTTTTTGAAATCCTCGACCAGAAACGCAACCATAGCCAAAATCAGAAGCCAGACGTGCTCCGCCAGAAAAGAGACGACCTCCCCAGCAGCTTTGAAAAGGAAAGAAACAATCGAGCCAATTAACCTGGGAAGGATTCCAGCAAGTTTTTTTTCCGAGCTCTTTCAAACCATTTCCGAGTCCTTTAGCGGTTGCTTTCAGTGAGTTGTTGATTGTGCTAACAACAGCGCCAATCGTAACACCAGCAGCAAGAAGAACTGCCGTGACGGTCACGCCGTATTTCTTGAAGATCTCTTTTACGCGCTCACGCAGCGGCATCCCTTCTTCAAGGCGCTCCCTTTCGTTTTCAAGTGCATTTCGCTGTTCTGTCCTTTCCCGAATCTTTTCACGCGCTTGCTCTCTTACAGCAGATTGCTCATTTTCATCATTGGCGATTTCTTGGTTCTTTTGAATTTCTTTGTCAATTTCTTTATCTTTTCTTTATCTTTTTCTTGAATTAATGCCACCCTCTCTGGTCCAAGTGTTTTCATAACAGATTTTGGTAATTTTGGGTTTAATGTTTTTCCGTCCACAAGAAAGAGAGGTGTCTCACCACCTTTTGGCCCAATAACAACAACTCTTCCAGGGTATCTTTTTTTTGAGACATCAAGTGTTAAAAAGTTACCATCTCTCCCATATTGAGTGTGCGTTTCCATCAAGGTTTGGTTTGCAAGATCAATTTTAACAGAATCAGGGTTAAAAACCCGCATCCCTGGAGGGCGTCTTTCAATGAAAGAGGTTTCCGCAGTGCCGCCGCGTTCAGGTGGCCTATTCATCGTTGTTGTTCTCATTGGAAATTCTTCGCCACTTGGTCCGGGTGTTGATGACCCACCAGGCTCACCAAAAGGCATTGTCTTATTCGCATCGTCACGATCGTCGTCGTTGTCGTCGTCGTCACATTCGTCTGTGTGTTCCATGAGAGGGTCTCTCACGCCAAAGCCTTCTTCCGCCATTGTCTATTGAATAAAAAATTTTTTCTGTTTAATATACAAGTAACTTGACGGAATTCGAAGCCGTTTGACGAAAGTTCTAAAAAACAAAACGCGGGAAATGCCAAGAAAATTGGCTAAGTCTTCGTCAAGAGTAATTTTTTTATCCCCAAAGTTGTCAATAACCATTGCACCAGCAGGTGTATTGATTTGAGTGGGAAGTTTCATATTGAATTTAGCGAAAGCTTCTTCAATATTTTTAGCCATACTTTCAAGAGTGTAATGCCCTTTGGGGAATGTTATGGGAACAGCGCGTTTGCCATCAGGATCAGACATTGCAATAACCCCATCTTTTTTCAAATTATGCCACGAATTTGGAAGCGAACAAGACAACAGCCTAACGAAATCAGCCATAGGAATCGGGTCGTCAAAATAGACAGAAGATGGATTAGAAGACGTAGAAATAGTAAGCACAACCATTTTATTTTGTTCCGTGCAAATTTTCAATTGAAAAATAATAGGGAAAAAATATCAGCAATGTTTGGCTATCTCGGAAAAATAGCGCAGGCCGCGAATGCGAAGCTTGCACAAACCAAGGCGTGGGCAGCTTTTTCTGCACGGTTTCCAAGGGCAGACAAAAGTCAATTTGAAGCCCAGGTATTTTTTGCGCCGGACAACACGGCAACAGCCGAAATATTCTGGAGAGAGGGGCCCGGTAGTCTGAAAAGTGTATTTGGTTCAGATTCAGAATATTGGAGCGCAGGAATGAAAAAAGCGCTGGGTTTGGTTGGCGGAGCCTTTGACGGTTTCCCTTTTCAACTGACGCCCCGCCCAGAAAAAGTTTCACAGGCTGTTCCTGCAGTTCCATTCGAAGAAGCGGCGCCGAGTTTGAAATAAATATTCAACAAAGCAATCAAAATTTATGTCTCCCCAAACCAGTATTTTACAACAAAGTTCAGAGAGGTTTTCCAAAAAGAACAGCTGAAGTTCGAAACGTCAAAGCCCGCGAAAAAATGGCTGTCGGGCCCCAATCTGTCTTTCTGTGACCAGCAGCTGAATTTCGCAGTGTGGTGTGCGACGGCAGGCTGCGGAATCTCAAGAGAAGTATTTGACAGCACAATGCTGCCGCCGCAGGTGCGAGCTTTTTACATCTTTCACGTGTATTTTACAGTTCGCCGAATCCTCTTTCAGCTCGGAGGAATACAAAGCGTTGGCGCACTGCCTGGCGATCAAACATGGAGTCAGTTCGACAATCATTTCGACGAAGCTTCGCGGGAAAGATTGTGCGGAGAGTTCGGTGTTGACCCGTCAACAGATTTCCGGTTTACGAACGGCCCGAATCACGGGTTGGGGAGCGTTTATATTTATTGCCGCGACCCTTTCATCCGGAACGTGTCCTATCCATCAGAAAAAGCAAAATACGATGACGAGGACCCAAGGGCTTCTGAAAAAGGAATTTCAATTTGTTTTATCAGAGACGACGCCGCGGAAGAGCAATTCAGCTGGTTTGCACCCAAAACCACAGCAGGTTTGACCCAGGCAGGTTTGTCGCGAATAAACCAGTCGATTGAAGCATTTGTCTTCTGCATTTTGGGCGCGCAAGTAAACGTCGGCAGCAGCATTCTGGGGGCGGGAGGCAGAGCAAAAGAAGCCCAGAACGAGTTCAACGTCTTGGTGGAAAATGAAGTGAGGCAGCCCGACCTCGCGAAAAGCGTGCAGCGTCTAGAGCTGGTGGTGGAGGAAGCCAAGGTGAGGCTCAATCTGGCTGTGTTCCCGGGGGCTTGGTTAATGCCAGGGAATATGGTGATCAACACAGAAAGCACGGTTGGATATAACAACCAGTTGAAACAAGCGGTGCAAGGCATGAAACTGGGGATAAACAACGAGGTTAACACGAGCACGAGAAAAGTTGGGATTCAGCACATGGATGGTGAGAGATCGAAAATTGACCGGCCAAACAGTCACCCTTCCAATCCTATTCACTAGGCGGCCACAGCTGAAAGCAGAAAAGATCCAAAACATGTTGGCACAGCTGAAAGCAGAAAAGATCCAAAACATGCTGGCACAGCAGAAGAAGTGCAAACAGAAGAACCAGCACCCGCGGCTGGCTCAGACAACCATCTCAACAACAAAATTGCTGTCGCTGTTGGCGCGGTTGCAGTTGCGGGGTTGGCATTCTTCGCATTGCGTTAACGACGTTTTTTGAAATCCTCGACCAGAAACGCAACCATAGCCAAAATCAGAAGCCAGACGTGCTCCGCCAGAAAAGAGACGACCTCCCCAGCAGCTTTGAAAAGGAAAGAAACAATCGAGCCAATTAACCTGGGAAGGATTCCAGCAAGTTTTTTTTCCGAGCTCTTTCAAACCATTTCCGAGTCCTTTAGCGGTTGCTTTCAGTGAGTTGTTGATTGTGCTAACAACAGCGCCAATCGTAACACCAGCAGCAAGAAGAACTGCCGTGACGGTCACGCCGTATTTCTTGAAGATCTCTTTTACGCGCTCACGCAGCGGCATCCCTTCTTCAAGGCGCTCCCTTTCGTTTTCAAGTGCATTTCGCTGTTCTGTCCTTTCCCGAATCTTTTCACGCGCTTGCTCTCTTACAGCAGATTGCTCATTTTCATCATTGGCGATTTCTTGGTTCTCTTGAATTTCTTTGTCAATTTCTTTATCTTTTCTTTATCTTTTTCTTGAATTAATGCCACCCTCTCTGGTCCAAGTGTTTTCGTAACAGATTTTGGTAATTTTGGGTTTAATGTTTTTCCGTCCACAAGAAAGAGAGGTGTCTCACCACCTTTTGGCCCAATAACAACAACTCTTCCAGGGTATCTTTTTTTTGAGACATCAAGTGTTAAAAAGTTACCATCTCTCCCATATTGAGTGTGCGTTTCCATCAAGGTTTGGTTTGCAAGATCAATTTTAACAGAATCAGGGTTAAAAACCCGCATCCCTGGAGGGCGTCTTTCAATGAAAGAGGTTTCCGCAGTGCCGCCGCGTTCAGGTGGCCTATTCATCGTTGCTGTTCTCATTGGAAATTCTTCGCCACTTGGTCCGGGTGTTGATGACCCACCAGGCTCACCAAAAGGCATTGTCTTATTCGCATCGTCACGATCGTCGTCGTTGTCGTCGTCGTCACATTCGTCTGTGTGTTCCATGAGAGGGTCTCTCACGCCAAAGCCTTCTTCCGCCATTGTCTATTGAATTAAAAATTTTTTCTGTTTAATATACAAGTAACTTGACGGAATTCGAAGCCGTTTGACGAAAGTTCTAAAAAACAAAACGCGGGAAATGCCAAGAAAATTGGCTAAGTCTTCGTCAAGAGTAATTTTTTTATCCCCAAAGTTGTCAATAACCATTGCACCAGCAGGTGTATTGATTTGAGTGGGAAGTTTCATATTGAATTTAGCGAAAGCTTCTTCAATATTTTTAGCCATACTTTCAAGAGTGTAATGCCCTTTGGGGAATGTTATGGGAACAGCGCGTTTGCCATCAGGATCAGACATTGCAATAACCCCATCTTTTTTCAAATTATGCCACGAATTTGGAAGCGAACAAGACAACAGCCTAACGAAATCAGCCATAGGAATCGGGTCGTCAAAATAGACAGAAGATGGATTAGAAGACGTAGAAATAGTAAGCACAACCATTTTATTTTGTTCCGTGCAAATTTTCAATTGAAAAATAATAGGGAAAAAATATCAGCAATGTTTGGCTATCTCGGAAAAATAGCGCAGGCCGCGAATGCGAAGCTTGCACAAACCAAGGCGTGGGCAGCTTTTTCTGCACGGTTTCCAAGGGCAGACAAAAGTCAATTTGAAGCCCAGGTATTTTTTGCGCCGGACAACACGGCAACAGCCGAAATATTCTGGAGAGAGGGGCCCGGTAGTCTGAAAAGTGTATTTGGTTCAGATTCAGAATATTGGAGCGCAGGAATGAAAAAAGCGCTGGGTTTGGTTGGCGGAGCCTTTGACGGTTTCCCTTTTCAACTGACGCCCCGCCCAGAAAAAGTTTCACAGGCTGTTCCTGCAGTTCCATTCGAAGAAGCGGCGCCGAGTTTGAAATAAATATTCAACAAAGCAATCAAAATTTATGTCTCCCCAAACCAGTATTTTACAACAAAGTTCAGAGAGGTTTTCCAAAAAGAACAGCTGAAGTTCGAAACGTCAAAGCCCGCGAAAAAATGGCTGTCGGGCCCCAATCTGTCTTTCTGTGACCAGCAGCTGAATTTCGCAGTGTGGTGTGCGACGGCAGGCTGCGGAATCTCAAGAGAAGTATTTGACAGCACAATGCTGCCGCCGCAGGTGCGAGCTTTTTACATCTTTCACGTGTATTTTACAGTTCGCCGAATCCTCTTTCAGCTCGGAGGAATACAAAGCGTTGGCGCACTGCCTGGCGATCAAACATGGAGTCAGTTCGACAATCATTTCGACGAAGCTTCGCGGGAAAGATTGTGCGGAGAGTTCGGTGTTGACCCGTCAACAGATTTCCGGTTTACGAACGGCCCGAATCACGGGTTGGGGAGCGTTTATATTTATTGCCGCGACCCTTTCATCCGGAACGTGTCCTATCCATCAGAAAAAGCAAAATTCGATGACGAGGACCCAAGGGCTTCTGAAAAAGGAATTTCAATTTGTTTTATCAGAGACGACGCCGCGGAAGAGCAATTCAGCTGGTTTGCACCCAAAACCACAGCAGGTTTGACCCAGGCAGGTTTGTCGCGAATAAACCAGTCGATTGAAGCATTTGTCTTCTGCATTTTGGGCGCGCAAGTAAACGTCGGCAGCAGCATTCTGGGGGCGGGAGGCAGAGCAAAAGAAGCCCAGAACGAGTTCAACGTCTTGGTGGAAAATGAAGTGAGGCAGCCCGACCTCGCGAAAAGCGTGCAGCGTCTAGAGCTGGTGGTGGAGGAAGCCAAGGTGAGGCTCAATCTGGCTGTGTTCCCGGGGGCTTGGTTAATGCCAGGGAATATGGTGATCAACACAGAAAGCACGGTTGGATATAACAACCAGTTGAAACAAGCGGTGCAAGGCATGAAACTGGGGATAAACAACGAGGTTAACACGAGCACGAGAAAAGTTGGGATTCAGCACATGGATGGTGAGAGATCGAAAATTGACCGGCCAAACAGTCACCCTTCCAATCCTATTCACTAGGCGGCCACAGCTGAAAGCAGAAAAGATCCAAAACATGTTGGCACAGCTGAAAGCAGAAAAGATCCAAAACATGCTGGCACAGCAGAAGAAGTGCAAACAGAAGAACCAGCACCCGCGGCTGGCTCAGACAACCATCTCAACAACAAAATTGCTGTCGCTGTTGGCGCGGTTGCAGTTGCGGGGTTGGCATTCTTCGCATTGCGTTAACGACGTTTTTTGAAATCCTCGACCAGAAACGCAACCATAGCCAAAATCAGAAGCCAGACGTGCTCCGCCAGAAAAGAGACGACCTCCCCAGCAGCTTTGAAAAGGAAAGAAACAATCGAGCCAATTAACCTGGGAAGGATTCCAGCAAGTTTTTTTTCCGAGCTCTTTCAAACCATTTCCGAGTCCTTTAGCGGTTGCTTTCAGTGAGTTGTTGATTGTGCTAACAACAGCGCCAATCGTAACACCAGCAGCAAGAAGAACTGCCGTGACGGTCACGCCGTATTTCTTGAAGATCTCTTTTACGCGCTCACGCAGCGGCATCCCTTCTTCAAGGCGCTCCCTTTCGTTTTCAAGTGCATTTCGCTGTTCTGTCCTTTCCCGAATCTTTTCACGCGCTTGCTCTCTTACAGCAGATTGTTCATTTTCATCATTGGCGATTTCTTGGTTCTCTTGAATTTCTTTGTCAATTTCTTTATCTTTTCTTTATCTTTTTCTTGAATTAATGCCACCCTCTCTGGTCCAAGTGTTTTCATAACAGATTTTGGTAATTTTGGGTTTAATGTTTTTCCGTCCACAAGAAAGAGAGGTGTCTCACCACCTTTTGGCCCAATAACAACAACTCTTCCAGGGTATCTTTTTTTTGAGACATCAAGTGTTAAAAAGTTACCATCTCTCCCATATTGAGTGTGCGTTTCCATCAAGGTTTGGTTTGCAAGATCAATTTTAACAGAATCAGGGTTAAAAACCCGCATCCCTGGAGGGCGTCTTTCAATGAAAGAGGTTTCCGCAGTGCCGCCGCGTTCAGGTGGCCTATTCATCGTTGTTGTTCTCATTGGAAATTCTTCGCCACTTGGTCCGGGTGTTGATGACCCACCAGGCTCACCAAAAGGCATTGTCTTATTCGCATCGTCACGATCGTCGTCGTTGTCGTCGTCGTCACATTCGTCTGTGTGTTCCATGAGAGGGTCTCTCACGCCAAAGCCTTCTTCCGCCATTGTCTATTGAATAAAAAATTTTTTCTTTTTAATATACAAATGGAAGTGCAAGCAAACCTTCGTCCAACACACAGCGAAAAAACACCCGGCGCGATGAAAGCCGAGCGCACGGTGAAGCGCATCACCTTTGATCGTAGCGAAGCCAACCCTGGCGAGCTCCTGAATATTTTTGTGCCCAAACTGAATGAGCACGAGGTCCTAGTACCAGGCTCTCTCGGACTGCTATTCAACATCGATCTTTCTGGAGGTGACCCGGACAACTTCCTCGTTCAAAACGTCACACGGGCTCTTGTTGACAAGATGGTTGTGAAGTACGCTGGAGAGACATTGCAGCACACGGTGAATTATGACATCTACAAGATCTGGGAGGACCTTTTCCTCTCGCAGGAGGAGCGGGACAACATGCTGCTCGACGGAATCCAAAGCGAAGACCTCTGCAAGATCCGCTCAAATTTTTGGAATAAAAAACCTCGGGCGTTGACGCGGAAAACGCGCTAGCCGAAGTTTTCGGAACAAAATACCGGATCCGACTGGACCACCAAATTTTGGCCGACCACGGAGTCTTTTATCCCCAAGCGCTCTTTCACAACCTCGTTTTTGAGTTGAAACTTGCACCAGCTTCACAGGTTGTCAAAGGCTCTGATCCGGATAAACTGAAACACAAGCTGAAAAACATCCAGCTTAAATACGAAATGATAAGAAGCAAGACCTTGGCGGACGAGGCAAGCAGTGTTTACGCCTCGGGAAAGGAGTTCTTATACGACCACGTGGTGCGGGATCACGTGGTCACATTTGCAAAAAACGCTGACTCAAGGATTAACCTCAGAGTGAACCCTCAGAGAAAATCCATGAAAGGAATTCTTCTTCTCTTCATTTAGCCATACACAGCCGGGACCAGGGATTCACAAAAGTTCATCAACCAAGACCTCTCGAAAGTCGCTGTTACGGTTAATGGCTCGCCCAACAGGCTCTACAATAACGGTATCGAAGGAAAAGATATTTGGGGCGAAGTTGTCAGATTCTTTGGAAAGGCAAAAAACAAAATACAGAACATGAATCTGACAAATTTCTGGAGCGAAGACAAGTTCGGTCTTCTGATCGATTTGCGCCCAATGGCGGCTCACACAATGCACGGCAGCGGCGCTCGCCTCGTGAACACATAAGATGGGGTTCAGCTCTAGCTCGAGCGAAAGCTCAGCGGCTCAGGCAATGTGAACTGCCACGTTTTCGTGATCAGTGACGCGCAAATGAATATTTTGGAAAAGTAATTAGAATCTGTGCATTTCTAATATGGATCCAAACAACATACCGTTCAACGCTCTAATCGTGGGACCGACAAATTCAGGGAAATCGCAGTTTGTGGTTGATCAGCTCCACGGCCCTTTCCGCGGCAAATTTGACTACATCGTGCTCATCTGTCCGACATTCAAGTATAACAAGACTTCTTGTCGTTTCGCTGAAAATGACCCGCGTTTTGAGGTTGTCGTTTGTGAACAAGACCAAGTTGAGCCCTGGTTGAAGCTCATCACCTGGCTCTGGGAGGGCACCAACACGCTCATAATTTGCGATGACTGCGCAGACACGAAAGATGTGAAAAAGCGCTCAGGTCCGGTGGTCAAGCTCGCATTCAGCGCCCGCCACTCAGGATTCAGCGTGTGGGTGCTGACGCAGAAGATGACCAGCATCACAGCTTCTTTCCGCGAAAACGTGGCTGCGCTTGTGCTTTTCTATACGCCCTCACAGAAGACTTTGAAAACGGTTTTTGACGAATTCGGCGGCGATCTTTCTTCAGATCAAAAGAAAGATTATGTTTCGAGGTTGAAGGCAAATAAGTTTTTCTTCCTTGTGTTCGCGCTTCGGCACCCTTTCTGAATAAAATTTGTTCGCAATTAAAAAAAGAAACTATAGACAAAAAAATCAGTGCTTTCGAAAACGTCGTGATGGCCGATGTTGATTTCGACGACGTCGTGATGACCGACGTTTTGAACTTGCTTGAAGCTGAGCCAACCAGCGCACCCGGCAATGTCTCTTCATTGCAGCCTGATATTCCCGCTCTTCGCGAGCAGCTGGCCGTGCTGGTTTCGGCAGGAAAATCCAAAGAAACCCTCGGCGTGCAACTGTCGCACGATCAGGTCAAGCGCCTCTCCGACAAAGATGTTCAGAATTACATCAAACGTTTTGGAGGCTTTTGAGGGCTCAAAGACATCTGACAGCTTGATCGACAGCTTCATTTTTCTTGTGACAAAAGCGGTCGGAGTGGTCGTCAAAGTCAAAGACATCGACGCTTGTCAAAAAGAACTCAGAAACTATTTCACCAAGAAAGATCTCACCAAACTTGCTGGCCGCATTGCACTCAAGTGCGGAAATTTTCTCTCAACAGCCGACGCGGCGCTGATCATTTCAAAATACATTGATTGGGAACGCGAAGCAAAAGCGGAAGAAATTGAGCATTCCTCACCAACCGCTGAGCTTTCCTCACCAGCCGCTGAATAATTCCTCAGAAATATTCAACAATTCCTCACAAAAATTTTTTTTATTAAACATATATTTTGTTTTCTACAGAATGGCTGAAGAACAGAAGCAAATTCCACAGGAAATCCAAGTAACTTCACAAACTCCGAGCGCTGTCACAAAGCGCGCCAAAAATCCCAAGCGAGTGGCTGCTGGAAGACTGGTTGCCCAAAGAACTCAGTTGGCCCGCGAAGCACAGAAAAAAGCTCTCGAGAAAATCGCTCACGCTCACGCTCACGCAAACGAGAAAAGCGCTGCCGCAAACGAGAATAAAAAAAAAATCTGCACCTAAGCCTGCGCCTGCGCCTGCGCCATCAGAGCCCGCTGCAGATGATTCCAAAAGCGGAAATTGGCTCAGCACAACCCAATGGATCTCTGTCATTGGAATTGCCGCAACGCTTGTAACGACTGCGCCAACTGCGCCACAGGCGATGCAAGAATCTCCACCGCAACCCAAAACAGGCATTCGCCATATGGAATAAAAATCCATTTGATTATATTTTGCAGAATATAAAATGCCGAAAATGAACTTAATCCCGTTAGCGATAAGCAGCGCAGCAGCAACAGGCATTGGCTTGTTTTGGTGGTATTTCACAAAGTGTTGCTTTAAAAGTGTCGTTTGGCTTGTCAAAAATCCTGATCTCATGTCTGCGGAGGAAATTGAGGAAGATGAGGAAGATGAGGAAAATGTGAAAAAAGGGTGAAAAATGTGGAAAAGGCGTTAAAAGTGGCTCGTGAAGCGATAAAAATTCTTTTGGCCGAGCGCAATGAGGAAAATGTGAAAAAATTGTTAGAAGTGATTAAGACGTTAAAAATACTTTTGGAAAATTTGAAAGTGCTAAATGTTCAAGAAAAGGAAGAGTTAATTGGAAAATTGGAAAAGGTGAAAGAGCTGATCAAGAATTTAAACTTGCAGGAATTTCCAATTAAATAATTTTCTCTCTTTCTATAACCAACATGTCTGACAACAAGCTCGTCAAAATCGTCATGGATTCCGCAACCCTCGTCGGCCTCGCTGCGGGCATTGGCTGGGTGGCCTAAAAAGCGTTCAGGAAAAGTTTTACAGCTGACCCTTCTAATTCCATCGAAAACTATGGATTGTTCACAGCTGTGATGGCGGGGAGCCTTGCGCTCAAAAAATATCTGGAGGACCAGAAATTCCTTCCGACCAACGCCTGAAAATCCTTTCGACCAACATTTTGAAAAAATAAAAGGAAAAAAAAAATGGCAAGTATCGCAATTGTGGTTGGCGGAGCTGTGCTGAATGCGGCGGCTTTCATCGGCGGTAATTATCTCGCGAGAGCTTTTGGCGGCGGCGACAATGCTGCGCTTGAAGAAAAAGTGCGGCATGATAAAGCTCTCGAAGCATATCAAGCTGCGTACGCAGAATACGCGCGCGACCGCACCAAACTTCTCGACTGGATTGCAACAAATGCACAACAGAAGGAGGAAGCCAAGCAAAACTTTTCCAACACTGACTATGCCTTAAAACTATACGGCCAGACACACCCTGAAGAACGCATGTCACCTCCCAAAGAACCCAAATTCCCTGATTTTTATCAGCCGAGCCGGCAGCAGAAAAATGCTGAACTCGCGTTCGTTGGCGCCGGGGCTCTCGCTCTTGGCTATGCAGCATTCCGGTTCTTTTAAACTTTTTTTCTCTCTTAGAAATGGAAGACAAACTCGCAAAGATATACTATGGCCCTGGTGGCTATTGCAAAGGTCTTGCCGCTGTCAAAAAATTATCCGAGGCCGCAAAGGTGTCAGAAGACGCCGCAAAAAAGTGGTTGGTCAAACAAGCTCTGTGGCAGGTCTGGCTGCCCGCTCCGAGGCACATTCCAAGACCAAAATTTGATGTTCCCACGCCCAATGCGGTCCACCAGGCGGACCTTCTTTTTTTGCCTCACGACAAACTGCCCCGCGGCCGCAAATTTTTTAAATATGCGCTGACCGTCGCCAGCCGGTTCAAAGAAGCCGAAGCCTTGACTTTGAAAAATTCTGATGAGGTTGCGCGGGCTTTTCAGAAAATTTACAAACGCGGGCCACTCCAATGGCCACAACTGCTGCAGGTTGCCCCAGGGCGCGAATTCATGGGAGCCGTCTCTAAAGAAATGGAAAAGCACAAAACAAACGTTCGCCGCGGGCGCACCGAGATTCACCGCGACCAGGCCATTGTCGAACGTTTCAACCGCACCCTCGCCGAGCCCTTGTTCGGGCACCAATATGCAGTTGAAATGCGTCTCCCAGAAGGTCAACGGTCCACGGCGTGGGTGAAAAGACTTCCTCTCGTTGTTGCCGCTCTGAACAACGAGAAAACCCGGCTGAAGGGGACAAAACCTGCGGAAGCTATCAAAGAAAAAGCTGTTTATGCGCAACCTGCCACTCCTTATCTTCGGCCAGTTGGGAAAGCCGAAAAAATCCTCCCTTCTCTTGTCCAAGTTCGATATCTTCGATATCTTGTTCGAAAACAAGCCTATCCTGTCGACCCTTTGTTTATGGAGGGTTTGGAAGATTTGGACCCACGCGATGTTGTCCGAGCTCTTTGGCTTTCAACCCCAAATGCTGCCAGCTCGAAAAGTTCAGATTCTGTTGGTGCAAGCCCAAATGCTGCCAAATCATAAGTGAAATTCTATTGGTTCTGTGTGAATTCTGTCGGGCAGCACCCACCTTTTGTAATAAAAGGCGCTCAGCCCCAGTTTCTGCTGTTCATAAGTGACAATCTTTCCTTCCCGCATCCTGAAACCTCTGTTGGTTGCCATGTCCGTGTTTCCTTCCAAAGCGGCTTTGAAACGCTGCCAGGATATTTCGTTTTGCCTCTTCGAAACTCCTTTCGTGCTGAACTTCTTTTTTTCGCCCGCTTCATCGTCGATGAAGTAACATTTTGAGCAGAGCGCGATCATCCGGCTGCCCTCGCACTCGAGCTTGAAGAGCCCGGGCGTGCGGCCGCTCCATTTGTCCCAAGCCAGCCACTGCTGCTTCTGCGCCTCGAATTCCGCCCGCAGCTCCGGCTTGACAAGATCCTCGAGACGATCCGCGGAGATGGCCATGTAGTTGCTGTCTGTGTCCATCTGAATCAGCTCAAAATCTCGTCGGTCGAAATACTTGTCGAGGAAGTCAAAATAGAATTCCAGCATCCGCAGCTTGGCCAGCTGATAGACAGCGGTCCAACCTGAAACGGGCGCTTGATTGTGATTCTTGGTTTCCGGCTTTGCAACTCATACGCTTCCCCGATCTCATCGAGGTCAGAGAAATACGCGCTTCGCAAAGCTCTGACAACCACCTTCTCATCTTTGGTATAAATGAAGCTTGTCTGCCGCTCCAACGATTAGATGAGCTTTCCATACCCGCTGTTCCCAAGCAGTTTGAGAACGTCTGCCAACAGCGCCTTGCTTTTTTCCACGTCTCCTGTCCGCCGCGCCTCGGTGACCTGCTCCACGAACCACGGAAAGATCTTGCCTGGTTTGTAATCGATTGTTCTGTAAACGTTTGTGATAACCGCCCCGTGGTCAACATACCATCGCAGCAGAGGCGCGAAGAGCAAAAGCCTCTTTGCGGACAAAACGCCCACGAGTTTTCTCCCGTCTCCACGGTTTCTTCCCGTACGACGCAAGTATTCGAACATATGTTCCGGGACAACTGCGTCCGGCACCTTTTTGTTGTACAAGAATGGGCACATTTCCTCGAACTTCGAGTGCAGGGCCTCCGGAATCTCAATGTCAACCTCGGCGAATCCGAACCATGTTCCTCTTTCTAGCCTGTGCGTTATCACAAACGCTGCGTCCTCTGGGCAGTTGAAGAAGTGTTCGACCTTTTCCTATCCACAAGGCATTTCCCTCAGCATGGTCAACAGATAGAGGGCGTTGGCGTCGAAGCCCAAGATCTTTTTGCACAGACGGGCGTCTTCGAATTGGTGCGATCTTATTTTTGTCACACCGGCTTCGTAAAAACGCGTGAAAACGATGCTTGGCCCTCCGACAACAGCGCCTTTCAACATCTCGTACGCTTCTTTCTTTGGACTCCAAAGATCCGCGCCTCTCTCGACCGCTCCCCGGAGTAAGTAGTGCAAACTCACCTCCGGGACACTGACCGCGTCTTTTAAGATGTCGATTCCTTTTTCGGTGTAGAAAGCCCGCATCTTTTCCAATGCCTCAAGACCTGGAGCCACATCGAGATTGTTGTAAAAACACAACCAGTCCGCGAATGTGCGCATGCCTTTTTCTTTGAACAGGCACTTGCATCCTTCCCATTTTTCCCTCGAGAGCACGTGCTCGTTCGTCAGATGCGAAAACCACTCTGGATAGTCTGGGAGGCCTGGATAGTCTAGCTTCTCGGGCGAATCGAACCACTCATACGGAAACCACAATTTCTCTGAGGCACATTCGTAAGCTTTCATCCATTTTTCGTAGCTGGTCCCCGGGCCAAGATAATTTATTATGTCGAGGAAACGAAAGCCCTAGGTCATCAAGAACATAACCTTTTTTCCTTTTTTCGTCACTCTGACTTTTCCGGTTGTGTCAGCGAGGTGGCCAACGAAGTGGTTTTTGATCAAGTTAAGATCGTAACTGCCCGAGTTGAAACCGACAACAGTCACCTGGTCACACCATTCCCCAATTTTTTGCCGCTGCTTTTTCGGCAGCAGGTCAAAGTCTTCTGCACGAACTCCTCCCAGACTTTGCGCCGGATGTTTTTCCCGCGTCTCTCCAGCTCTTTCATAACCTTGCCTAACAGAAGAGCGGGATCTCTTTCACAGATGTGGGTGGGCTTTCTTTCGAGCGTATCGCCGATGCTCACCGAAATTGGCACGTGCACGTTCTCGATCGAAAGCATGGACGTGGGCTCCTTCCGCTGATTCTTGTCGCCAAATGCCTCGAAATCGAACAAGATTGCGTGCGGGTAGCTTTTTGTTTTGGACTGTGGAGGTTCGGCGTTGATTTCTCCAACTTCACATGCCCAATCTTGGACCACGCGGTAACCAGCCCCGATGAGATCTTCTGTACGCCATTGCGTGGCCTTCCGCATGTCTTCACGAGTTCGATCTCCACGGAAGATTCTTCTGAAACGATCTTCCGGGAAACATTTTCGGCAACCGTGCCAGTGGCAGCCGTGGTATTGAAACACGGTCTTTTTGTTTCTGGGTGCCAGCCGTCGACTGGCGCACCAAGAATCCACCTCTCGCCTCCGTGGCCACACATTGCGTGGTGGATGTGGATTTTCCGCCGCTTGGCTTCTTTTTCAAGCCACACCAGAGATTCTTTTGAAGCGGTTTCTGGATAAAACGCTTTTTCGAAAGCTGTCTGCGGGGCTTCGACTTTTTTGCCCGGGCAACAGATTTTTGTTTCCCCTTTGGAACACCTTTCGACATGCCTTTGAAGACTGTTAGTTTGTGTGAATCTCGAACCGCAATCCGCACACGCATAAATTTTCGCAATCTTTGCTATGTTTTTTATCAAAAAGGCGTGCCCATCCCAGATGCCGATTGTCATGATGTTTTTCAGCTTGGCTGGCGCGTTTCTTCTAAGATGCCAAACCACTTCGCCAGATTTTTCTTGCTCAGGCTCATAAACTTTGATGCCAAGCCAATCTGAAAAAGCGACTTTTTTGTTGAGATGCTTTTCAACCTCTTCTAATTCAGCAAAAGATGTTTTTGTTTTGTCAAGAGACGTTTTTGGAATGTCTTTTGGTGCTTTTGCGAAATCGTAGAAACTCTTGGCAAGTTCTCTGGCCGCTGCTGTACTTCGGTCTGGTCTGGCTCCTCGATGCACAGCAATACAGCGCCAGAGACACAAATTATCTTGCAAAGTGTCCAGCGCTACCATTGCCTTGCTATGTGCAAGATTGCGCAGCCAGTCTGGCAAGGGACCTGTCCCTAACATAGGCGCGTTATCGATAACAACTTTCTTCAAAGGCAACGAACAGCCACCTTGTGTCCGGTCTTTCGACATTGTCGATTTCCAGACGTTCCTCTTCCCTTGCATTCAAATATTCTTCCGCTTCTGAATATCGGTTTATCCAGGGCGAACCATTAAATTGTTGATACCACAACATCATCTTTCCCTCTTCAACGTGTTTCAGCCAACAAGAAAAAGCATATCTTATCTTTCCATGATTCGTTCTGTCATGTTTTCGTTTCCCGCCCGGATCGCCCATTTAATAAAATGGCGTCTTCTTTCCATTCCCGCCTCAGCTTCTGGTCCATGCAAGAACCATGCAAGAGATTCGTGGTATTTTTCTTCCGATTTGACTGTCTGGGGACGGACTGGATCAAACATTTTTAGAACGCTGTCTGGCGTCCCTCTTTTTCGCCTTGGAGGCGCGATGGGGCTATAGGGTTTTGTAAGCAGAGGTTCGGGCAGCCTCTCCAAGGCTTCCTGGGGAATGCGGTCGAAGAACGTATTCCGAATTTGTTCATTCCGAATTCGTTCAAACAGTTTTTGTTCTAACAGCTTTTCAATGTCAATTTCATTCCGAGTTTGTTCAAACAGTTTTTCAATGTCAATTTCCGCGAGGGCTTCTTCCATTTCCTGCAACGTCACTTGCTCAGCCATTTTTGTTTTTCTTTTGGTGCTTTTCTCTAATTGGTTCATTTTCTTTTGGGACATATCTCTAAATGGTGGATTTCTCTAAATGGTTGATCTTTTTTGGAGCTCGCGCAAAACAAGTTCAAAATTTTTCTTCGCTTTTTTCTCTATCCGTTTTAGCCGCTTTTGCAACTTGTCCCCTCCGCAATACACGCATAGACGGTGGTCGGTCAAAACTCCGATTCCGCAGCCGCGACATGGCACCGGCTGTTGCGTTCCTTTTTTCTCTTTCCACTTGTGCTGATAGCAATATTGCCTGTTGCCCTTTTTGCCGCAGTTCTTTCGCCGGTTTCGAAGCAACCACCCGCAGTTGTTTTCTCCGCGAACCATTTTTGTCTCCGCCACTTCTGTCTAATTGATTGAACGTGTCAATGTTCTTCTGCCAAGTAGTAGAGCCGGCATGAAACAAATACAACCGAGGAGTGCACCGTTTGTCACATCTTCGCCCAAGTGGAACAAGCGAGCAAAAAGTAAGCTTGTTTCACTCGGGCGAAGATGTGACAAACGGTGCACGACGAGGTGGTATTTGTCTCAGTCCGGCTCTACTACTGCAAACATGAATTATAAGTTAACATAAATAAAACATTTCTACGTTAGTTACAAGTTTAAGATTCATCGCGTCTATTCAGTCCATGGGGCTCCAATGTCCCCGCTAAATGTATTAAAAAGGACTCTGGCTTTTCTGATTGAGTCACGTGAGGAGTGAATTAGTTGAAGCGGGATTAGTTGCATGTCAGTGTGACAGTGGTCAGGATGACAAAGAAAATGTTCGGCAACAGTAGTGGGTTTGGATTTAATGTTAGTTTTGTCGACTGAGCGTCTGTGTTCGTTGAATCTGTCTTTGAGACGTCGCTTAGTTTCACCTATGTATTGTAAATGACAGCGGTTACATTGAATCATGTAGATTAAATTTTTGGTGTTACAGGTTGTGTGAAGTGATGTTACGGATTTCGCCAGTGGAAAAGAAAGTGTAGTGTTTTAGACCGTTAGTAATGTAAGGACAAGTAGCGCAATCTTGTTCACAGCGGAAGGAGCCGGGTGGTAAAGGAGTGTTATTAGTAGCGGCTGCCGTGATAGTGGGTAGTTTGGCTTTAACTAAAGGTTAGAAGTGCGTCTGAAGGCGACGATAGGAGGGTGTTTAAAAACTTCTCTGCAGCGGTCGGAGGAACGTAAAATGTTAAAATGTTTCCGTAGAATACTAGAAATGTGAGGAAGTGCTGGGTTATAAGTGACAACAAAAGGTAAGTGGTTGACGGAATCGTGACAATTAGTATGTAAAGCGTCAGTGCGAGAGATATTAGCAGCTCGTTTGAACTGCGAGTCAAGAAAAGTGTTATCATAACCTCGTGCGTAGAGGTATGTTCTTAATTCATTAAGGCGAAGATTAAATTTAGCGTCAGTAGAGCAAATACGGCGGATGCGAAGAGCTAAACTGAATGGAATAGCCTTTTTAGTATGTCGAGGATGACATGATGAGCTGAGGAGGTGCTTGTCTGTAGGTTTGGTGTATAAGTCAGTTTGTATAGTGCCGTTATGTAGAGATACCATGACGTCGAGAAAGGGAACATTAGTTAATGAGTAATTACTAGTGAACTTAATAGTGGGATGAATGTTATTGAGATAATCGACGAATATTTTCAGATGATCTCGTCCTTCAGTCCAGATCATGAAAATATTGTCCAGGTATCTCCACCAAATGTAAAGATGGAAAGGAGCATTAGAAAGTGCTTTGGTTTCGAAAATGCCTAGGAAGAGATTAGCAAATGATGGAGCCATCTTAGTACCCATAGCAGTGCCATGGATCTGAAGATATTGTTGTTGATTAAATGTGAAGTTATTCAAGGTCAGTATCATACGTAAAAGGTCGCAGTGTCTCAGTAGGAATGTGTTTGTCAGTACGAGTTTCAAGGGATCGACGGCAAGCATCAATTCCTTCATCGTGTGGAATGTTGGTGTATAATGATGAAACGTCGAGAGTGACAAGTATGGCGTTACTTGGTAGAGTAGCAAGGTTAGAAAGTTTGTTCAGGAAATCAGTTGTGTCTTTAATGTGTGAATCCATGGAAGATACAAGAGGGTTAATGTGATAGTCGACGAATTGTGACATGCGTTCCGTAGGGTGGCTGTTAGATGGGGCGTCCCGGGTTGCCGGTTTTGTGTATTTTAGGTAAAATGTAAAAGCGTCCAGGTTTAATGTTAGTTTGTATAAGGTATTGTTTAGTCTTTCCGTCAATGTAACCGTCTGTTAGCATGCGTTGGACGTAAGTCGTAACTCGCTGTTGACTTTGGTTGGTTATGTCTTCGTCCTGTTTTCTGTAGAATTTAGCGTCATTCAGTTGTCGGTTGCATTCGTCTTCGTACCAAGTCCTGTCCATTACTACTGTCCCAGAGCCATTGTCGGCCGGTTTAATAACTATGTCCCGTCTTTTTGTTAGGTTGCGTAACGCCTGTCGTTCGTGTGAAGTTATTCAAGGTCAGTTATATGATTGAGGTTAGAGGTGGAAATGTCTCGTTTTATGGCGTCTATGTACGCGTTTAGTGCTGAGTCTCTGTCAGTAGGGGGAGTCCATGAACTTTTGTTGTGGAATGGGTTATTTTGATTAGAGGTAGAGCCATTGTTATTGTCATGGAAAAACTCAGTAAGTTGCATGTGGCAGGAATGACAGAGAAGGTTTGCACGGCTACTCGTACTCATCACACACACAAGTTGTTTACTTGCTTCTTATTTGCAATTCTGTTAATTTATAGAAATTTTTTTTTCATAAAGAAAATTAAATGATCGTCAAAATACAGAAACCACTATCGCTAAATAAAAATGAAAAGCTGGTCTTTGGACCTAAGGTTTGATGTATTTGGCTCAAAACGAATTTGAAAGTTTTGGTCAGTTTAGCGATCAAACAAATATGCCGGCGAGTGAGAATATTTAGTTTCTTTTAGTTTCTCCGGTATCTTCCCCCTTTCCCCCTTTTGGTGGAAGCGAAATCAGATGGCCACAGCTTAAACATAATCAGTTCAGAAAAATATTTTGACGAAATAGTTAAAAACTATTTGTTTCAGATTGGGGATATTGCCTTGTGTTGAAACATGCCTGACTCCCGACTGACTCGCACTCTCCTGTCAGTTCAATTAATCTATGAATCTTCTCGGTCACTCGAACCAAATCTGTTTTCATTTTTGCCTAATCAAGATATTTTTTTTAACCTACAGATCTTTATAAGCTTCAGAGCCTTGCAACGTTCAATGCTATTTTGGTTTTCCGACACGCCAGCTGTAAATGTCTCTTTGTATTTTCGAGCCAAGCTCCCCCCATTAGCCTTATATTCATGTTCATAAGGCTGTCGCCCCAGGGCCGTCGGGAACACGAAAATTGTCTATTGCGCCACCCTCGATGTCATATACTCGCGCGATTCCGCGCAAATTTGCGTGGGCTCCCACGTGGATGTCACCGTGTTGCATGATCAGTGTCACGTAAGTCACGAGTAACCGGAGACTGCCGCGCATTCGAGTGTCTGCAAGTACCTGCAAAGCTTGGGAAGGAAAAGGAACGGTTGGTACAAAACGTGGACCCCACAATTGGACCCCCTTCTGGACCCCATATGTACCCCCTACTGGATCCCCGTAATTTTCTGGACCCCCTATTTTTCATCGAGAAAATACAAGCCCCCGCTATTTAAGTATTTTAGGTGTAAGATAAATGAGTCCCATCGTAAATATTTTTGTTCTTCGCCCATTCCAACTTTACAAGGAACGGTGGTTACAAACATTATCGATAGACAACGCATGGTCAACTAAACTTCATATAAACTTGACGTTTCATATGGCTTCAACGTACATTTTCGGAAGTGACGGTAATATAACTGTTATAAAGCATTTTGAAAATATAAAAAATAAAGCGAGGCACTGGTGACTAGCTAGCTAAAAAACAATGACAAAATTGATACTTTCGATAGATACTAAGTTCCTCCCATTCTCGTCCCCAGGGCCACTTGTCCCTCTTCGCCGGCTGGGCCTGTGCACGAGGAACAAGAGGCTCTGGGACACATGATTTGATTGGCTGAAATCTAACAAAGAGAGTCCACTCACATCTACCGTTTTAAACGTGCCAACGTTAGAGGGATTTTAAAATGGCTGTTGCGATTGGGCTTCCATTGTTTGATTTCAGCGAATCAAATCATATGTCCCCATAGCCACTTGTTCCTCGTGCACAGGCCAAGCTGGCTAAGAGGGATAAGCGGCTCTGGCACAGGGAGCAGAGGAGTTATGCTTGAAACATCAATAAAAGAAACGTCTTACCTTCGTTCTTGTATTTATTCTCTTAGTTTAAACCTCATTTGCGAACCAAATATACGTATTCATTTGCGATCGATCGTTTTGAACCGCCATCATTCTGAATAGCGTCGACCGCTGTGCATTCAGTTGGACGAAGTCCAAAGAATGATTTTCGGAAAGCGAAGCTTTCCGAACGAGGCACCAATGCCGAGAAGAAAAATGACAAGGGATGAAACATAGTACCACGTGACTCGTCGAATGTGAACCGCGACATACTGGTGGCGGAAGTCTCATTCACATACCATATATGGGGATACTGAAATAAATTGTTGTTGTTGTTGGCTTCCGGTCAAGCGCATGACACCTCATATTACGTACTTCCGCCACCAGTATGTTGCGGTGCACATCGTGCGAAAAGCCAACTGTCAACACGAAATGAGCGATCACCAAAGGCCTGTTTCATGAATCCTTTCATCGTAATGATTTAGGTAGCTTAAAGATGACGTAAATACTATGCCTAATCCAAAAACTGGGGCTCGTTTGTTGAATATGTAGCGAGTTATTGGGAGACGAAGATTCGACCGAAATCTGTTTCATCCCTTGTCTCTACTCTTACTGCTGTGGCGTCTTTGGCGCCCACAGTTCGTCCAACTGAATGCACAGCGGTCGACACTTCAGAATGATGGCGGTTCGAAACGATCGATCGCAAATGAATACGTATGTTTGGTTCGCAAATGAGGTTTTAACTAAGAGAATAAATACAAGAACGAAGGTAAGACGTTTCTTTTATTGATGTTTCAAGCATAACTCCTCTGCTCCCTGTGGCTCTGGGGACGAGAATGAGTTCCTCCTTATTACAGTCGGCGCTCTTTGATTTAAAGAAAACTCTCCTTCAAAGTGGTAACCGATAGGCACACTTTGTTATAACATTTAAGTGCACCTAACCCCACACACAAATACAATACTGGTACTAGCGCAGAAAGTTAGCAATTTGTTTACTTTTCGCTGAAAGCCGTTATTAAACTAAAGTCGGCTACTTTTTGTCGCCGAGTTTAGTTTAAAAACGGCTTTCAGCGAAAAGTAAACAAATTGCAAACTTTCTTTGCTAGTACCAGTATTGTATTTGTGTGAAAGCAAATAATTATGCAAACACAAGTAAACAAAAGAGCGTGACCCAAGCCAAGCGGCGGATGTGACACAGAAAATATTCCCTGTTGAAGAAATGCATGCAGATTTCGCGGTCCAGTGAAGCCGTAATCAAAGCGCAGCATCTTCACACAAAGCGCCTTTTGTTTTCGGACAATCCTTCAAAGCCTGACTAACCTCAAAGGCGATTTCACGTATTTCAATGATACACCTTGGTGTAAAAAGTTCGTTTATAGCAAACATAAGAGCATGAAAAATTACAATCATTGTGGGTGTCTTTCAGTGTAAGAAAGTTTTCGTGTTTACATAATTTCACTAAACGTCTAAATATAGCGCTGACAGGTATGTTTTAGAAAGTTCAAGAGCGCGTGTGAATTGAAACAAAGCATGTTCTGCACGTGTTAATCTGTTGTTCTTTTATAAATAACACGCGCCTGCTGAATATTTATATAGAAGAACAAAAGATTTACACGTGCAGAACAATAGGTTGCACACCTTTTCGCCGTCGCAAAAACGCATACCTTTTCGACATAGAAAAAGATTTTGCAAAATCAAAAATTATTTTTAAGGCTTGATTTTGTTGGGGCGAAAAGGTATGCGTTTTTGCTATGACGCAAAGGTATTTAATTGACGTCATTATGACGTAAAGGAATTTCATCACGCGCTTTTAAAAACGAATAGGGAGATTTTTCTTTTTTTAGACTCAAAGTTTAGTTCAAATTTGTGGTGGAAGCCGCGAGTTTTTTTTTAAGCTCTTGACGAAGCTCTTGGCGAATCTGTTTTTTCATCGTTTCAATATTCGGCGAAACGGACGGCTTCGCGAAGTTTTCCCGCAGTCTCTCTTTGAGTTGACGATATTTCTGCATTTCACCAGAGATCATTTTGAATTCAGCGTCGGAAACATTGTCGTCATTGAGAGCTTGAGAGACGGAGTCTTTTATCGAGTCATGCTTTGCCACGGCCAGAGCTTGAATTTTCGTGTGCTTTTTAATTTAACTTTCAAGCTTTTTGTTAACAACAATAAGGCCTGTGGAAGCAAACCCAAGGAGGGCTGCAATTCCAGCAACAGGCGCACCGACCACAATTCCGACGCCAGTAAGTGAAGAAGCAACGGCCCCGGAAGACAGGAAGGCACTTACAACACCAAGAGACACCACGGAAAAGTGAATAACTTTGCGAGCTTTCTTGAATTTTTTCAATACAAGCCTCCGGTGTTCAGCCTCATCGGCAATTTCTTTTTCAATTTTGCTGATCTCAGTAAGCCGGAAACTTTCTGGGGTTCTTTCCAGGGGGTGAAGCTCTGGATAAATAGGCGGAGCACTTGCCAACACATTTACCGACGACATGGTATAATAAAATTTCAATTTATTTCTAAAAGGAAATAAATTGGGAACCCGTGAAAGTCAAACAGTTCGCCATTTTTATTTTTTACCGAGATGTTTAAACTTGACACTTCTTTGCCTGTATTTGTGTCCCTCAGAACAAGTTGCTCCCCGCTCTGATATGAAACTTCTTCATAAGGCTTTCCTTTTATGTCAAAGCTCGCAAGAACACTTGACTGCTTGCCGTTGAAAAGGTTCTGCTCTATGTCCACTTAATCACAGTGGATAAAATAAAAGTTCTCAGTTTTTACACCATAGAAAATAATTTGCGTGTCATTTTTGGCAACAATATGAAAAAATTTTTCATATTGTCGCTTATTTCAAATCCTTTTACATTTTTTCTATGTTTGGGGTGACGATAAGTGTTCTCCCGAATGGATCCCGCGTTGCAGAAAATATTTCGTTGAAACCTTCGTTAAAAAAGTTTTGGATACTTTCGAGAGCATAGTTGCCAGGTTGCAAAAGAGTTTCTTCTTTTCTAGACTGCCCAAACTTTACTAACACTTTCCCCGTTTCTCTTAAGTTGTGCCACGAGTTATAAAGCGAACAAGACAACAGTCGGACATAACTAGGTTTCTGAATTGGTTTGTAAAAGTAAACAGTGTGATCGTTTTCTGTTGTAGCAATAGTAAGCACAACCATTTTATTTTGTTGCGCGCAAATTTTCAATTGAAAAATAACGGGGAATATATAAAGATGAACATCTGGAAAACCGCACGCAAGCAAGATTATTTTGTGTATGACTATCTCAAAAAAAGAGCGCAGTCTGACGACGGCATCTCCACGCGAATGCCAAGCCAAGGAGTGGGCGGCTTTTTCTGCACAGTTTCCGAGGGCCGACAAAAGCCAATTTGAAGCACAGACATTTTTTGCGCCGGACCACACAGCAACAGCTGAAATATTCTGGAAAGAGGGTCCCGGCAGTCTGCAAAGCGTCTTCGGTTCAGACCGCAAATATTGGAGTGCAGGCATTCGAAGCGCGCTGGGTTTGGTTGACGTTGGCAGCTTCCCTTACCAGTTAACGCCCAGCACAGAAAAAAGTTCACTGCCGGTTCCAGCAGTTCCATTGGAAGACGCGGCGCCAAGTTTGAAAAAAATATTCAACACCTCAATCAACATTTATGTCGCCCCTGACCAGTATTTTACAACAAAGTTCAGAGAGATATTCCAAAAGGAAAAACAGAAGTTCGAAACGTCAAAGCCCGCAAAAAAATGGCTGGCGGGGCCAAATCTATCTTTCTGGGAACAACAGCTGAATTTTGCAGTGTGGTGTGCGACGACAGGTTACGGAATATCTCGAGAAGTATTTGACAAAGACAACACAACGCTGAATCTGCCGCCGCAGGTGCGGGCTTTCTACATCTTCCACGTGTACTTCACGGTTCGGTGCATCCTGTATCAGCTCGGAGGCATCCAAAGCGTGAGCGCGCTTGCCGGGCGACCCAACATTCAGTCAAACAAACAACAACCATGACGTCGGGGCAAACAAAAGCACAAAAAAAAGCGGCTCTTCAGCTGATGGCTGGCGGGAAATCAAAAATTAACCCGCCAAACAGCCAACCTTCCAATCCTTTAGCGGTGAAAAAAGAGCCAGCGCCTGGGTCCCAAACAGCAGCTGAACCAACGCCACCGGCTGGCTCCGGCAACCAGACACATCTCGACAACAAAATAGCTGTCGCTGTTGGCGCGGTTGCAGTTGCGGGTTTGGCATTCTTGACATTGCGTTAACGCCGCGTTTTGATATAGCCCTCAACCAAAAATGCCACAACAACCAAAATCAGAAGCCAGGCGTGTTCAGCAAGAAAACCGATTGCCTGGCCAGCAGCTTTGAAAAGAAAAGAAACAATCGAGCCAATCAAACCGGGAAGGATTCCAGCAAGTTTTTTGCCAATCTCTTTCAAGCCATTTGCCAACCCTTTGGCGGTGTCTTTCAGCGACGAGTTGATGGTGCTTACGACAGCACCAATCGTGACACCAGCAGCAAGAAGGACAGCCGTGGCGGTCACGCCGTATTTTTTGAAGATCTCTTTTACGCGCTCACGAAGTGGAAGCGCACTTTCTCTTTCCTCAATCTGCGTTTGCAGCCGCGCAAGCTCCTCGGTTCTTTCCGCAACTCTTTCTTCCGCGGATTCTTTGTCATAGGATGAGGCGTTGTCATCGTTGATGATTTTCTGATCTTCAACATTTTGACGGTGAAGGACAGTTTCGTGCTCACGCAGTTCATCAAGCGTTCTCGTGTCGTTAAGATTTTGTTGAAGAGCGTTTCTTGCTTTTTCTGTCTCACGAATGCCTGCTCTGATTTTATCAACCTTTTCTTGTGCTTTTGCTTTATTTTTTACAAGTTTTTCGAGTGAAGCCAACTCTTTCTTTTCGTTTTTGAAATCAGTTTGAAGATTTTTTTCAGTTGCTTAAGTCTGCGCAGTTCTGCCTCACTGTCAACATTTGAACCATGTTCATCCTGAATTGCATCAATCCCTGCTTGAGTTTGCTCAAGTCTGTTTCTCAGATTTTGAACCTCTTGTGAAGCTTTTTCTTTTTCTGCAGCAATTTTTTCAGCATCTCTTAATTGTTGTTCGGCCTCTCTCAATTCCTGGCGTTGTTCTCTTTCGCTCTCTTTATTTTGATCAATCAGAGAATCAGCTTCTGGTCCAAGGGCATTTTTGAACCTGTCTGTGAATTTTTTGAGAAGACCACGACCATCTTTTTTGAAAATTTCAGTCTCACCACCTTTTGGACCAAATGATACAATTGTTGTTTCATTTCCAGCCTTTTTGCTAAAACCTATTGGGCCTAATTTTCTAAAGTCCACCTTTGGGAATCTCTTTGTGATAAAACCCAAAGCTTTTTCAATCATTGTTTCTTTGTCAACATTCACAAAATCACCCAACAAAGGCGTTTCAACATAGAATTCGTCAGGCAGCCCGCTCTGTTCGTGAATCCTTGTCTGCATTTCAATTTCTTCGCCACCATGATAGGGTGTCGATGCGGTGCCCGGCACAAAAGGCCCGGTTGTGTTTTGACGGTTTTCCTCTTGTTCATCGGCATCGCCATCGTTGTCAAGTTCATGGTCAAGTGCAGGGTTGTTGTGTCCAAACTCTCCACGACCAGCCATTGTTGTTTATTTAAACAAAATATTTTTCTGTTTAATATACAAATGGCGGTGCAAGCAAATCTTCTGCCAACGCACAACGAAAAACATTTTGGCGCAATGAAAGCCGAGCGCGCGGTCAAGCGTATCACCTTTAGCCCAAGCGCGGCCAACCCCAGCGAGACATTGATTGTTTCCGTGCCCAAGCTGAATGAGCACGAGGTCCTCATGCCAGGCTCTCTCGCACTGTGTTTCAACATCGACTTGTCTGGAGGGGAACCCAACAACTTCCTCGTTGAAAACGTCACACGTGCTCTGGTCGACCGGCTGGTTGTGAAGTACGCCGGAACCACACTGGATGACGCGGTGGGATATGACAGCTTCAAGACCTGGGAGGACCTTTTCCTCTCGCAGGATGAGCGTGACAACAGGCTGCTCGAGGGCATCCAGACTGAGGACCTCTGCAAGATCCGCTCAAATTCTGAGGATAAGAAAACTTCCATGTGATGCGTGCTGATGCGTGCTGAGGTGGTCACCTTCTCAAAAAGCGCTGACTCAAGGATAACCTTCAGAGTAAACGCCCAGAGAAGGTCCCTGAAAGGTATTCTTCTTCTCTTCATTGAGCCCTACACAGCAGGCACCAGGGATTCAGAAAAGTTCATCAACCCAGACCTGACGAAAGTCAGCGTCACAGTGAACGGCACGCCCAACATGCTCTACAACAACGGCATCGAAGGCCAAGATATTTGGGGCGAAGTTGACAGCTTCTTTGGCACGACAAACAAAAAAAACACTGCACATGAATATGAAAAGGTTCTACACCGATGACAAGTTCGGGCTTCCGGTCGATTTGCGCTCAATGACAGATCACGCAATGCACGGAAGCGGCACACGGCTTGTGAACACAAAAGATGGAGTCCAGCTCAAGCTCGAGCGAAATCTCAGTGGCTCAGGCAATGTGAAATGCCACGTTTTCGTGATCAGTGACGCGCAAATGAATATATTGGGGCAGCAATTAGAATCTGTGCAATACTAATATAGAAATGGACCCAAACAGCATTCCGTTCAACGCTCTCGTTATTGGCCCGACGAATTCAGGCAAATCAAGGTTTGTGGCTGATCAGCTCCGCGGCCCTTTCGCGGCAAGTTCGACTTCATCGTGCTCATCTGCCCGACATTCGCGTATAACAAGACTTTTCATCGTTTCGCTTCGGCGGACCCGCGTTTTTATGTTATCATTTGCGAACAGACTTCGGTTGAGCCCTGGTTGAAGCTTGTTTGCTGGTTTTGGGAAGGCACCAACGCGCTCATAATCCTCGATGACTGCGTAGCCACGAAAGATATGAAAAAGCGCA
Organism: Blastomussa wellsi; assembly: GCA_947652115.1. NCBI lineage: Eukaryota > Metazoa > Cnidaria > Anthozoa > Scleractinia > Plerogyridae > Blastomussa > Blastomussa wellsi. Next base: position 13,707,992 of record OX393570.1, on the reverse strand, counting down.
CAGGCCAGCTGGTCAATCTCGCATTCAGCGCCCGCCACACAGGACTCACCATCACAGCTTCTTTCCGCGAAAACATATCTGCGCTTGTGCTTTTCTATACGCCCTCATGGAAGACTTTGCAAGCGGTTTTTGATGATTTCGCCGGCGAACTTTCTCAAGCTGAGTACAAAGAATACATTTCGAGGTTTAAAAAAAAATAAGTTTTCCTTCCTTGAGTTCACACTTCGGCACCCTTACGGAATAAAATTTAAGCTCAATTAAAAAATTACAACCTATACAAAATGGCGACACAATCAACGAGCGCAATCGAAGACTGCATGACCGACGTTTTGAACTTGCTTGAAGCTGAGCCAACGAGCGCGCCCGACAATGTCTCTTCAGTTGCTTCAGTTGCTTCAGTGCAGTCTGATATTCCTGCTCTTCGTGAGCAGTTGGCCGTGCTGGTGTCGACAGGAAAATCCAAAGAAGCCCTCGGTGTGCAGTTAACACACGAACAGGTCAAGCGCCTCTCCGACAAAGATGTCGAGAAATACACCAAATGGTACGAGGCATACGTAAGCTCAAAGACAACTGAAAGCTTGATCGACAGCTTCATTTATCTTGTGACCAAAGCGGTCGGAACGCCCGTCGACCTCAAAGACATCGATGCTTATCAAAAAGAACTCAGAAACGACTACATCATCAACAAAGAGCTCTCCAACCTGGCCGGCGCCATTGCTTTAAAGTGCGGACGTTTTCTCGCTGTGGCCAACGCGGCGGTGATCACAACGAAACACATTTATTTAGCAAAAACGGATGAAATTGCTGAGCTTTCCTCACCACCTGCTGAATAATTCCTCAGAAATAGGCAGCATTTCTTACAAAAAAAAATTTAATTAAATATATATTTGTTTCCACGTAACAATGGTTGAAGAACAGCAGCAGCAGCAACCAACCGCTCAAAAAAGCCAAGTAACTTCAGAAACTCCGGCTAAACAGCCCGCCAAAAATCCCAAGCAAGTGGCTGCTGGTAAAAGGATTGTTGAAAGAACTCGGTTGGCCCGCGAAGCACACAAAAAATTTTTCAATTAAATATACATTTGTTTCCACGTAACAATGGTTGAAGAAAAGCAGCCGCAACCGACCGCTCAAGCAAACCCTGAACCACAGGAAAGCCAAGTAACTTCACAAACTCCGACAACAAAGCCCGCCAAAAACCCCAAGCGAGTGGCCGCTGGTAAAATGGTTGCTAAAACAATTCGGTTGGCCCGCGAAGCACAAAAAAAAGCTTATCTCGAGAAAATCGCAAACGAGAATGAAAAAAAAAATCTGCGCCTGATCCTGCACCGGCCGCACCAGAGCCTGTTGCAGCAGCAGCTTGAAACTGTGCAAGCACTTGAAACTGTGCAAGCAATTGAATATATGGATTGATAACCAAAAAATAGTGGAATTCAAGAAATAATTTCAATTAAATAATTTTCTATTATCTATAACCAACATGTCAGACAACAAGCTCGTCAAAACCGTCATGGATGCCGCCACCCTCGTCGGCCTCGCACGTTCAAGAAAAGTTTTACAGGTGACCCTTCTAATTCTATCGAAAACTACGCAATGTTCACAGCTGTCATGGCGGGGAGCGTTGCGCTCAAAAAGTACCTGGAGGACAAGGAAATCCTCCCCACCAACATTTGAAAATAAAAATATAAGAAAAAAAATGGCAAGTATCGCGATTATGGTTGGCGGGGCTGTGTTGGACGCAGCGGCTTTCATCGGCGGTAATTATCTCGCGAGAGCTTTTGGGGGCGGTGACAAAGCAGCACGTGAAGAAAAAGTGCGCCATGATAAAGCTCTCGAGGCGTATCAAGCTGCGTACGCAAAATACATGCGTGACCGCACCAAACTTCTCGACTGGATTGCAACAAACGCGCAGATAAAGGCAGAGGCCAAGCAGAACTTCACCAACACTGACTTCGCCTTCAAACTCTACAATCAGGCGCACCCTGAAAAACGGATAGCACCTCCCAAAGAGCCCAAGTTCTCTGATTTCTATCATCCAAGCGAGCAGCAAAAAAATGGTGAACTTGTTTTCGTTGGCGCCGGGGCGCTCTCTCTGGGCTACGCAGCCTTCCGGTTCCTTTAAACTTTTTTCTCTCGTTTTAAAGAAATAAATGTCAGTTGAAAATGGGGAGCGGACGCAACGGTGTGTTAATTTCCAAGTCAAATAGATGCAAAAAATGCGTTCCTTATGTTCATGACAACGATCACAATCGTTATCATGTTGACAGAAGAACGCTTGTACGGAAAGAAGACCCTTTCTTTATTGATTTTTTGCGCAGTTTGGACCCACGGGATGTTGTCCAAATTCTTGGGGTTCAATCAATCCCAAATGCTGACAAATCAACATCTGTCAAAGCTGCCATCTCTTCAAGTTCAGCTTCTGTTTGCAATCGGCTCCTTTAAACTTTTTTCTCTTTTATAGTGATGGATGCCAAACTCGCAAAGATATACTACTGCCCGGGGGCTATTGGAAAGGCCTTGCCGCTGTTAAAGAATAATCCGAGGCCGCCAAGGTATCGGAAGACACCGCAAAAAAGTGGCTGGTCAAGCAAGCCCTCTGGCAGATTTACCTGCCCGCTCCGAGGCGCATTCCTCGGCCAAAATTCGACGTGCCCACACCCAACGCGGTCCACCAGGCGGACCTCCTTTTTCTGCCGTACGACAAACTGCCCCGCGGGAGCAAAGTTTTCAAATACGCGCTGACCGTTGTCGACGTGGCCAGCCGTTGGA